>JAOSBN010000179.1:50184964-50199680 GCA_027563595.1 Erythroxylum suave
ATATTAATAATAAGATAATTAATGTTATTAGAGTTACAAATCCACTTCATATAAATCTTGATACAATTATGAAAAAATCAATAAAATACATCTTTCCAATATATTATACTGCAAGGGCATTGTTGTCATTAAACACTGTTTCTTGTTTTGTCCACTGCAACCAAACACATTTCTGTGTTCAGGACGAGGTCAATTTTCTCTGTTCTGTCCATCGCAACCAAACACCTCTCTGTCTCCAATTTTTGTTCTGTTTTGTCTTCACTGTTCTGTCCCGTCCCGTCTCTGTATCTTGAAGACGCTAACCAAACAGACAAGAAGTGTTACTGGGAGGACTGAGATACGGAGCAATCAGCAGCAGTCTCAAGCCGAAGTTTATGTTATGATGAGACAAGAGGCTCAGGATTCTCCAGATGTCGTTGTAGGTGTGTTATCATTATTTACTTTTAAGGTTTATGTATTGCTAGATCATGGATCTACGCATTCATTTATCACACCATACATACATCTAGATTGCATTATGATAGAGAATTCTTGAGATGTGGATTAAAGGTGAGTACACCAATTGGTAGTACTAGAGTGATTAAGGAGGCCTGTAAGAAGTGTCTGATTCGAATTGACCAAGCGAAGTTGGCAGCAGATTTGATTGTTTTATAGTTAAAGGAGATAGATGTTATCTTAGGCATGGATTGGCTCATTGCTTATAGGGTCGTCATGAACTGTTATATAAAGGAAGTGATTTTAGAGTCTCCTAATCAACTAAGAATAGTATTCAGAGGCATTAGCCAAGCAGTGCCAACCAGACTGATTTCATTTATTAGTACTTTGAAGTTAATATATGGTGGATGTGAGGCCTATTTAGCACACGTGGATGATACTCGAGCTGAACAGAGTGTACAGGATATTCCCGTGGTCAAGGAATTCCTAGACATGTTTCCCACTGAATTACCTGGTTTACCTTCAGATCGGGAAATAGAGTTCACAATTGATGTAGTTCTAGGTACTGCTCCTATATCCATTCCTCCATATAGGATGGCACTTGTGGAACTAAAGAAGTTCAGAGTTCAGTTGCAGGAGTTGCTTGACAAGGGATTCATTAGGGCCAGTGTTTCACCTTGGGGTGTTCCAGTGTTGTTTGTGAAGAAGAAGGATGGTCCTTTGAGGTTTTGAATTGATTACAAGCCACTTAACTGGGTTACAGTGAAGAATAAATACCCGTTGCCTAGAATTGATGATTTATTTAACCAGGTGTAGGGAGCTTAAGTATTTACTAAGTTTGATTTGAGGTCTGGGTATTATCAGCTAAAGATAGCAGATGTTGATGTACCAAAAAGTTCTTTCAGATGCAAGTACGGACATTTTGAGTTATTAGTATGCCATTTAGGTTGACTAATGTCCCAACATTGATGAATAAGGTATTTCAGCCCTACTTAGACCGGTTTGTAATTGTGTTTATTGATGAAATTCTGATGTATTCTAGAAGCAATGAGGAAAATGCTGAGCATTTGAGAATAATTTTGCAGACTATGAGAGAAAAACAACTATACGCTAAATTTAGTAAATGTGAATTTTGGTTAAATCAAGTGATATTTATGGGCCACATAGTAACGAGGCATGGTATTCAGGTGGACCAAATAAAAATTGAAGCAATAATGAGATGGGAGGCATCGAAGAATGTATCAGAGATCTGGAGTTTCCTTGAATTAGCTAGTTATTATCGAAGGTTTGTCGAGGGATTTTCTTTAATCTTAGTCCCTCTGACTAAACTTCTGAGGAAGAATGCGACATTTAGTTGGAATGACGAGTGCCAGAGAAGTTTTGAAGAGTTGAAACACCAGTTGACTACAGTGTCGGTGTTGGCTACTCCATCAAGATCTGGTGGATATGTGGTATAAAGTGATGTGTCATATCAGGGACTAGGACGTGTATTGATGTAGCATGGCAAGGTGATAGCCTATGCATTGAGATAATTAAGGTCTCACGAGAAGAATTACCCGGTACATGATTTAGAACTTGCAGCAATAGTTTTTGCTATAAAGATTTGAAGACATTACTTATATGGCAAGACATTTCAGATATACACTGATCATAAGAGCTTGAAGTATCTGTTAAACCAAAAAGAGCTGAACATGAGACAGAGAAGATGGATAGAGTTATGAAAGACTACGATTACACAATTAAATATCATTCGGGAAGGCTAATGTAGTGGCTGATGCTTTGAGCAAAAAGTCAAATACTAATATAGCTCAGAGTCAATTATTAAGGTTACCAAGCCTGATTCAGTTGAGAGCTTTGAATGTAGAATTGAATCTAGAACATAATGAAGCATTGACAACTACATGGAAACTGAGGTCAATGTTGCATGATCAGACCAAAAGAGTATAGAGTAAAGATCCTGAAATGGTGAAATTGATTGAGAACGTTAATAAGGATAAAGATTTTGAGTTTGAATTTAGAGATGATACATTATGGCTAAAGCAAAGACTATGTGTGCCTAATGTTGATGATCTGAGGAAGGAAATTGTAGAAGAAGTTCATATGGCCGCTTATGCTAAGCATACTGGTACTACCAAGATATATAACATATTGAAACAACATTTCTGGTGGCCTGGAATGAAAAAGAAAGTAGCTAAGTTTGTTTCTAAATGTATAACATGCCAACAAGTTAAGGCTAAGCATCAGGCCCCAGTTGGAAAATTGCATTCGTTACATATTCCAGAGTGGAAATGGGAAAAAATTACTACGGATTTTATAATGGGATTGCCTAAGAGTCCGAGGCAGAATGATGCAATATAGGTTGTGGTGGATCAATTAACTAAGTTGGCCCATTTTATACCAATACGGGAGAACAATACATTAGACCAGTTGGCTTGGAGATATATAACTGAAATTGTGAGACTACATGGGGTTCCAGTTTCTATTATATCAAACAAGGATCCCAGATTTACTTCGAGATTCTGGAAGAGCTTACAGTCAACTATAGGTACACAGTTGAATTTTAGTACAGTATTTCATCCTCAGACAGATGGACAGAGTGAGAGAACTATCAAGACTGTTGAGGTTATGCTTAGAGCATGTGTATTGGAGTTTCAGGGAGCTTGGGATCAGTACATAGCATTGATTGTGTTTGCTTATAACAATCATTATCATAGCAGCATTGGGATGGCACCGTATGAGGCGTTGTATGGCAGAAAATGTCGATCACCTCTATACTGGGATGAGGAAGGTTTGAGAATGATTGAGGGTCCATAATTGATACAGGATATTGTAGAGAAGGTGAAATTGATCAAAAGTTGAATAAAAATGGCTCAGGATAGACAGAAAAGCTATATGAATTAGCATAGAAAGGATATGAAATACAATGTTGGACAGAGTGTTTCTGAAAGTGTCGCCTTGGCGTGGTGTACTGAGATTTTGATAAAAAGAGCAAGTTGAGCCGAGATACATTGGTCCTTATGAAATTCTTGAGAGAATTGGACCTTTAGCATAAAAGTTAGCTTTACCTAACGAGATGTCTCAATTGCATAATGTGTTTCATGTGAGTATGTTAAGAAGATATAGATCTGATCCTACTCATTTATTACTGGCTCAAAATATTGAGATTGATAGCAACTTGAGTTATAATGAGGAGCCGATCAAAATAGTGGGTTATAAGACAAAGCAGTTGAGAAACAGAGTGATTCCATTAGTGAAAGTTCGTTAGAGAAATCACTCGACTGAGGAAGCAACACAGGAAACTGAGGATCATATGAGGCGATAGTATCCCCACCTATTCGAATTAGCAGGTAAGAATTTTAAGGACGAAATTGTAACATCCTATCACTTAGGGTTAAAATGGTAATTATTAGAGATTATTGAGAAATTAGGAAGCATAACTCATACTTATGCATAATTTGGCATAAACATACACGAAATTATTGATCTTGCACATTACAATTATTTGTACATGCATTCATTGGCATTTTCCAGGTATAAGCAATTCTTAATGGGATTAAAAATGTGAATTGTGGATTATTTGTCTTGAAAATTGAATTGGTGTGTATTAGAATTAATTTAGCATTTTTGGTGACATTTCAGATATTTTGGAAATTTCTGAAAAATTTGAGATATTTTGGACTAGGAAAAATGCCTAGTAGCGAGACTAATTGAGGCATGGAAAATTAAGATGACTAATCCTCAAACTGAGTGACATTTTGCATAGTTAAATGTGTGACAAATGGACTAGTAATTAATTGACAAATGGATCAATTATTATGTGACAAGTGGACCAATCTTGGAGTGACATGTGAATTGATAAAAGGGTGACAAATGGCAGCATAATAAGTGGATAAGTGGCAGTTTAATTGTTGAACAAATGGTTAGTATGCTTTAAGACATATGTCTTTGTAAGTTATTGAAACCTAGCATGTTGATGTGGCAATTTCCAGCACCCAAGTTTCTGCTTCCTTTCTTGCTCCTTCACCGAAATTTGCTCCAACCTTCTCCTTTCTAATTTTCTTGAACCCTAGCCAAATTGTTGCACCAAAACCAGCTGTTTACATTAAACAAAATAGCCAAGAAAACCAGCTGAAAGTTACCCTCATCTTGCTGTCCAAAATCAACCTGTTTTAATCATAAGTTTGAATTTTGCTTGCAAGGAGACATGATTCAATCTGAAGTTTGAGCTGAATTGAAAGCCTAAAAAGTAAGTGACAATCTGATCTTTATGATATGTTTAGTAATATGAGAATTATGCCTGAATTGAAATGACATATATGAGATATTGGTGAAGATGTATGCTGGAATGTTATGAACTGGAGAATTTTCATTGAATAAACTTCAGTATTTTGATTATAACTTGAGCTGAAGATTTTTGAATGAGTTGATTTTTAATTTAGATTAAACTAGAGACATAAGTCTACAACTTTTCTAAAGAAGCCGAATGTTAATTCTATAGCTAAGCTTTTCAAAATCTGGCTGGAAGTAGAGTTAGGAGTTCTATTACAGTTTAAAAATAGTCTAAACTCTTTTGGATATAACTTTCAGTATACTGAATCAAATTGTATGATTCTGGTGTTATTAGAAATTGGAAACATAGTGGAACAATTATATAGAAGAAAGTGTTACTGAAATACACCATTTTCCTTATCATAATGACCATGCAAAGTTATCCCGAAAGGGGGTGTTAGTATGAAAATGTTGAGGTGTGCTGGAATTTGATAATTGGAATGTTTTTACTGAACATGCTTTGATTTGTAGATTTACAAATGAAATGATTCTCAATTTAAATTAAACAAGAGACATTTGGCTATAAATGTTAAGAAGAAATGGAATTTGAATTCTGTCCTTAAGGGTTTTGAAATTGACCTTAAAAGTAAGTCTTGGCTTAGGCAGTAGCACTACCTGGTACAAAAATTAGGTCATGTTGTCATTTAATAAACTGTATTGATATGGGCCAAATTAGGCTGAAGCGTCTCCATCAAAATTGTAAGTAATTCTCTTAGCTTTAAATTGATATAAAGTTTATAATTTTTGGATACTGGAATTGAGTGATATGAGGTGCACAACTTGAATGCATGACCATGCATTAGCCAAAGTTTCAAATGTGCACAGTTTGTGATATTTTGAACATAACTCCTAGAATAATGAACCAAATTGAATGATCTTGGTATCAATGGAGACCTAAGACATAGTTTAATAATTCGTTAGAAGGAAGTGTTACCAAATTCCTTCATTTTCCTAATGAAATTAATTGTGCAAAATGGACCCGAAAGTGTACCTTTAAACAAATCTGAGTTAATAGATTGACTGTGAATATCCAAATGATTTTTATGACTAGATTGATGATAAGAAACTCGAAATTGTTATGAACATGCATTGTACATATTCAGTATACATGAATGTGCATAAATGAATACATAATTGTGCAATATTGTAATATGTGAATGTATTATCTGTATAGAGGAACGCATTGAACGACAACATCCTGACATTGCCAGTACTTCAAGGCAATAGCTATTTAGAGCATACTGTGAGTAACCTAGACGGTCTGACTTAATTACTTGTTTGTTTAATTTCTGTTTTGAAATGATTGAATGAATGAGGCTTAATTTTTGATTCTAGTTACTGAAGGTCCGATGACTATGATATTGGATTGAGATATTGAAGTGTTGCTTGTATGTGAAGGTGCAGAACTATGTGCTTCATAATATGATTGATTGTGTTGATTGTGTACTAGATTCCGGACAATATTTGTCTGAGGCGTTTTGATGTATGAAAATGATATGTGAAGTGCTGATTAAATGTGAATGCGTCTGACTAAATGATTTTCTGATTCTCAATTGGAAAGTTGAATGCCGGACCTAGTCCGATGACCAGTGCTACTGTAACTGATACTGTAACTGATATACTGTTATATTACATGCTAATGAAAGTGATTGAATTTGATGACTAAATTGTGGCATGCACTTCATTCCAATGCATGTAATATTAAGGAGTTATGACTGGTGTTGCTACTGATATTGTTACTGATAAGAGCTTTAAGCTCCCGCATATGTGGTTCGAGCCTATGGCTCACTGTGATCAATGAGTCACTGACTGACTGACTGAGCCCGATAATTCGAGATACTATAAAAGCACACAGTCACAACAATATAAAATGAATGTGAGTCTCATACATATCGCTTTCGCATATAATTTGAATTTATTGAATGATTTATGAAGCGAATGTCATTATATGATTGAACTGTTTAATTGAGAAATAATTTATCTGTGATAGTATTTGACACTTGTCAAGTGTCTTTAAACTGTGTGATTACCTATTATAAATGATCTTGTTTTATGACATGAGTGAACCATCGAGGGTGGTTACTCTGCTAAGTTCGCAAAACTCATCAAAATTGCACCGTTGCTTTTCAAGTTCAAGAGTGAGACGATCTAGTTTCTAAGACTTTGTAGAAGCATATTTTGTGCAGTTGTTACAGTCAGATTTGGTTCAAAGGTCGGTCAGTTGGGATTGAGGACATAGTTGTTTCTTTTGAGTTTATAGTATATTGTGTGTACTGAGTTGTTTATATTTATAAGACAATGTTATATAAACATGGATAATATTTTACTATATGAAACAATGTCAATCATGGTTTGACATAATGCTATAACATTTTGGGTTTAGAAAATGTGTGATTGATGGTTTAGTGTATGATGCCATATTATGTACATTGATAGTGGGATAGTTAACATATCATTTCTAACAAACATGTACACATGTATCTAATGGACACACGTGCATATGTCAGTTGGGAATGAGGTCTTATAATTTTAGTCTTAATGTCAATTTATAATATGAGTTTATGAGCTTTTGGTAAGGATACTTTGTCCGGATAATAGTGATAAGTAGGCAAAAATATGTTATTTCTATGATGTCATGGAGAGGGCAAAGGAAGCAATCAAGGCAAATCTAAAAACGAGTGTTCTTTTATACACAGCTGATCTCATAGTCAATAATAAAAGATGGAAAAGGAAACTTTACTCTTTGTTGTTTGCAGGTGGAGAATTTTGAATCTTAGTGTCTATTTCAAACCAAGTTTTACAAAGAAAGACGAAGTTGATAGGAGAATGTTAGTAACTATTACAACAACTGTTGCTCATAAGATGATACAAGATCTTTTAAGCTCACAAATGGAGATTTATAAGGATGTTTATGGTGATTTTCGAATGCTAATTACTATTCTTCAAAGAGACAAACTTAATCAAGGTATATATTTATTCACTTTTGTTACTTGTTGAAAATTAATTATCACTTTATTTTGTTTATAATGATTTTTTTTTTGTCTTACAATTGCCTGGTGGGATCAACTTGAAAGTGGTGTTCCAGAATTATAAAGATTTGCAATTCAAATCCTGAGCTAAAGTATGAGTGCAAAAGGGTATAAAAGAATTGGATCACAATTGAACTCTTCTATTCTAAGAAAAAGAACAGATTAGCGCACAAAATATTGAATGACTTGGGCTTTATTTGATACAATTTAAAGCTTCAACAAAATTATGCTATTATCATTATTAAGTTGGATAATTTCATGTAATTTCTCAATAATTTAATTTTATTTGTTTAATAGGACTCTAATAAATATCAAGTAATTATGTAGATCTAATTTGCCTTGACTATATCGATCTTTTGGAAAATTAAGTTTCTAAGGAACCGAGCTTAATAGATGAGAGGAACTTAGAAGATAATCTTATTTGGGAAGGTATTAACATGTCATTTGGTGCAATGAATTTGAATGATGGTGATGATATGACTCTTCTTAATGATAAGAATTTTGTACTAATTGAGAATTGGGGTCAATGATTTGAGCAGGTATTTGATTGAATGAACTTTTAGGTTTTTATTTCTCCTCTTCTTTTAATATCACTTATATTTAATCTATATGTTATATTCTAGATATGCAATATAAATATAATTGTAAATGTTTTTGTTTCAAGTTTCACTTTTAGTTGGTTGTTTCCTTGGCATAAACTCTTATTATAAATTTTAATAGTTAGAGAGTCATATATATTTATTTTTTATTTGATATTTTGATGTACTTGTTATTTATTATGTGTGAAATTGTAACATTTTAAATGATTTTTATTGTCCTTAATTTTCTATTTGTATGATAATTAAATGATCTTTCTTCATATTAATTGTGATTATTATTTATATTTGAAATATCCTAAAAGTAACATTAATAAAAATAAATAGATTGTTATTATTTCAAATTTCTATTATTATGATTTTTGGAGATAGGGTCGATGTCAAATTATAAATTATATAGTAAAATATATTGAGAAACTATTTTGTAACTTAAAAAAATTAATGGACTATTTTATAAAAAATTTACCCACAAGGATACTCGATATTGACCTATACGATATTCATAACATTGATCTAAACTTTTAAAATTTAAACAATTAAATTCAAAACTATTGGATAATGCTTCAAGCATAATGGATAGATTTGGTTCCTATTTTTAACATTAGTAGGATTAGTGGTGTGTTAATTGTTAAATTTAATTAGTCCAATTAGCATGTGTTTAGTGAGATATTTTCTGCTAGCAATTTGAATGTTGTAGGTTATGTTCAGTTTCCACTTTTTAGATGTTTCTTTTTTAGTCAAAGTTGTTTTGCGTAAGCCTATGTATAAAGGCCCTAGTTTTCCTTTTTCGTTGAAATGAATTAGCAACAATCAATTTTCAAGTTTCTTATAAAAGCTCTTGTCATTCTCCTCTCTTCACTTTCCAATAAATCTGGCATCAAAGCAAAAAGAAAAAAGAAAAAAGAAAATAAGTGTAGCTTCTTTTTTTCTCTTCTAGATTTGGTTTCAATTGGGAGAAGGTAAAGCTAGAGAGAGTGAGATAAAGACAAAAGGAGACAAAAAACGGTGGGGAGCTATGTGAAATTTGAAGTTAAAAAATGGTAATGAACTGCAACCTTTGATTCCAATTTTCAAAGGAGTAACTACCACGTTTGGAATTTAAAAATAAAAACTTTTTTTAACTCTCCAGAGTTGTGGGACTTGGTTCAAAATGGATTTGAAGATTCTAATAAGCAAGAACAACAACTAAGGGAAATTAAGAAAAAGGATGTGAAGGCTTTATTTCTTATTCAACAAGCTGTAAAAGAAGAAATTTTCCCTAGAATTATAGTAAAAGAAACTTCCACTCAACCATGGGAAGTTCTTAAGTAAGAATATTTGGGTGATAAAGGTAATTGTTAAGTTACAAACTCTCCATCATGATTTTCAAACACTAATCATGAAAATAATGAGTATGTCTAAGTTTATTTGTGTAAAGTGTCTGCAATTATTAACCATATGAAAACATATGGTGAAAATGTCACTGATGAAATTATTGTGAGCAAGGTTTTGAGGAATCTAATCTTAAAATTTGAAAATGTGGTTGCTATAGTTGAAGAATCCAGGAATTTATTTGCTTATATCTTTAATGAATTAATGAGTTCATTATTAGCTCACGAAGAAAGGTTAAGTGAGTTTTAAGAAAATGTTGGGGAGAATGCCTTTCAAATGAAGAGGGAGTCTTCCTATACGGGAAGGTCAAAAAATTCAGGAGGCATAGGTAGAGATGGAATTCATTGTCGAGGTCATCGCAATGGCGTAGGAAGAGGTTAGTCTTTGAACAAAGATAGTTTAAAAGTTCCATCTAATGCCAAAGTTTAGTCACTGATTACTGTAGGGCAATGATTTGAAAATTTCAAAGGTTTTAATACTCTCTGTTAGTACTTCCCAAGCCTTAACAACAAAAGCAATACAGATATAATTGTTTAGAAACCTCACCCTAAGGGTCTCTTCACTAACAAGTCTTATTATAATAGCCTCCAAGCTGAATCTCCAATTGTTCCTTAGTACACACTTCTTTAGAAGAAAAGCATCAGCCCCTAAGCCTCTGTGTTCACTTAGCTAGCAATCAAAAATAGATTAAGCACTAAGGACAGATAAAATGTGAATTTTGATCCAATATGCAAATTATTCAAGTTGATAGCAGAAGACAGAAACCACATATTATTCAATTGCATATACTCCAAAACTGTATGGAATCAACTACTCCGTAAACTTGAAAATTATAGCAACTTATATAATTGAACTAATACACACAACTGGATCATCAGAGTCTCCAACTCACAAAAGAAGGATGGTATGCTTTTCAGAACTACATTTACACTTACAATTTACAACATATAGAAAGACAGGAATAGAAGGATATATAGAAGGAAGCAAACAAGTAACTACCAATTCGCATCATACATCTTCAATGAGATCAGAGCTCTTGTTATAACCCAAGAAGCAACACATCACCTGTCAAATGGTATGAAAGCGAAGTGGATTTTACAACTTAGATGCTTGCCTACATAGTAACATAGTTTTTGTGTATTAGCTGTTGTAAGGAGATAATTTTGGATTTCCATAAAGGAGACCTCATTGTAATGTTGTAAATAGTTTTACTATAGTCAATGAATTTTCTTTCAACTAAAAAAAAGGTCAAAGAGAGCAAGTTGTTTATGTCTTATTCTCTTTAAAAAAAATCCTCTAATGAAGGTGGTTTCTCGAAAGTGGTTACTCCAATCACATATTTAGGTCAAAAATACTATTCAAAGAAATTGACAATTCACATAAAAGTGAAGTTCGACTTAATTACAAGTTGATGCAAATTGAAAGAAAAGGTACAATTACCATCAAAACCACATGAGGTAATGTAAAATTTATTTATGACATGCAATATGTTCCTAAGTTGGATCATAACTACTTAAGTGTTAGACAATTGATGGTTGGTGGATATTCGCTCCTATTTGATGACAATTGTTGCTTGATTAGAATGAAAAAAATAGGCCAAAAGGTTGTTAACATACCAGTGGCACCAAATAAGATGTTCCTGTAGAAATTTTCATCTATAAATGATTATGTCTTGATTGCTAAATCTAATAAGTCGAAAATGTGGCATTTACATTATCAGTATCTGAACGTGAATAGGCTAAAGTTTTTTGTTTAGAAAATTTGTTAGGTTGTCTAAAATTGATGCTTTAGATTTTTTTTAAAGTATATGTCTATGGAAAACAAAGTAGAAATTGATTACAGTAGACAAGTCTTAGAGGGCATTTAGCTATCTTGAATTAATGTATGCTATGGTTAATGAGTATTAAATACTTTCGTGGAAGCAAATGTTTTTTGTTATTCACTAATGACTATAGACACATGAGTTGGTATATTTCTTAAAATTCGAATATAAAACTTTTGAAATTTTAAAGAAATTCAAAACATTAGTGGAGAAGGAAAGTGGATGTGGTATAAAGGTTCTTCTTACCGATAGAGGTGGTGATGTGGTATAAAGGTTCTTCTTACCGATAGAGGTGGTGAATTTACCTTTATTGAATTTGATATTTATGAGAAAAGTGGAATTCAAGGGGAATTGATAGCACCATACATGCCAGAGCAAAACGAGGTGGCTGAATAAAAAAGTTGAATAATGGTTAAGATGACTAGGAGCATGATGAAAGCCAATAGACTTCCAAATTAGTTTTGGGTAAAAGGAGTGGCAGCAACAACATATCTTTTGAATATATCACCCACAAATGTTGTCTTAAACCAAACACCCTATGAAACATGGAAGGGGAGAAAGCCTTAAGTAAGTCACTTGAAAGTTTTTAGCGGCAACAGCTTATGCTTTGATAAAGTCTTCACTGCATAACAAGCTTGATAAAAAATCAACAAAATGCATTTTTACTGGTTATACTCCACAATCCAAAGCATATAGGTTATACAATCTAATGAGTGAAAAAGTAATCATAAGCAGGGATGTTGTCTTTAATGAAGAAGACACTTGGAATTGGAGCAATCGCAAAGAATAGTCAATTGCCCAAGTTCTAGAAAATGAAGAAAAACTCTTAAATAAACAACTCTAAGTGGCAACAACTCACCAACCAATGATTCATCTCCTTCCGGGCCTTTAAGAAGCAATCATGTCATACCAACAAACAACACCTCTTTAAGTCTACTAAAACACTGACATCAATTAAAATTGAAGTTAATAAAGGAGAAGCCTTGTCTCGTTGTCAAGTTAGAAGATGACCTACTTTGATGGAAGGTTATAAGATTACTAATTTTCCTTCGTTTTCAAATTTTGATCCTACAATCTTTGAGAATGCAATAAAAGAAGAAAAATGGGATTAAAAAAAAACAATGGAAGCTAAAATTGATGCAATTAAAAAAATTAACTTAGGAATTAGTTAAATCTACCAAAAGGCAAAAAAGTTATTATACTAAAATGGGTGTATCGAGCAAAGTAGAATGTTGATAATTCAATGCATAAGCACAAGACATGTTTGGTTGCAAAAGGATTCTCACAACATAAAGCTATTGATTTTGAAGAAACATTCTTACGGGTACCTAACTTTGAAACTGTAAGAACTTTCTTAGACTTAGCTACTCAACTTAGCTAGTTGTGTATCGATTTGATGTTAAATATGTATTTTTGAATGGTCAGCTAGAAGAAGTTTATTTGGTTAATATGAAGGCTTCATTGTTAAAGTTAATGAAAATAAGATGTTCAAGTTTAGGAAGGCCTAATATGGCCTAATACAATCCCCACAAGCATGATACGATAAAATCGATTCCTATTTTGAAGGAAATATATTCAAAAGGACTCTTTATGTAAAAAAATCAAGGTAAACACGATTTTTTGGTGGTATGTCTCTGCGTTGATAACATGATTTATATAGGGTTTAGCTAGTATTGTTACTGAATTTAATTCTTATATGATGAAAAAATTGAGATGTCAAAATTAGGTTGGTTGCATTATTTTCTTGGAATTGAAGTTAATCAAAATAAACATGGAATTTTTATTTCTCTAAGAAAAAGATTGCTCCTACACCTTTGAATGTAAATGAGAATCTTTTTATTAATGATGGTACTAGTTTGGTAAATCCACTATATTTTAGAAGCATGGTTGGTGGCTTAAATTATTTGTCCCATACAAGATTTGGTATAACTTTTTGTAAGCATAGTATTAAGATTTATGCAAAATCCATCAAAACATCACCTTGGAGTAGCAAAAGGATCATACGATATGTTACATGAACCAAAGGTTTTGGTATTCGGTCACTAAAGTGGCAAATTTCAAATTGCTTGGTTTTACTGACAGTGATTGACAGGTTGCTTAGGTGATAGAAAAAGTACTTCTAAGAATGTGTTTTCTCTTGTTTTAGTTGTTGTTTATGATCAGTATGTTAAACAATTTGGCTAAGAAGATTATTGGTTGATTTCCTTCAAAAGCAATTGAATGCAACAAAGATCTTTTGTGACAACAAGGCAACAATTGCAATGGCAAAAAATCCAGCCATTCATAACATAACAAAGCCATGTTGAAATCCACTATCATTTCATTTGTGATTTGGTTAAAAAAAAAAGAAACTTTTAATCTTGAAGCACTATAGAATAACTGAGCGAGTCATCGATATCCATACAAAGTCCCTACCACATGCCAAGCATTAATATTTCATATTGAAGATAGGACTTACAAGCTCTGAAGAAAAGAGGAGTGATGGATAACGCTTCAAGCTTAATGGATAGATTTGGTTCCTATTTTCAAAATTTAGTAGGATTAGTGGTATGGTTAATTGTTGTTAAATTTACTTAATCAAATTAGCATGTGTTAGTGGGATATTTTTGCTGGTAATTATACGTAGTGGGCCATGTTCAATTTTGACCTTCATTAGGCTTCATTTTTGGTCAAAGTTATTTTGTGTAAGCCTATATATACATATATAGGCCCCAGTTTTCCTTTTTCAATGAAATGAAACATCACCGTTCAATTTCCAAGTTTCCCACAAAAGCTCTTCCCTCATCCTCTCTTTAGTTTCCAACAAACATTTATTGCTATCAACATGTTATTACTATGGTCGAAAGAGGACTAACATTTGAAGGAGTTATGTTGCTTTTTATTTTCGTCAACATGATTTTTTATCTTCATGCAACAAACACTTTGGTGATTATATGTTTGAAATGGACTAATCCTTGTCAATCATATCAGTAAAATATTAATTAAAATAATATTTTTAAATAAGTTTGTTCAATTTTAGCTTTTATTTTGTAACATTATGGTTCTGTTTGATTTTGATGAGGTTGGATGCTGTTACTTGGATCCATCGGATTGGTTGATTGGAGCACTGAAACACCTGCAAGACAACAAGGCAC
>JAOSBN010000179.1:50199780-50216282 GCA_027563595.1 Erythroxylum suave
GATGAGGTCATGAATTTATATAGTTAATACCTGTAGGAATTAGGTCAACCCTCAGTGATAGATGTTTAGTCAATTCGCCATTCTAGGTCTGGGCTTGGGCCTAGCACGACCGACTCAACCACATTGTATATTATGATTGATAAGATTATATAATTATTTATTTCACATTTATAATTTAACACTTATAATAAATATAGTAGGATTATATTTGATAATGTACTTATAATTTTAAACAATTTACCAAAAATTTACACAAGGATTAGTCCAGTGATTTTCAGCTTTATTAAGAGTGCAGGCAATTAGGCTCATTGACTCTCGAGGTTCCTTGTATTACTGCTACTCTTCTTTCTCTTGTCCTTTTCTCGGCAGCAACTTCCAGTTGAGAAAATTCTTATCTAAAATGCATCCTCAGCCCTCAGCCAACTAAATTTTTATTCCATCATTTTTTTTTAAATATATAAACTGTAACAAAAGTTATGAGACTGATAATTAGTAGGCATTAATAATAATAAATAAATAAATTATATATTTTTTATTCAACGATAAAACTTGATTATGTGTGCGTCTTTTTCTTTTTCCTCTTCTGACAACTTCGGCACCTAGACTTGCGGCCATCATTTGAACACTGTACGAATGAACGAAAACCGGACAACGTAGCAGCATTCCTAAATCCTAATCCGATTGACCGAATTCTGAACCTTATCATGTTTAGAATAATACATCCCTTTTAAACAGAATATACATATACATATAGCCAGAAATCTAAGGTGCCGAAATTGTTAAGAGAGGAAAAGAAAAAGATGCATACACACGTACACACACATATATATACTTGCTACTGTGAATAATTTCACCCTATATGAATTTATTAAAAGTATTTTAAAAAATCATGTTAAATTTAAAGAACTCTTTTCCTAAATAAAATAAAATAAAAATCTCTATAAACGGAACTCTCTTGGAAAAGAGACGTGCAATGAATTTCAAACTTGGAGGCAAGTTTTGCCTACAGGTGAGCATCTAACTTAAAAAGAGTCCAAGATGCTGGCAAATTGTGCGACGTAAATTCACCAGGAGGCATCAGCCACTTCTGTAGCCCCACGGACACTATATCCATACCACAAGCTGGATTCTCAATCGAAGTCTACCTGTTAGCCACACCACATTTTCACACACAAAACTCTCAAACACAACATTAGCCCTTTGCATTCACTCACTTTCCAAACCATCCCAATGTGTATCTTACACCAACACAAGCACTTTGCAAGGCCTCCAAGCCATGTCCCCGGGGGCTACGGCCACCGTCCTGTGACATGCTCAGTCACTACCACCAACAATACTAAACTCAAACCAACCCAATTAACCATTCATCAAAGGCTTCAAGATCCACCAACACTAGTCATATCAACATCACCACCGGCGTTCAATGATCCCTCCTTGCAATCGACATGGGTTCACCGTGCTTGGACTGCCGCTGGTTGCACGACTGTGCTTGTTTCCCTAGCCAAGTCCATTGTTGGTGCAGCTGATTCTCATATTCTGTTGGAGCCTATGTTGACAAGCTATATTGGCTACATTTTGGCTGACCTTGCCTCTGGAGTCTACCATTGGGGTATTGACAACTATGGTGATGAATCAACACCAATATTTGGTAGTCAAATTGAAGCATTCCAAGGTCACCATAAGTGGCCTTGGATTATCACTAGGCGTCAATTTGCCAACAACCTGCATGCTCTGGCTCGTGCAGTAACATTCTTTGTGCTTCCTATAGACCTCGCTTACAATGACCCTGTTTTGCACGGCTTTGTTGGGATGTGCTCTGGTTGCATCATGTTCAGCCAACAATTCCATGCTTGGGCTCATTCGACTAAGAGCAAGTTGCCACCGCTCGTGGTGGAGCTCCAGAATGCCGGGTTGCTGGTTTCTCGATCACAACACGCTGCTCATCATCGGCCACCTTATAACAACAACTATTGCATAGTAAGCGGTGTTTGGAATCAGTTCTTGGATCAAAATAGGATATTTGAGGCTCTAGAGATGGTCATATATTTCAATCTTGGGGTAAGACCCAGATCCTGGTGTGAGCCTACCGGTGGATGGACAGAGGACGTGGAGACGCAATCTCAAGTCACAGTCCAATAATGCGTTTCTTTTCTTTTTTGTTTCTCCGAGTTTTCTTTCCTAGCAGACATGTACTTCATTCAAGTTCCAGAAAAGTCGCAATAGCAATGGGATTGTCTGTGAAATTCTCATTTCTAATGCAAATACTATACAAGATTGTTTTCACGATCTTTTAGGTAAAATAATTTATCTGCCGTGGTTGTTTTTAGGAACTATACTGTGCAATCCCAATAGCAGCCATGAAATGAAATGCATTTCTACACTTCATGGTTGGTGCAACTGATACAAAATGATGAAGACACTCTATACATCAGCCCCTGCTGATGAGATGGATGATACACAAGGGAACCAGTAGCGGCGTTTCCCATCCCTGTGGCCATCATCAATCATTGCAAGCCCGTCCTACATAGCCAGGAGAAACCATGAGCCCACAAAACCCGTAGTCAAGATCTAGGAAAGCGAGCAAAAGGGCAAAACATGAGAAATCTGGCAGTAATGCAAAGTCTTACTTCCAACAAAGTATCAAGGGCATCAATAGCACGGCCAGATCCCCATAATAATTGTCTCTCTACCTCATCAACAGTGACAAAACCTTGAGCCTGACAAAAAGCAAGAAACGATATGTGATGTCAATGATTTACTCCATTTCAAGTGGTAAAGATTCAGTTAAGAAATGTACAAACCTGTGCCAGCTCCAAGATTGCATTATGGTCTTTGTTTAACTCAGTTGGAACAGATCGAACAAGCTTTCGCTTTCCAACAGAAATCACCTCAAAACCACTACCCAAAATCTGAGAATTTCACACCATTAGATATGAATGATTGTTGCTTCCAAATTTCACAAAATTAACCATAGGTATCTCGGTCCAAACTACTGCGAAGGAAATATGATGGGCATTAGCAAGTAACTAGAAATGGTACGGGAAGTAAATAAAAGAACTCATACTTTCTTACAATAACAATTGAGTGTCTGAACTGACTTGTTAACAGCATACAAATGTTTGCTGTTTCAGTTTACAGAAGATAAGAGAAATATGGCCAAATACAAACATCAGTAACTCACATAGTTATGTAGTCAACATTGGATTCCCATTAGTTCTTAATCACAAACCTTGAGCTTACTTATAGCACGTAAGCAATCGTCTTCCGATACGGCTTCACGATCACTCCTTCGTTTATGACGGAGCAATGTGCAGAGTTCCTCCAAGTTGATCAAACCTCCATTATGTGATCTTGTTGCCAAGCATATCTCAACAATTTGTATTCCTGCCAAGCCAAATAAATAGATCAGTACAAACATCCCGATCATATCATGTCGGAAGCACTTCTATAATAATGAAAAGTCAGAAAATGGTTACATGGCCTTGTGTTACAGAGTTGAAGTAAAATATTCATATAAACTTTTCTATCTTGGAAATTGATTAAAACCCACATAGATAAGCATATAGCCTTTAAGAAGAAAGCCTATTCAGTTAGGACCAAGGGATCTTTTCTCATATTGCAGTTAAGGATGCCAAAATCATAAGCATTTGTGCTCCACAATCATCAATACAAATTCAATTGGACTATTCAATCGGACAAATTACTTCAAGAACTTGTACGACAAATATTATTAACAGGCACGCACTCATTTCATTCTAAGAATCAGAAGTGCACAAAACTTTTTTGTTTTAGAACCGAGATCAGAATGAGATGGTAAAGTAACAAATAATGAATCATTCATCACCCCAACGAGTCACCACCCAAACAACATAAGTAAGTTATGGGAAATGTACCAAGTTCATAATAGAAGTCACCAATCCCTAGCAGCTCTGCCCAAAAACCCTTATTTGAGGCCAAGGGATCCACTCCAACTTTAGCACACATTTCATGGAACTGCGCCCTGAACGTTGGGTTCTTTCGGATGTCATTCTGCAACATTTAATATAGAATCAGTTACATCATTGAAGTCAGGAAGTCATATATCACATAATTCAAATTCCAAAATTCATAAAAAAAATTATAGTTCCGGATTACCCAGCACGAAAAGCACACACTTAAGATGTCTATAAGTAGCAACTGGGTTCTGGTCTAAATTCCAAAAGAATCGATAAAGCAGCAAAAGTATATCTTTTCAACCCAGACTGGGCTAAACGATCCTCAAGTCTTAAAATTCGTAAAAAAAAAAAAACCATTAAATGCATAATTGTTCGGGCAAATGGGCATGACCTTGTGTTTGCGAGCGAATTCTTCGAGCTGGGACCGAAACGTGGCAAGCTGTTCTTTCATGAGATCGGTTCTCACTTTGGCTACATTTTCTCCAAGCAATCGATATTGATCCTTTTAACAAAAATCAATAAATAGGAAAACGAATCAATCAAAGAACATTAGGACATAATCAAAAGAAATGTTGAAGAAGGGACAAACCCTTGTGGCAGCAGCTGTCTGTAAACCTCCAATTCCAGGTCTCCTTCTCATTATTCTTCTTTACCGAAAAGCGATTGCTAACTTTGTGTTTTGTTATTTTGTTGATCGTGCTGTGAAACAGAACGGATCCTGTTAACCCAAGACCCGAATGTAACTCACCTTGATATTCCAAAAACGGATCTGGAACACCATGAAAATTACATAAACAACCTTTTTAATCCATAAAGTTACATGATAGAAATTATTTAATTGATTCTTAACGGTTTTTTCTTACGACTTAACTAGTTGTAAAAGTAGGAGCCAGGGATAATATACGTAACATATACTAGACTACCGAGTTATTGATAGAGTTGAAGCAATTGTGACTAAGCTAATAAAGCTCCATTCATCTTAATAGTTTCGTGATTATTACATGTTCTTAATGAAGTTTAGCTTTAGATCGAGTCATGTTCAGGCCGGTCTAAAAGTTATGTCTAAACTTAAACCTAACTTAAAGCTTGATTGTGATCTAAAAATTGGATAAATTAGGGGTCAAGCATAATTTATTTCTTTTCTTAATTTATATTTTAAAAATAATGTCACTTTAATTAAAACGACATCATTTTATTTTATACGTTTGATCTTTAGGCAAGGTTTGACCAAATAACATGAGCTTAAGTCCATACTGAAACTTGAAAATTAAAAAAGAATAGTCCAACTCAAAGCTTAATCAACTCACGTTAGGCAAAAACCACCTTTATGCTCCTATGTGGCTCCCATATCTAAGGAATGGCATGTATCGAAAAGAAAAGCAAAATACGACGTTAATGGATGTTAATTTCTTGGTGAGGTGAATCATTACTCGAAAGGGAATGTTGATCCTTATGCTCGCTTCTCTTAAATTAGTTACACTGACCCCTTTAAATACTGTCAGTAACGTGAATTATATATGACTTGATTAGTTCATTTTTGTAAACTAGGTATAAAAAAAGAAAAAAGAACTACTCAAAATACACATTTACAGGAAAGATATAGCCAGTTCTATAAGATTAAACAATATAAGCTATTAGATAGAATACCCATTAAATGACAGTAGCACGAATAGTTATATATAAAAACTCCATCCAAAAAGGGAATAACAAAATGAGAACGGCATGCTTAATCTCAAATCCAAAGGAATGGTTATTTATATTCCTTAGAAACCCTGCTCACATCACCATTCAATCTTTCTTGACAGATTGTTGGTAAACTAATATTATGTTCTTTTGTATTTTATGTGCCTCATCCTAATCAATTTAAATGTTTCAATCTTGGAATTTGATTGTTTTGTCTATTTTTAAGGTTGATTTTCAATTGTTGTATTCACTTATATTCTCAGTTGAAAAAATACATATTACAAGTTTGATCAGTAGTAAAACTAGTAAGATTTAAAACCACCCACATTATTTTGATTGTGAATTGCTACCAAAAGTATAAGGACTCTTTTGACCAAGTTTAACCCAAGAAGGTGATTATATGGATATGCTCAATTTAGGATAAATTTTAACATATATGTACTTTATTAAATTGGATTTGAGATTGATAGATTGTTAAATTTTCTTATACCTATTATTTGCAAAGAAAATTAAAATGTGATTAATTTGTGTGGTATGACAAAAATTTCACAAGAAGTATAGATATAATTAATGAGCTTTGGGAGGAAAACAATAAATTAAAGAATTAATGAGACCACTTATTGTTATAAAATTTGTTGATTTATAGTTAGGTCATCTTTAATATCATTGTTGGGTTTTACTTAGCAATTTACTTGTAAGAAATAAATTTAATTGAATTAAGATTACGACATCTGAGCAACTTTTGACCTCAAAGCACTTTATGGTGCATTTATATGATGAATATTAAATAGTGTTATGTACAAATATCTACCATATTAATGTATTGGTATTGTCTTTTTCTACATTTTTAAATTATTAATATTGTTTTATAATGTTAATATGCTTTCTTATAATATAAGACTTCTACAATAAAATAATTCCTACACATTTGTAAATCATAATGTTTAGGATATAGTATTTTGGCTTTGTTGGGTAAAAATCAACACATGCATATGATTTAAACTATGATACATGTAAAATATTTTTTTATGGATAAAAGGTACCACATATTGATTCTCATTGAAGAAGCTTAAACAACAACAAGAAATGACTTTTTATAATCATAGCAAAGAATGACCATATCACAAGATAAAGACAATAACTTCATATCCAACAATTAAGATTTCTATCCAACAATTAAGATAGTATATATAAAAACCAAAATTCATCATCTAATAAGCTTCATATGCAAAAATATCTAGCCATAATAAATATGATATACAAAATAGCTAGCTAAGCTCTATAAATATAAATAGCTAGTCATAGTATGCACCATATGAAAAAATAACTAGCAATAATAAACTTATTTAATTTTCTTTAGCCTTTATGCTAATTCTTGTATCAATTTTCTATTTTGACTGTCAAGGATATTATCATGTATCCTCTTGGAGCACGGTTTTGAATTGGGACCATATTGCTTGCAACTTTACATGGCATATGAAGTGCTTTCTTAGTAAATTTATATGTTTTTTTCCCCTCTCTTACCTCCTTGCTCCTTGGTTTTATGGTCTTCCTAACTTCTTTTGTATTGTAGTAGTAGGATTTCAGAACTATGATTTTTTATCAGTCTTGGCCATAAATTTTTACTAGGAATTGGAAAATTTTGACATGCATAAGCTACTTCAAACATTTCTTACTATACATTTAGTCAATTTCATCTTTTGGTTTGTTACCATCATGTTTGATTCAATATAAGCATGTTGACTAGGAATTTGACTTAAATCCCTTCTCCAACATGTGTAAGTCTTATTACCCAAATCAATAATATGTTGTGGAAAATTCATATGCTCCACTTTAAACAATCTCCCATCATTAAAGTTTGTCATCCAATTACCAATAAGTTGTTTATACTTCTCTAATGTTTCTCCAAATTATATGGTAAATGGATCCATTATATTTCTCCATTCCCTCCTTTTTCTTATTAAATATCTTCATCATTGCTCTTCTATTCATCTTAAGCATTATGATAATTGGCTTATCTATAGCCTCTTTGATGAAAGCATGAAAATTTCACTATAATTATTCAACAACATATGATATTTCAACTCAACACTATAAATATGCCTGCACGATCTACTGGTTGGCATCTTATCCAACTAATCATGAATCAATTTGTCAATACCTTCTAATTGCTTCATCTACCTGTTGACGGTAAAAATGAGAATGTCAAGCATAAGTTAAATAATCATATACATTCAAGTTCAAGTGCATTTAAATAAAACAATTATATACCTTTCAAATTCACTGAAGGTGTATGCTATAAGCGCATTTATGACTATATTCATCATAGATTTTATTGCCTTAAATTGGGCTTAAAGGTTGGCATAGATATATCTAACACAATATCTATTTTTGACACCATCCACTTAACATTAAAGTGTTGTTTCAAACTTTGTTCTAAAAAACGAACCATATGGAAGTTAATGCACTTAGTGAATGTTTATAACTCTAAATTAATGCTTGTAAAATGAAAAGAAAAAAAAATAAGTTCACCATTTTTCGACTAGAAGTGAAAACCGAACTGTGATCCTTGTTGTATTTGATGTCTTCTTATAAACATTCAAGAAACTATTTTTATGACACTTGATTTTCAATTCTAGTATCCAATCCAATGTCGATAATAATGTTCCTCCATACTTTCCCTTGAAATGATAATCATCGGCACATATTACAAGCCTACAACCAGACAAAAGACTTTTTCATAAGCATCCAATCATATTTAAATAGAGTTATAAGTACCTTATGGATATCTAATTATATATGTACTACCTAGATTTTACTTCAACAAAGATAATATATAGCTCCTTAATTTCTCAAACTGCTTTCCCTCTTCACTCTCCCATGGCTTTAATGCAAAATTCTTCTCCCTATACGTCTTCTTGTCTACAATCTCAACATTGAAGTCATTTAAAAGTATACTTTTGAGCCCTATAATATCCTATGCAGAACAATTTCTAAAATATGAAAAGCATTTCTTTGCAAGCCAACGCACATTATATTTTTTGTTATAGTATTCTCGACCACACTTATGGTTAGATTAAAATATCTTATATTAAAATCTAGTTCCATGTTGTGTTGGAGAAGCATGTATTCTCCACCAATAACCTGTTTTTTAAACAATAGTTAATCTTGACTCTCATTCTTAACATACATATAATCAAAGCCTCTCTCAACATCATATTAGACTAGAGCTTGTCTAAATGCATTCAATGAATCAAAAACATACTAACATTTTAAGTTAATTGGCCTCAGAATATCATCATCCACTTTAAATTATGAGAACTTAGGCCTTATTTTTTCTTCTTCATCTAAACTATCATCCAAATTCCTAAGCTCATTTGAATCGTCATATACTGAATCTATATGCATATCTAATTTATTTTTGTTAGGAAATCTTATACACCACTATGAAAAATCTTTTTCACAACCTTTTGACCAGTTACCTCATTAAGTATTTCATTAGAATCAAATAAAATATAATCATCAAAATTACTAACTTCTTATTTCTCACCCTTATATATCAAATCATCAAATTTACTAGTATTTAAATAATTTGTGTTTGGCTTTTTACTCTCACTAGAAGTAGTTGATCACTCCCAACAACTTCACAATCAGCCCATTCATCCCCTTGTAAACATCTTTTGTTATGTTTCAACAAAAGATAAACAACACTATCCAAAAATACCTCTACAATCTTATAGCCTTTTCTTTTCACTAAATTAATAATGTTAGCATTTTCTTTTCATTAAATTAATAATGTTAAAGATGTCAGCCTCACTTCTTAGGTCTCTAATTCCATTCTCAAAAGACTCCTAAGGAAACTTACAAATAAAAACTCTAACCTCTATATAGCCTAAGTTCCTTTTTGTGTATATAAATTGTAACATCGTCAAATGATCTAGCAATTAGGGGTGAATTTGAAGGTCCCACCATACCAAAAATGAAACTTAATTATAGGTTCTATTAAATAAGAAAGGCAAACAAACAAATAAAAATAAGTTGTGAACTATTTAATTAAAGCTCCAATCAATCTTGAAGTAATATGATTTCAAACGTAAAACATATTCTTTAATCATAATATGTAAGAAATAAAATTAAGGTAATGTTTGTTGAATTTGTAGCTTGACAGAAGCACTAAATTTAACAATCTATGTAACTCCCCATTTTAAGAAACAAATATACTTGGACAATATTAGTAAAAAAATGTAATGTGAATAACAAGTGGAAGCACATTAGCATATATACAAACTTAATCCTATTGTATGTTATGAACATTCAATTGTAATTAATGCTACTTTATTACTTAATGTAGTTGCTGGTCTCATTGATTAGGAGGTGGTGAGGTGAATGTTGCAAGTGTGGATTGAAAATATTGATACTCTATGTCTACGCATACCATTTAGTTTTACAATTAAAGAATTTGTGCCAATCCACTAACTGAGATGAAAAAATGACTAAAAAACCAAAAAAGCTGCAAAAAAATAGAAACATAACACATATGACCTACATTCTAAGAAATATTACACATATACCTTTCATAACTTCAACGTTGACTTTTTAAAGATTTAATTTTGCAATTCACACCGTTACCCATAACTGTCAACATAAAAAATTGTCTTTACAATAAATAAAAAGTAGTAGTTAGTAGATTCCTTGACAATATAAAACAATCAAATAACAAAAATCATACAAATGTAATCCAAAAATTCAAGGGATAATGCAAAGTAAGTCAAGGTACAATGCAAGTATAGTTACAGTTAACCATTGTTATACATTTTCTATTTATAAGCAAAGAAACACACTCCATTAAAGTGAAGCCGAGAAAAATAATTAGCTAAGAAAAATACCAACAAAAAGAAACAGTGGGCAGCTCTGTTGCCGGAGGTGACTGGCTCCCACCACTTGCAAAGGCAATTCCTATGCACAATTTAGGGTTGATGCAAATAAGTACAACATGCAAAAATTATTTAATTAATGAAGCAGTAAAATGTTGACAACCTATAAAGTAGCTTAATAACTAAAGAAAAAATAATTAAAAATAAAATTATCATAATCACATCTCTTTAATCTCTAAAAACCCTCTCTCTCTTATTGATATCACTATAGCCAGTATCAAGGAACAACTGATAATCCACTAGCTGAACCTACACTGTAGCATAAGAATGGCTCTCACTTAGAGAGTCTAATCTCTGTTGATTTCTTCTAATCCCTAGAAATCCACTTATTTCATACATCCTAGGTATCAATCCAGCTCATACCAGTTCAGATCAAGCAAAGCAGAATACATTCATACACACATGGGATCAACTCAGTTCAAACCAGACAAATTCATGTCACTCCATAGCAGAAACTATTTCATACATGCATGGTTTTCAAATTCAAATCAACACAAAGCTGAGTATTCAGATTCTCCAAAAACACATCCATACATAATCTCAAACCAGTTCAGATTCAAATCAGAGCAACAATTTCCAACTTCTCAAACAGTTTCAGAAACACAAATTCAGTACTAGTTCCTGAACTTACACTAGCTAAAAGGAGGGGACTTTATCATGACCACTTCATACAAGCTAATTTGAGCTTTGGATCATAGCAACGTCTTTGTAATCAAACAAAAGAAGGTTACTATATAAACCCTTTTCAAAAAGAAAGGAGACAACTCTCTGTGTAGTAGAGATTACCTAAGTGGCAACACGTCTGATGATCTTCAATGCTAACAAGATCTGTCCGACAGATGGTCCCTGTAAGAAGATCACTCCCTCTGCACACAACACAGAGATGACCAGTAAGCGAAGAATCTGTAGGGATGAGAAGGATGCCCTAACTTAAAAGATCATGAAAAACGAAGAGGAGTATGATTTACCATGATTGAGCAACCTGCTACTGTATAAAGCGTAGCAGATCCACATGGACGACAAGTGACATTGCCAACCTCGCCAATGTCTCGCCTTCGCCATCACCGCCCTACCATTTTGAGAAACTTCTCAACTTATCTCAAGAGTAGGAGGTTGTTATGCCCTAAGTACCTAGCCTTGTTTCACCAATGAATGTTATTGTTTTTATCCTTAAAAGATGTTGTTGTAGAGCGACGTCGTTTAGTTTAAATGTTAGTTCTCACGTCTATCCCACGTGAGAGACAAATGCTCTATTACTATTCATTAATTATCTATTGAGTTTTCAAACTCTACTCTATTTATTAAAAAAAATTGGAGAGTCTGTCTGCTTCAATTTCGATTTCTATTTCTATCATTTTTCGTTATATTCTACTTATATATATGTATATGTGATATAATCTAGCAAAGAGGGTAAGAAGCTAAACCATATTGATATTGATTCTAATCACTAATAAAAAAAACTAGAATTCTAGTAAAAAGTAAAGCTAAAGGAAAATTTATACCTAATTGAAATTCAATTTAAAAATTCAAATGAGACTAGTAGTTAATTGGTTAAAAAATAAAAGATTGATAAAAAAAGCCTATGTATATGTCAAGGTAAAATGTCAAATCTCATAGCCCTTTAATATAAACATAATTAATGCAAGTTCAAAAATCAGCCCCAAAATACACAATACAAAAGAAACTAAAATAATTCTCTCTTTTTTTATTATTCTTATCAGGATCAAGTAATAGTTTTACGATAAGTCTCTATTCTTGTTCTATGTCTATAAAATCTTGCAATTTTGAAAGTTTGTTTCATTTTCTTTAAAATAAGCATTTTCCCTAATATTGTATTGAATAATATTATTGAAATAATAGTATTGAATTGAATAAGATAAAAATTCATTCCCCTTTTTCTGACGAGTTCCCAGTTTCGCCGAGTTTGAATCCATTTTCATTTTTTATTGTTTCTCTTTTCTAATTTATTCTAATTCAAAAAAAAAAGAGGAGGGAGAAATAATAATCACATATATTTAATTGTATCTTTAATTTTCTTCACCCCCTATATTAATAACTAAAATAAAAAAAGAATGTCAGCGCATCTGGGAAAAAAACGATTAATCTCTAGCAATAGACCCGCTAAAGACCCGAACCATAGAGTACTTATTACTGGCGCCACAGATAGATATGTTTTTAGATCTCGCATTTCGAATCCTCCTTCTTTATTTCCTTATTGTAATTTGATTTTCTTATTGTAATAAATAATGTTTATTGTAATACATTTATTGTATTACATACTTCAATACATATATGATTAGATATATATGTAGTTAACGGCCACTCATATTTGTTTTGTACGTGAAATCCCTAATTCAAATTGAAACGTATAATGATTTGATAGATAAGTTTCTTTTTAGTTAATATATAATTATTTTTAGTTAATATATAATTATAAGAATTATTATTATTATTTATATGGATATGGATATGAGATCATATGATATGGATATGAGATCAAAAAAAAGAAATGGCAAGATAAGCTGCGTATATCAATAGAGAAAATGAAATAAGTAGAGAAAATGAAATAAATATGTGGAAAAACAAGACAGGAATTCTCTACAATGACATTGTAAATCAATTGAAAGGGATGTAGCGCAGCTTGGTAGCGCGTTTGTTTTGGGTACAAAATGTCACGGGTTCAAATCCTGTCATCCCTACCTATTACTAACTTTGCCTCTGAGCAATAACAAGGGATCAACTGAGATCAATTAAAACGGGAAAAACCTAATCTTGTAATCTTGAATTTTTATCATACTCTGTATGATAGTAGAAGCATTCAAGATATAGTAAAAAGATTCTTTACTATTATTTCTATTTATCTTGCCCCATTTAATTTTGCAGAAGAAAGAATTTATCTTGTTGATAGAGATTTCCTAATTAGTAATCAAGAATATCTGTTAAAAAAAAAGATTTACATGATTCTTTCTATAATTTACTCTCATATCACCCCCAAAACCCATTCGTTAGATTTTTGCTTTGATTCCAAGAAACAATAAATAAATACTTGTTTGTCAGAAATAAAAGAATTTCACTAATTTAATTAGCTATTAATTTGAATTTCATTTTTAATTAACTATTAATTTAATTAACTTAAGGCTCTACTTTCTTTATGATTCAAAGGAAAGAAAGCATGGAGATGAAATAACTCATTCAGAACGCCTTTTAAAAGATTACGTGGTACAATTGGATCAAATAAGCCCTTATGGAATAAAAATTCGGCCGCTTGTGAACCTTCAGGTACTATCTTATTCAATGTTTGTTCAATTACTCTTTTACCTGCAAATGCAATGTAGGCGTTGGGTTCAGCAATAATGATATCCCCCAACATACCAAAACTAGCTGTCACCCCACCCGTCGTAGGAGATGTAAGGATTGATACATAAAATAATTCATTAATGAATTTTTAAATTCTAAAAAAAATCACTAGTCTTATACAGGTTAATGCAATCAGTTTAAGAGTAGATTAAGCACACTTTCAAGTAATGATTCATTAAGCAATTAATAATCATGTAATACATAAGAACCATATAGGAACGTGTAATAATTATGAAATAATTAAAACGAATGATATAGGTGTTTGAAAACCGGGTCGAGATCCTATTCTTACCGCAGTGGAATAATCACGAAACTTTTTCACAATCTTTTATTTCTCGAAAACCAAGATCTCTTTAATTCTATAAAATGATTAACACAAATTATAATAAAGTGGAAACTTAAGTTTGTACGTTATTTCGAAGCTTGATATTTATCTTGATGTATCCCTCGAATCGTTTTTGAAACCGATCTATTTCAACCACCGTAGCCACACAAATTTCTAACCTCTAATAGTATCCACAGAATGAGTTGAGAGAACTCTGTAACTCTTACAAGGAGGGTTAAGCATAAAGTGCTAGCTCCAAAGCTTAAGCCTATTTATAATAAGCTTTGGACATTTTAGTAATTTAATTAAAATTAACTAATTTCAATTAAACTTTAATTAGAATTACAAATAATTCTAATTAAATACCAATTATGCCCATATAAGATTCAATATCTCATATTAATCCTTATTTATTAAATATCTCATATTTAATCATAAAGTTTCTCAAACTTTACAATCAATTCTATCTTGATTAAATTAACTTTGCTCTCTTCAACCCATTCTATATATGAGACCCATTAGATTCTCAAATATGTTGGCAATGATTATAAATTCATAATTAGAATTAGATAAATTAAAACTATTTTTTAATTTATCTTTAATTCTCCAATTAAACAATTTATAATCATAGATCAAGATTGGCGTCTAGTAACGCATCATGACCACCTAAATATTTAGAAATATCAAAATGATTTTGACTAACCTTTCCTCGCAAGATTTTTCCGTATAATTCAATCATTTCTTCAACTAATGTTCTAATTAGACATAGAGCGTAGAATTAATATCTACTTTATTTTGAGTCTAATTATATTAGTTCTTTGTCATTAGCTATTAATTTAATTAATGATATTTGTAAACTATTTACAAAATATAATTCTACCTTGACCAAGGATTTCCCGAATCAATATTAATCGAGAACAACAAAACATTATTCCTAATTACTTTAGGGTGATGAATTATATCTTAATCACATAATTATCTCTATATAATTTATGCTACATCTAATGACTACCGATTGAACAACCCATGATTAAATAGGTCATAGATAGTATCAAAATGTAGCAATCTCTATACAAGATAACTTTGGTGATCTCAAGTCAAAGGATCACTTATACAATCATCACAATGAGAATTCCATAGACATACAAGTAATATTCCAAATGGATTTTTCATATTGGGTCTGTTCAATGAACTTGTTCTCTAACAAGCACCCACACGTTTGTTTAAGTATCTCTGTACTTTAGCCTATGAGATCGACTACTTCCTTCATAAGGAAAAACTTAACATGTGCTAGTCTTTTTGCATTCTATTAATGTCCAATCTTAATAGAATAATGACTAAGAACAATTTAAGAATAATACATAAATGCAATATGAATCTTATAATTATAATCTCATTATAATTTCATTTGCAATGTACAGTTATCTCATAGACTTTATCATATACATCTAAACATGTACAAGATAAAGAATGCCTTTATATAATTTGTCACTAAACTACAACCAAAATGATTGGTTGTAGGGTATAAACCAACAATCTCCCACTTACACTAAGCCAATCATTTAAGTATCTCATACTATATTACCGTATGACGATTATTCTACTACTAGCTTAATGAGAGAATTCTACAAGATTCTCTATAATGAGCACTTGCTTGTCTTACAACTCCCATCTTAATTATCATCATAATTAAGAAAATTTGCCTAAACACATTCTTAGATCTTTGATGAGACATTAGCTCCTTATGCATGCCCAATGGCTCTAATGTTCTACAATACATTACTGTCTTGAACAATGCAAAGAAACTATATCAAGTTCACCAAAGACTTGATCATCCAATTAATCATTTCCACCAAATGAAAAATGTATTATAGCTCAATTAACAACCACTGCTACATTGGAACATTTCCAATCCTAAATGATATTGTTCAAAGTAAATAAACCTTAATTAGGGTTTACTTCTAAAGTTATAACCTTATCATCTTAGACTCAAATATCAATTCTTACATAGAGTAATGGATATCTTTAACTGTCTGTTTGGTTAGCGTCTTCAACATGCAGAGACGGGACGAGACAGAAATCTGAAGACGGAACAGAATAGAAATTGAAGACAGTGAGGTGTTTGGTTACGAAGGACAGAACAGAGAAAATTGTCTCCGTCCTCAGGACAGAAATGTGTTTGGTTGCAGTTGACAGAACAAGAAACAGTGTTTAATGACAAAAATGCCCCTGCAGTATAATATATTGGAAAGATGTATTTCATTGGTT
>JAOSBN010000179.1:50216382-50227707 GCA_027563595.1 Erythroxylum suave
ATCTGCTTTTCATTCTGTCTTATTTTGTTTGTCATCAAAATCTCTTTATACGTGAAGTCAAAATTCTGACTTAACAACCTACAATCCACAATTTAATACCTTTAATAGGAAGAAGCCAACAACTACCTGAAGTATCTTCACTCTACCAGTAACATGGGGCCTATCCACAGTAACTTGTCTATCAAACCTGCTAGGCCTTAGCAAAGTAGCATCAAGAACGTCAGGTCTGTTGTTTGCATCCAAAACAATAACCCCTTAATTACCTGAAAACCCATCCATTTCAGTCAACAACTGGTTAATGATATGTTCTATTTCGTCATTCCCACCACCAAGTCTAGCCCCTCTCTACCTACCTACCGCATCGATCTCATCGATGAACACAATGCATGACGCTTTTGACTTTTCCTTCTCAAACAAGTCCCTCACTCTCGACGCTCCAACACTAACAAATAGCTCCACAAACTCCGAAGTCGCACAAGAAAAGAACGACACTCCTGCTTCTCCGGCAACAACTCTTACTAACAAAGTCTTACGAGTCTCTGGTGGTACAACCAATAAACAACCTTTTGGAATTTTAGCTCCTAAAGTTGTGTTCTTATCTGGGTTCTTCAAAAAATCGACAACTTCTTGAAATTCTAGTTTTGCTTGGTTAGATCACCCAAAATCCATGGGTCCCCCAAACCCACCTACCCCGCTTGGACCGCCCTGGGCACGACGAAAGAGGAAATATAGATTACCTAGAGCTAGGAATGAGAATAGCAGGTTTCTGATGAAATTCAAAAGCTCATTACAGAAGTCATTTGTCAGCTACTACGTAGCATTCATGACACTGAATCGAAAACTTAAAATGTCTGTTCACCCTTAAGAGACACCAAAACTAGTAGTTTATTAGCCTTGAAATCTTTTTCAAAACAAATAATCAAAAGGCTTCGTAGAAAAGGACAAGTAGTACATAAGGAGAACAGTAGAAGTGATAATCAAGAATCCATAAATTTGATTTCTGGGACATGCAAAGCACCCACATTAAAGAATGACTTTGGCTTCGGGAGTCTATTTTAAAACCAAGAGAAAAGTAAAGACATAGTAGTAAAGACATAGTTTTAAAGAACACACCAAAAGCCAAAGAGAAGGCAGTGGAGAGGAGTACAAGCTTAAATGAATCTAACAATTCAATAAGCAAAATAGTGAGTAATAATTCAAAGTGAAGACACGATTGAAGAGAATATAGTGGAGAGGAGAAGAAGCCTAGAAGATTCAACGAAATGAACAAAATATCTGCAATTTTGTACAGAATTGGTTGGACCGATTCGAAAAAACCAACCAATTCGCTAATAAGCCAGCCAGTTTTAATATATAAAAGTTATTAGGTAAAACCGAACTAGACCACTCCGGTTCAAATATTTTTCGGTTGGACCGGTTAGTCTGGTCCGGTTTTTAAAACATTGACTTGAACAAATCACAACCGTAACTTTTTAATTAGATATGATTTCTATTTTAAAATCATAGCATTAAATCCCTTGCAACAACCATTTTAATATCATGGTTATAATAGACATTTATTATATATCACATTCTATTTCATTACATCCATCTTCTAAATAACATTTTACTGCATTAAATTATGAACCATTTCATCCCTCCCAAATAACTTTTTACTATATTACATTCTATTTTATTATAAACTATTCTGTTTCATTTTATTTCATTCCATCTTATTCCATTAATTAAAATCTAACCAAATAGGACTTATTTTCGTCACGGATCAACTGTCTTAAAAGGGCAATGCTTTTAAGTCAGTCTTTTCATGTACTGCACTCCAGCTGCTCTCTGTGAACTGAACACCTTTCCCTTTCTTTTGTATGTACATCACCCTGTTGAATTTGGATTTAGTACTCTAGTTACATTAATACGAAAAGAAATATACGCTCAAGTACTACATTAATGATTAACTGAGTAGCTCATAGGTCAGATTTACGTAATCCAACTGAGACACAGAAAACCAGGATTATGTCCTTTCGTTTGTTTGAATTCATAGCAACAAATAGAAATTGCAGAGGAACTTTCGGAGCCACCGACGATCATTCAGGAGTTGTTACGTGGTGACATGTACGAAGCATTGTACCAAAGAAAGAACATTACGATAGGGGTATATTCTATTTTTGGGGTTTGTTTTTTTGTTGTAACTTTTCCTTACTATTTAAAAAAAATTACAGAGGAACTTAATTATAGGACTACGTGAATTTTGATCGTCCAAATTTCCAGGTGAGAATGTGAGATACGTTAAAAGCAAGCATTTGTCGCGAATTATTTTATGCTAAAATCAACACGTCTAGCTAATAAATAAAGGTTTAATAAAAATTTAGATTTCTTCAATAAGAATGATATTTTCTTTCCATTATATTCAGCACACGTCAAAATTGAAGCGTAAACTATTTCACAACGAAAAGAATTTAGTAAATGTTTGATATTAGATGGCCTTTTAATTAACATGTTACAATAGCTCTCAAAGGAAATATGTACAAGTCAAAATTTAACGATATGATAATTTTTTTATTCTATAAGCTCTCAAGTCCCAAAAAAAATTCAATTAATTTGATAACAGGAAAATTTTAAGACAATTTAATCATAAAATTTTTAAAATAACTGATAGAGATTCTTATTTTCATATATCTTAAACTTTTATAATTAATTGCTAATTAAATACGCTTCTTGTACCCGACTATAATAATTAAATTAATTACTCGCATAATCTATATATGGTTTCGCATACATCAATATATGAGATTCCACATGTACATTACTTTTCCGGTGGAAGAAACCTGTAGATGCCATAGTTAACCTACATTCACAAAAACAAAACCAAGTTATCAACTTTAAGATTCTCCTGCCCAAACATTTCTATCATCACCGTCAACTTTACGTTCAAACCTTAAAGTCATCAAGACTGACGATGATCAATGGACAGTCTGAAACAGGGAACATGATCAACTTATTTAAGGGAACCAAAATTTGTCAAGAGCCATATTCATATAGAAACCACCACCAACTCTGGGCCATCTAAACCTGAAACCATGTCTTCGTCCATTTTTCAATGGCTAAATCTTGTCGGCATCATTTGGCTACAGTCTGTAAGTGGAACAAACTCAGACTTTCCTGCTTACTCGTCCCAGTTCAAGCAACTTCTATCTTTGTCTCAACTTCAACTCAATTTTCTTGCCTTTGCTTCAGATGCCGGCAAGCTTTTCGCTTTCATTCCGGGATTCGCAGTTCGTTACCTTCCCTTATGGATGGTTCTTTTGATCGGTGCAGCTCTTAGCTTGATCGGTTATGGCGTCCAATATCTGTTTCTCACCGGTCACGGGGTTTCTTCTCTTTCATATACTCAAACGTTTCTGCTTACTGTGATAGCAGGAAACAGTTTGTGTTGGATCAACACGGTCTGCAACATTGCTACTGCTCGCAACTTTGTCTCTAATCATCAAATTGCTGTGGGCCTAACCACAAGCTATCAAGTATTGAGTGCTAAAATTTACACGGTTCTTGTAAACGCTATAGTCCTCTATTACCCTGCAAAAATAGCCGAAATCTACCTCCTTCTAAATTCTATCCTGCCTATGATAATCTCTTTGATGGCTGTAACTATAATTAAAGATTTCATTGTTGAAAATGGGAAGAGCATGAGAGTTAAATTCTTGGCGTTGTTTGTTTTGACAATAGCCACAGGAATGTATGCTGTAGGTAGCAGTTTAAGTTCCACGTCAGGTGGATTATCACCTGTGGTTAATGCAATTGTCATTTTACTGTTTCTAATTGCTCCATTGGTGATACCATTGGTGGAGAAGATCATAGATATGGTGTTCAGAAAATGGTGGTCAAATGGTGAGAAAGGAGTTCGGAATATTCATACAGTAGAGACAGTGGAGAGAATGGAAGATGGGCTGGTAGTAAAAGATCAGAAAAATGATGATGAAATGGAAGATCATGATTCGAGTATGGAGGATATTGGAGTGAGGTCAATGATTAGGAGATTGAACTTTTGGTTGTACTTTTTCGTTTACTTATTCGGTGCAACACTTGGGTTGGTCTATCTCAACAATTTGGGACAAATCGCAGAATCTCGGGGGTGTACTGCTTCTTCACTGCTGTCTTTGTCTTCCTCTTTTGGCTTCTTTGGGCGTCTCATCTCGTCCTTCATTGACTACTTCTTGTCAAGGTGACTCAATTTCTGGTTCCTTCTTTCACAGGATTTAAACTTAAGTATAAATTGACCATTATTCTAATTTGCAATTATATTCTTATTTATAGTTGTATATGAGTTGTGATTAAAATTTTAAATTGAGAGAAGGTATTATTGCAGCCAAATCCTAGTTGTGATCTCTACCGCATTAAGCTGGAATCCTATTTGAACCTTCGATTACTAATAAAGCATGCCTTAATTGATCTTTCCAGGAGCAAGCGGTCGCTTTCAAGGCCAGTATGCATATCAGCTTTCATGGTTCCAATGGCACTAGCTTTCTTAATGCTACTCAACGGAACCAATACATTCCTCTTCATGAGTACCGCTATTATAGGCGTCTGTACGGGAGCAATCACTTCCATGTCAGTGTGCTTGACGCTGGAGATGTTCGGTTCCAAGAAATTTGGAATGAACCACAATACTGTGGTCGCCAATATCCCAATAGGTTCACTTGTTTTTGGGTTCTGGGCGGCTTTGTTTTATCACAAGGAGGAGCATAGTCAGAATTCAGAAGGAAAATGCATGGGCATGCAATGTTATAAAACTACTTTTATCATCTGGGGTTCTCTTTGTTGTCTCGGGACCTTCCTCTCCTTCATTCTTCATCTTCGCACAAGGACGTTCTATTCACAAAAATATGGTAAACGTTAATTAGACGTCATAATGCCGATATATATATATATAATAGGTGCTATTGTTGAGAAGGTACATTTAAATTTGTGTTTTCTCAAAACAATTTTGGATCCATATTGTAATTATTGAGACAATTTAGTCCTTAAACAAAAAAATTATACCCATTCTTCATGTAATCTATAAGCGAGGTCTTCTTTCATGGCTCCGTATTAGTTTTCCAAATTGATGAATAAAGTTTCAAATTTCAAATTTTTGTGTTCTGTGTCGAAGCTCCTTTTGATCGAATGACTCGATTGTTATTAGCTAGTTAGTAACCGTTCAGACTACATGAGAATTTAGATCACTGCTTTTCGTAAGAAAAGGAATAATGAAATTTGAAGGAAAACCGTCATTTCTTTGGTTCGTGTTTAACTAAATTCTTTTTCTTTTTGGGCAAGATGATGAAAACAAGATTCCTTGTAGAAATACTTAATTTTGAAATTTAATAATTAGCTTGTTTTTGTAATATTTTTATTTTGATATAATAATTGTTAAGTATCAGTAATATTTATTCTTGTTATTTAATTTTCTAAACTTAATTCATAATATTGCGAATATCAGGATATTGATAAAAGTTTTCTTTTTCTTTTTTTTACATAGAAGCAAATACAAGTATTTATTAAGGGTCTTCACCATTTGTCAAGGAAGAGGCTCTAATCTCTTAGTCTAATAAACTAATTTCCTCATTTTTGTCTTAAAATAATCTTTCTAGCAATTCACAATGCCACGTACCTCTAGTTTTTGGTATCCTTTCCTTGCGTGCACCTTAGGGTCCCAAAACGATATCAGGGCCTGAAGCCATAAACTTAATACTATTGACAGTGGTACACATTTATTCTTGATAAGAGTAAGTAAGGAGACTAGTAAACATGAGTGGATCCATGACTAGTGATCATGTTCACCTTTCATCTACTCTTTCTATTGTTGATCTTCCTTTTAGTGTTAAACATATTTTGTCTAATAGAATAGAAAATCTTGTAGAAATTACCCATCTTCCAGTAAAAAGTCATATCCATGATACTTCTCTTCCTTTACTTAGTTCGTACAGTATATATTCTAGAGATCAATTTTAGACTTGTAGTATTTATACTCTTCACTTTATAAATTGTCCAAAAGTAAAAGAAATCGTCCAGAGTTCCTCGTTTTGAGCAGTGTGGTTTGCAAGCTACTTCTACATAACAATATGTAAAGATGGAGATCACAAAGGAGCTTATCTCTTTGGAGAGAACAGAACCATACTCATCTACATATTGGAGCATTTTGACTTATTCTTACCCTCAATAGAAGAAAGTGAAAGGGAGTACCTGCTACAACTAGAATATATCTTCTTAACACTGCCTACATAACTTACTAAAATGCACTGATTGGTACTTTGCTTACAACTCTTAACAATGAAATTGTCATTGTCACCATAGCACCTGATTTCAACATCAGGTTGGATGATCCAACATTATCTGAAAGACTTGAGGTCTAGATCCAAATCACTAGAGCTGAACAAGATCTTGCAACAATTATGGCTACTCTATATCATTAGATGATTTATCGTCTTTAGAATCATGTCGTGGATATCAAATCTCCAAACTTTACTTCGGATGCTTTTTATATAGTTGTTGATCATTCCAATGATCAGACCAACATCATCTAGATCCTAAAGCAACCACCTCTGAAAGAGTTGCAAAAATTGATGCCTACAGAAAGTGTTCCATACTAATTATAGGTATTCATTTCACACAACCACTCCTCCAATTCTCTATATTCTTCGAGATGGATAGGTGAAATCTATCTACTCCTAGCCTACTGATGATCAACTAGTTACTTCAAACACTTCCGGCCTAGATTTGATGCTACAACCTATAATGTCTCATACAAAAGGCAAAGATCCTTCGATTCATCATGTCAAATCTGATGGATATCCTCTCCACATAAGTCATCATCTTAGACATTTCATCTAGGATATAGATCCCTCTATGTGTGAACTCAATTGTGAGGTCTATCTTAACTGTGAATTAGACAATGATGATGATAAGTTGTATAAACGACGAAGACAACAAAAGAAAAAAGTCATAAACTTATTGTATACCTTCCCAGCAATATGCTCCTCATCATGAAGATCATGATGCTAATTCAGGCCAATTCATTGGCCTTAAAGAACAACGACTCAAACCTAAATCTCTTTGTAAGATGCTTAGACCTACTGTCAAAAATTATCTAGAGTCAATCTTTAAACTACATCCAATAATTCCTCATATTCCTGTTGTAACTCCTACTCCCATACCCTGTATGATGGTTCAACCATATGAGGGAGAATTTCATCCATTACAGCAGAGCATTAGTGAAACAAATAGGGTTATATCTAGCCTTTATGTTTGAGCTGAAGGAATAACTCCATAAGGAACTATTATTTCTAATCCTATTGATGAAGTTATCAACTGACACACCAATAACGTAGTAGCACAGAACAAAGTTCTAAGAAGGATTAATCCTAAGTTAGGTGGAATCAGTCAACAGAATCACGCTACTCATCAACGAGTAGATGCTATTTCTTATATCCAAAAGCTATACAAATCTTTGAAAGAGCATATAAGACAACTTGATGCTAATCTTCGTCACTATATTGCAACACAGTATTTTGGACTAGACTTTACAGTCAATGAGCAAGAACTTAGATGGTTAAAAGAAGTTATTCAATGGATGGAAGCTTACTTGCAAACTAAATAGTATAAAACTATTTATGGAGCTTATCCTCCTACTTATCCAGTTTCTCAGCCCATGTATGCTTCTCTTATCTACCCTATCTATCCAGATGCTATTGATTATCAGATAGTTTTCAGGATGAATCATCCTTTGATCAGATAACACATTCACCCTCTTTCTACTAAGCCAAAAGGTATAAAATCTGCAAAATCCAAGTCGCAATCTGACAAACCTAAGGATCCATCTTCTTCACACATTAAACTTGATGATTCGTGGAATAAACCATTGCAGATTAAAACACCACCTTCATCTCCATCAAAAGCTCAGCATACATCCTCTTTAACCAAAGACAAAGCATTTGAGTGCGTAGCAACTCTTGCACCTATTGAGGTTCCAAAGGTTCCAAAACCCATAACAGAAGTTACTCCTGAACCCTTTAAGCATTCTGAGCAATCTTCTAAGTTTTCATAATCATCTGTGGATTCATCTAAACAGTTTGTTGATCTATCTGATCTAGCTCAAGTTATGATGACTATGCCTGGAGCTACTGAAATTAATTCAAATATCGGTGATATTGATTCTCCAGGATTTGTAGAACATGAACATCACCACTAGAAGTTGAAGTACAACCAACCAAACCTACTTCAGGTCTCTAGTTTACATTTGATGACTTCTTCCTAAAAAATGTAGAGAATGCTTTCATAAATTTGGAACATGGCTGGATTTACAAATGACTCAACCATATACTCCTTTACGAGATATTTTGTCTGAGTTCACTTCTCGATTTACTAGCACCATATGAGAATGGTGGTAAAGTCTTGAAGACTACAGTACATTCTTCTGCAAGTATTCTTACGAGATATTTTGTCTGAGTTCACTTCTCGATTTACTGGCACCCTATGAGAATGGTGGCAAAGTCTTGAAGACTACAGTACATTCTTCTACAAGTATTCTTCTTGGTATTATATACAAAGAATTCATTGGTGACTTTCAATTCATTGACAAGTAAATTCGTCAAGAATGCTTTAAAATGAAATGTTTCACTTGATCGAAGTGATCTTCAGAAGCATTTTCAACATATGACGGAAATATATTATCTTTTTAATGGATCAAATGATGTGAATCTCTGTTATACATTCATCTTATCCTTACCAGATGAATAGCAACCAGAATTACAATAGACTATTACAGCCTTACGAAGAAATATGATTGATATTTCTCTTGAAGAAATTTATCAGCTTGCTTTAGCCTCTTTTGATAAACTATGTGATCAACAAGCTTTCTTTAATAAGATGACAAAAGGTGGTCTTATCCTTTCAAAAGCTTGCAAGAAGCCTTATTTAAAAATCAAATGCAAGAAGAAGAAAGACTATGATTGCTGTATAAAGAAAAAAAATCCTCATAGGAAATTTTCCTATAAATAGTCTGAGAAATCTTCCAGATTATAAGGATATCATCAGCCATACAAACGTAAGAAGCGAAAGAGATTTGTTCGATTCTTTAAAAAAAACCTCCTTAATCTCAAAAGGTTGATCGATGCTTTGTTTGTGGCAAGACAGGACATTTTGCAAGACAATTTCCTAACAAATCCAAAAAGGATATTAGGTTATTAGAACCAATTCAGTCGATTCCACCATTCATCCCTCTGATAACCTTGAAGACCATATTGAGGAACAGTCAAGTGAAAACAATGATACAAAGCTTGTTGTTTCTGTTACTTCCTCTGATGACGACTCTTTTGACTATTCAGTCTCTTCTGAGGATGATTCTCTATACATGTTACAACAAACATGCTTGAAATTAGATCATAACCAAGTTCATCTTTCTCGTCTATATGTCCAAATCCAACTCCTTCACCAGGATAAATATGATAGACCCATAAAGCCTATTGGGTTTATGGATATTGGATCTAATAGAACTATCATAAAGCCTAGTATTTTACCTTCTGAAGCATAGACTTCTCATAACAAATATTTCACTGCTACTGATGATAATTCGTTTAAGATTGGACTTATCATTAAGAGAAAGATCGAGATTCAATTCTTTCCACAATGTTCAATATGGAGTAAAGTTCTTGGAAGCCATTCACCTGGCCGGGACATTCTCATTGGGATGGACGTTTACTATAAAGTCTCTCCTTTATAGATCATACCCACAGGCCTCAGGTATCGAACTTATTTCAGCCCATACACAAAAATAAAAAATGTGTTTAAGCTTACTCAAGTCCCTCTGCCATATGAAGTTGCGAGAGATTAGTTGTTAGAATAATGTCCTGAATCTCATGCAAAGTTTCTCTCACCCTAAGCCTTTATAGAAGAATGTTGAATTCTTCATTCATCTTCCTTTTAAGAAGAAAGAGGATATCAATCTGACAAAGGCAACACATCCAAGGATGAACCCTGATGATCTTAAACTTGCACAAGAAGAGTGTGTTATGCTTCTTTAACAAGGACTTATTAATCCTACAAAATTTGATTGGGTTTGTTAGGCTTTTTATGTTAATAAAAGGTCTTAACAGAATCGAGGTAAAAAAAGGTTCGTCAATGGTTACAAGCCTCTCAATGTGTTCTTACAAGATGATACGTTTCCCCTTCTAAAGATCAGTATACAGGTACCATTCCTCAAAGAAGCTGTTATCTTTTCAAAGTTTGATCTGAAAGCAAGTTTTTGGTAATTAGGTATTGACTCACATGAAAGACCTAAGACAACATTTTGCATTCATAATGCATAGTACCAATGGACTATTATATCATTTAGACTTAAAGTTGCCCCATCGTTGTTCCAAAAAGCAATGATTAAGATGTTGGAACCCCTCTCCGGTAAGGTACGAGTCCGACGTCCTACGTGACCTCTGGACGCACATCCCACGAGGGAGGAATTCCTCACCACAAAAGAAAACACAAATCGGACTTATTTCATTTACTCCAAATGGATGCCGGATTATTCATCCTAATTTTTTTTTGAAAAATTAATCTGCTTAGTGCCCACAATTAAATCCAATTCCTAAGCTACAATGAAATTTCATGTCTCTAGGTTAAATAGAACCAGAAGTCTCCTCAATCGGATCTTTATCGATCACAAAAATCGCCCAAAAACGGGATCGTATAAATTAACATCACAATTGCCTTTCTTTTTCTCTATCTAGAAATCCAAAGACTCCAAAATCATTTAATTTGGACCTCTATAGGTCTAATTGTTACTAAAACATGGACTAGAAAATAAATACCTATCAATTAAATTCAAAAATTTCATTTTGAAAAGGATATAGGGGCTCGCGATCGCGAAGTCAAAGATTTTTGCCTTATCGCGATCGCGACTGACCGCGATCGCGAAGGGCGAAAGTCTGTGCTATCGCAACCATGCCAGAGGTGCGATCGTGACCTGGGAATTTTTAGGGTGTCACGATCGTACTCGAACACGATCGCGACTGGGGTCCTAGTCGCGACCATGCCGGAGGCGCGATCGTGACTTGGAAACTTTTGGGGTGTCACGATCGTACTCAAACACGATCGCGACTGGGCGGTCGTGCTTGAGCACGATCGTGCCTTCCCAATTCGAACCCCCCATTTTTCACATAACCAAACTTTTTATACAGGTGTCCAAATGAGACAAATTTGGTATCAATAAAAAGCTCAGAGAAAAATATACAACTTCTATTAAGGAACTAAAAACTAATTAAGCCTCTAAGTGAGTCAAAAACTATCTCAAAGTTTCTGTTAAAG
>JAOSBN010000179.1:50229908-50244505 GCA_027563595.1 Erythroxylum suave
GAGTATAACCACTGCATTCAAGTAAGAGATAGAGGTTGAGATCAATTCACGTCTGCATTTGTTTTCTTATTTTTGTATCAAATTGTATATTCCGCAACTTCTGTACAATGTATATTTGAATATTTCTGTATGTAATAGCTTTCCAAAGTGGAAAGATTTGTAAATGAGAATAATAATAAATGTGATTTTGATGTTGCAAAAGAAAAGAATGGGCCCGATTTGATTATTGATTTCCATATACACGTGCATTGATTTGAAAAAAAAATTGTAATGATTTTGATTGCTCATTGTTCTAACATGCCACCCTCGCAGGGTACATACTCGAATATCACTCAGGATGTCAGGTACACTTCTTGTGAGAGTGGGATGCTACACGGATGGTTAAGATGGTAGTGTCTATCAACAACTTAGAATCATAAAGTGGAGGAAAGTTGTCATCCTAATTTGAGGTAAATCTAACAAATATCAGCATGTAGACCTTAAACAATGGTAAGAATCTTGAGAAGCTTGAGAGGACTATTCAAGGAATTGCTATTAAATAAGAAATTAAGAAGGAGCTTGAAGGAATGGATGTATCATCTAGCTTAAAGGTAAATGTTGAATCCTAAATAGTTATTAAGACTAACCCTCCACCTTTTTCTAGCAAGTTAAAGAAATTGAACATGGAGGAAAAGGGTAAAGAGATATTGCAGACTTTTTGAAAGTGTGAGGATCTAGCAGATATTAAGAGTTTTAAAATAAACAAGACAATGAATGTATCGACTCAGGCTCTCAAGTGGAAAAGGTAGAAGTAGAGACACCTAAAGACCTTATCACGTGAGGAGGAAACATGAAGTCAAGCTGGTGAAAATAAACAAAGGCGTTGCTTGGGAGGCAACCTAAGGGAAGTTTGTTCCTTTTCCTTTACATTTTTGCATTTATGATTTCTATTAAATGCTCTATTTCTTGCATTTAACATTGCATTGGGAATAACATAAGTTTTAAGTATAGGGGTGGGGAATATCATGTGTGCTTATAAGTTGTTTGTTTCTTATATGCATGTGTCTTTTTATGTATGTTTGTTTCTTACATGTTTTTAAGTAAAAGAAAAGAGAGAATCAATTCAAACAAAAAAACATTTTCTCTTTTTCTATTGCTTATAAGACTACATAATCATAATTAGAGAGTATAATTAACTAGAAAATTTCATGACAACTTGGGCATTTATTTTTGCTCTTGTGATTGGGCAATGTATGTTATCTTTAAAAGAGTAATGACTAGTAGGTAGACATAAGCCAGTGAGATTTTGAGCCTTTTTAGACTGACATATCTATATTAGTCTCATTGTTTGTTGTTTATGTGTGACCTTCATAACATGTACATCTTGACTTTGCTTTGATTTTCTATTCAAGACCACATTTTTATCACATGCATTAACACGAAAATGATGTAGTCATTCTTTGTTTTACGAGCTATATTAGCCAAATAGCCTACCTATTGATATGATTTTTCCTATTGTTAAAATCCTTTAAGCTTTAATATCCTTTTCTTTTTATGCTAACCATATTACAACCCTTTAACCTAAATAAATGTCTTACCCAAGCTTTAAATCTAGTGAAACATTCGTGATTGTTAATGTTTGTTAATACACAATAGCATAACTGTGGGGATGTGTTTATATGTGGGTTTGCTATAATTGATGGATTACAAATTTATCTCTTATTAATGAAATCTATTGTTGATGTAGTTTCTTTCAAATTTTGTATAAAAAGAGTAAAAATTAAAAATAAAAAGAGAGAATAAAAGGAAAAAAGTTATCAAGAATGAAAATAATTTGTTTCTCAAATTAATTCATGTTAGTTTTCCCTCATACAGTTGTATGAAATGAGTGAATTGCTTATGATGCAAATAATAGAGAAGTTAGTTTGGAAGGTCGCTCCTTATAGTTACAATATATTGTTTACCATCAATTTTTGTGAGTGACTCCTTCTAGTTACCTATGCTTCATATGGTTTATGGTGTGAACAATTGACTCTAAACTATGAAACATAGTTTTTACATTCATCATAGCCATGTAATAAGTTTTGAGTGAATGTTAATTCTTGAATTCATTATATTTGATGCTTCTCTAGCTTTTAAACTATATTATCCAAATACGTCTGACATTAAGCTTCCTTGTAAAGTATGTAAGATACTCGTTTTGCTTCATATTTGTATTTAGGTACAATTTGGAAGAAAAAGAACTAAAATGAGCTAAAAGTACATATTTTGAGCTATCTTTTTGATTTTCAAAATAATTTGACTTTATGGAATAGGAAGGAGATGGATTAGGGTGAGGATGGGATAAGAAAATGCAAGAAATGAAGTTTATGCAACCTACATGACAATGTATGGAACCGTGTAACTCTCTGGAACCGTGTAGGATTGTAAAATCATCTCAACACTTCCCACAACTTATACGACTGTGTAGAAATATATATTAGGAAAATTGATATACATAGTTAGATACACAACCATGAGTCTAAATGTGTATCTCTCAAAGCCCTAGTTTTTCCTATAAGTAGACATTCAAGCAGACTAAAAAAGGATGGAGCAATTTTAGAAGCACGAAAGGGGGTATAACTCTTTTGTAGGAATGTCATTTTTGACATTTTTGTTTTAAAAAAATGTATGGTGGTCTGAGTTTGGCCGACCCACCCATGGTCTATTGGGCTATGGGTCGAGCCACGAGCAGACCGCCGGCTGAGCTGCCTGAGCCCAGCCTGGCTCATTGACATTCCTACCCTTTTGCTATCCATGGAGAAGTAGCCTTCTTCCTTCCAAAAAACACATTTGGGCATCTCTTTATCTTAAATTGTTGATTCTCTCTCTAGAAATTTTTTTTGTTATTCTTTGCTTAATGTTTTGGGTATTCATGTATGAGTGATTAATGTTCTCATTCTTAATAGATTTTTTATGTATGAACCTATTGCCAAAATCTAGAATACAATACTTGATCATTGTAACTCTGAGTCATTTATGGTAACTAAAAGTTAAGAATGATTAAGGGTAACATAGCATAGGTTAAATGACTTAAGCTTGTGTGGTTACTTCCTAGATTAATATTGTTTCCTAGTTCATGATGCAGTTTTCATACTGAATCTAATTTAGTTTTACTTTATTTTTTTGAAAAGTGAGTAAGAAGGGATCCATACTAGAAGGTGTGATTGGATCACCTCCTTTTTAAGGAAAGGTAATGCTTATTGGGTACTTTGGTTTGACATTGCTTCACACCTAAAACGAAGGGAGATACATATGAATATGAGTTCAACTTGTCAATAAAAGTCTTCTTTTATTTCTCGATGGTGAAGTAAAACCATGCTTATGAGCTTTTTATCCTATATCGGAACAAGTTGATAGGGTCTTCGTTTTTCTTTTCACCCCCATATCACCACACAGGAGGGACATAGGGACTTAAAAAAGGAAAGAGAGGGATAGGATTTCTCTTGCTTTTAGCAAGGTGGGCCCTCAGTGGGAGGCCTATACCACAGGCTATTAGCTTAATTGTAGAGCACTAAAAGTACGAAGGAGTTATCCAAACTAAATGTAGAAAAATTGAGTAAGGTTGAGGAATCTTGGAGTAAAGTGGTGTCTACCAAATCCTCTATAGCTAAACCTAAACACTACTCTTCTAATTTGATTGATGATGTTGTTTATCCTCCTATTTGACTCTTTAGAAAAAAGTTAGATCTAGAAGAACAAACTTGTTGGTTTTTTTTAAACGTCTAGCTTATCCCTTTATGCAATTTCAGGTTTAAACTAGATGGAAGGGTAAGGGCCTAGAGAGAATGTTGCTAATAAGGGATGATACATTTCCATTCAAATTTATGGATGAAGATTGCATGAGCAAAGTGATGGAAGCTAGCCCCTGGCACTTAGGGGGCTAATCAATGTTTATAAAGAAATAGATTCCTCATATGGAATTCGATAAAAACAACATTAAAACAATTCCATTATAGATCAAATTCATTAGATGGCTTGAGTTTTTTAGCTAATGCTGTAGGAAAACTAGGTGTTACCATCAATTTCATTCTCATGAAAGTGAAAAAGACTCATGCAATTAACTTTGTAAAAAATAAGTCTTGACTTCATTCTTTAGTTAAGAAATAAAGAACCAAGACTACCTTCTTAATTTCTAGACAACCATCTAAGTTAAGCCAAAATGCTAATAACATGTTAATTGGAAATCCTATTCTTAATACGATTAAAATTTTTTATTTTATTTCTAGTTTTTTATTTAATTTACATTTATTTATCTTTGTTATTTAGATTTAGACATATTATTCAACTTTTTTATTTTTGTGTTTTTATTTAGATTTAGATTTATTATTTAACTTTTGATTTTTTTCTTTGTTATTTATGTTTGGATTTATTATTTATCTTTATTTAGATTTAGTTATATTTAGATTGATGTATTAAAAACATTAGATTTATAATTACTTTTTCGGGGGGTGAGCGCATTATATATTTGCCTAAATTGGTGGGACTTTAAGTGGAACCTATGTTCTTCTTTTTAGGAAGGGAGGATTAGGAAAATCTTATCGATTGTAGATTTCTCTAGAACTTTGGGAAAAGTAAGAAAAAAAGGGCTATGCCCCATAGAAATTGTTTACTTGAGATTATCCTTTAGTCCACAGGTCTTAACAAAAGGTTAGAATTCTAGCTCTTCCAAAGTGATATGTCACCGATGGCTTGGACCACTTGGAAGGGGGCCTCCTTCACCTTCTACCTAAGCTATGCAGGAACGGCCTAAAGCCAATCCCATGAAACAATGAAGCATCATAGGGTCTTTCTATCCAAATATAGCTAGTTCACATCTTCACAAACATGTCTATTTTAGTAAACCTCTCTCCGAGACATTGATTAGACCGTTATGTCTTCGTGCAAGTTAGAACTTACTTGAAAAGGAATTTACCACCTTAGGACCATTATAGTTACGGCAGCCGTTCACCAAGGCTTTGATCATCGACTCCTCTATTATTAGGTCATTAATTTCCTTGACCTTTCGACATTAGGAGAGCATCATCTCCTATACATGGACTTACAACTTTGCAGATATGAATCTATCTGATTCAAAAGGGAAGAACTTGTATTACCATTTTTATTTCCATTCAAACATGGATTTGATTCAAGAACAGTGCCTTCAGGAATGTGGACATAAGTGGTGTATGGCTATCGTTAGCTTGTGCCTTCAAGAACGTGGACATAGGTAGTGATTCAAGAGCGGTGCCTTCAGGAATGTTGACATAGGTGGTGTTTGTGGACATAAGGTGTTAGGTTAAGTCCTGTAATAAGCACAAACCTTATGTTTAGTTGCCACCGTTGAGTTTGAAACCCTAAGCTAGAGGAAGGTGAGGATGACGTCAAGTTATCATGCCCCTTATGCCCTAGGAAAAACACATACTACAATGGCCATAACAAAGGGTCACGATCCCTTAAGGGTGAGCTAACTCTAAAAACCCATCTTTAGTTCAAATAGTAGGCTAAAACTTACCTACATAAAGTCATCAATGCTAGTAATCGTCAGTCAACCATATAATAGTGAATTCATTCTTGGGCATTGTACACACCGTCTATCACACTATAGGAGTTAGCCATACCCTAAATTGTTACCTTGATCGTAAAGAAGGGGATACTGAAAGCAAGGCTAGTGACTGGAGTGAAGTCGTAAGAAAGTAGCAATACTAAAAGGTGCAGTTGGATCACCTCCTTTTTAGGGAAAGGTAATGTTTATTGGGTATTTTGGTTTGACACTACTTCACATCCAAAATGAAGGGAACTACATATGAATATGAGTTCAATTTAAAGATAGAAGTCTTCTTTTGTTTCTCGATGGTGAAGTAAGACCATGCTCACGAGCTTATTATCTTAGGTAGGAACAAGTTGATATGATCTCAGGGACCCAGCGACTTAAAAAAGGAAAGAGAGGGATGCGATTTCTCTTGCTTTTAGCATAGTAGGATCTTGGTGGAAGGCTTGCATGATGGGATATTGGCTCAATGGTAGAGCATTAATAATTTTAAGAAGTTATCCAAACTTAATGTAAAAAAATTAAGAGACGTTAAGAAATTTTAAAGAAAAGTGGTGTCTGATGAATCGTTTATAGTTAAGCCTAAATGCTTCTCTTCTAATATGATTAATGGTGTTGTTTATCCTTCAAAAAGGAGCTAAGATCCAGAAGAACACACTTATTAGTTTTTTTTTCTAAATAAACATCTAGCTTATCCCTTTATGCAAATTTAGGTTCAAACTAGATGGAATGGTAAAGGGATAGAGAGAAATTTGCTAACAGAGGATGATACATTTCTATTCACATTTATGGATGAAGATAGCATGAGCAAAGTGCTGGAAGCTGGCCCTTGGCATATGGGGGGCCAACCAATGTTTATACATAAATGGATTCCTAATATGGAATTTGATAAAAATAGCATTTAAATCATTCTGCCGTGGACCGATTTCCATAACATACCTCTAGGATTAGTTATTAGATGGCTTGAGTATTTTAGCTTGTGCTGTGGGAAAGCTAGAAGCTTTTAACATAGCCTACTAAGCTAGAAAAGGTGTGTTATACCCATGTATATGTTGAAGTAAATCACAAGAATCCACTCCCTAAATTCTTGCCAATCATGAAGCTTAATGTAACTAATGAGCTATAGAAGTTTGAAATTCATATATCTTGTAATTGAAAAATGTAAAGGAGACACCAACTATGAAAAGCAACTGGTAAAAAATTTGCTAGAGTATATTACAAAGAATTGATAGGAATGAAAGATGAACCAAAATTTAAAGAGCAAAATGATGATGTAAATATGAAGACTAATTAAGATACTACTCCATCTCATTAGCATTTGTGAGAAGACAAGGATGAGTAGAATGATGATGTAAATATGCAGACTGAAATCCAAGATACTACTCCAGATTATGACAAAGACCAGGATATAGGAAAAGCATATGAGATGTTGAATCCACTCATGTATATGGTAGGAGGTTAGGGAGTAAGAGAAGAAAACCAAAAGGGGGCTAGTGAGTTACCCTTATTATGTATATATACATATGATCATTTGGAATATTAGAGGGCTTAATAAACCGCTTGAAGTTAATGCTATTAATGTCCTTTTATTAGAAAGAAAACTAACTTTGATTGGCCTTTTGGAAATAAGAGTAAAGCTCACAATCTCAATAAGAAGATGAAATTTTGGGGAAAAGCTGGAATTATGTAACAAATCATGAATTCCATTATAATGGCATGATTTTGTTAGCTTATAATTCTAAGATTTTATGTATTAAAATGATTAAAACTTCTAACTAGCATATGCATCTCATATGTAAACATCTAGAAGTAGGAATGTGATGAAGATTACTATCATATATGCTACCAACTTTGAATTTCATAAAGTTATGGGAAGATTTATTTTCTATTCATACTTCTATGAATTTGTATTGGTTAATTGTGGGTGATTTAAAGTGTATTTTTCATCCATCAGAAGCACATGGTGACATGATTAACGATTCTAACCTTAGTAAAGAGCTGGAGAGGGTGGTTAACAAACTTGAAATAACTAACCTTAGATCTTCTGGATGATTTTACATTTAGAGCAACAAACAGTAGGGAAGATGCCTAATCTAAAAGAAGCTAGATAGAATTTTGATTAGTCACTTATAGATAAACCATTTCCCTAACTCTTTGGCTCATTTTGAGGCTCCATTACATTTAGATCACTCTTGGATAGAGGTTCTAAACCTCACACCTCCTAATGCTCATAATTCTCCATTTAAATTCATCAACTTCCTAACTAAAAGGGAGGGCTTTGTGGAGCTTATACATGAGGTGTGGAACATTAAGATTAATGGTTTTAAAGCATTCCAGCTTATAAGAAAACTTTATATTCTTATAAACAAATTGAAGATATTCTCTAAAACAAATCATCCCCTCTCCAATATCAAGTTGACAAAAGAAAGAAGAGAATTAAGAAGTGCACAGGAAGACTGCTATAAACATCCAGACAATTATACTTTTAAAAACTCTAAATTTATTAAGCTTGGGAAATACGTGAAAGCTCTTTGAATTCATAATTCAATTTTTATACAGAAGGAAAGGGTTATATGGATGAGGGAAGGGGATTTTAATACTAAATTCTTTCATAATTTCATTTTGGCAAGAAGAATCTCAATATGATAACTTTCCTCCTGGATTATGATAACCAATGCTTATAGACAAAGATTCCATAAGCAATTTGATACTAAACTTCTTTAATTCCTTACTAGGTGATACTTCTGCATCAGGGTTATAAGATATGTAAGATTTGGTAAATCTTATGGGTGCTGCCTCTACGTTACCACAAGATATATTATTAAAGATTCAATAGCCATTTACCATACAAGAAGGTAAATTTATTCTCTTCAATCTTAATCGCTATAAAACACTAGGCCCAGATGGATTCAATGCATAATTTTTCCAAGAAACCTGGCATATTACAAACAAGTTAGTTGTGGAAACTGTCATAAAGTTTTTGAATTCAAGTAAATTATTGAGGGAAATTAAAACAAATCACATTTGCATTATTCTCAATACCTAATGTAAGTAGTCGTAAAGATGGAACAAGTACCAACGAGAAAGGGCAATCGGAGCAGTAGGAAGAGCTCAAAAGGTAAAATTATTACTACATGACCTTTCTAGTTTGGAATGTTAGAGGAATAAATAACCTTTTAAAGCTCAATGCATTGAAGGAGTTTGTCAAGTATGAGAAGCCTAAATTATTTTGTCTTTTAGAAACAAAAATCAGAATTGAAAACCTGAATAAATTCGATTGTTTTGGGAATCAATGGAAGATTAAATCCAACCATCGGTACCATGGATATGGAAGAATCATCATTATCTATAATGAGGAGTTTATAGAGGTGGAGGTTTTGGAAGTTGGTGAGCAATTTATGTATATAAGAATGACTTTCACAATGGAGCACACTTCAGTGTTAGCTACCTTTATATATGGTCATAATACTGCATTTCAAAGAAGGGACCTATGGAATGCTATAAGAAGTGTTTAAGGAAAAGCTAGTGGTCTATGGATCATAAGTGCGATTTCAACTCTACTATTTATTAACGGAAGTTGAAGGAAATTTTAACTTGCACAGCTACAATTCATACTTACTAGATTGAACTAGAGATATGGAAATTTCAGACTTAAAAAATGAGGGGAATAGATATACTTTGAGTAACATACAAAGATCCAACTATTTTATCAGAAAGAAATTGGATAGGGCTTTGGTGAATGTGGAGTGGTTAATTACTTTTCCAAATAGTAAAGCCATGTTTTTAGACCAAGGAATTTTAGACCATACCCAGATTAAGGTGGACAATCTTTTCAAGAAGGTTTTTTTGAAACACCCTCTTAGGTTTAACAACTTTCTAATCAATGTAGGAGGTTTCCAAGAAGCAGTCAGTAAGGGAATGGAAGTAGAAGTTACTGGTAGTAAACAATTTATTTGTATGCAAAAGCTAAAGGCTATAAAGTAGGAATTAAAGAGATCAAATAGAAGTAAAGGCATTAGCACAATGCAAGAGCCAAAAACTGCTAGATATCGACCCTCCCTTTTACAGAAATCACTAATTGAAAACCCTATTAATGAGATTAGGAGGAGAAGGAAGCACTAAGGTCCTACATGCAAGCAGTTGATAAACACTTCTCCTTATTAAGACAACGGTCTAGAGTCAACTGGATTAGTGAAGGGGACAGATGCACTTGATTTTCCTTCAACACCATTAAGGCCAAAAGGAATGCTGATAGGATCACTTCGGTTAAAGCAGAAACAAGAGAGATATTATATGATCAAGCTGAAATTGCTCTAGATGCATTGAAACACTTTCAAAAGATCTTAGGATCATAGGGTAATACTAGGTCTTCCAGGGAAGATCTTAGGAAGTTTGTTATAGCTAAAATTCCTAAATATCAAGTGGATCTTTTAATCAAGCAGTTCACAGATCAAAAATAAAAGAAGTAGTATTTAAAATGAATAGTTCGAAGGCTCCTTGACTCGATGGCCTCAATGGACTCTTTTATCAGAAAACTTGGAATACTATAGGAAATATTATGAAGGAAGCTGTACATGAATTTTTCAAAAAAGGTGTAATCCTTGAAGAGATCAACAAGACTTCCTTGTGCTTAATCCCAAATCTAACAACTCTACTACATAGAGTGATTTCTGGCCTATCTCATGGACTAACTTCAGCTACAAGATTATCGCTAAAATATTAGCTAATAATCTTAAATTTGTGTTGCGCTACCTTATAAGTGAAAATCAAAGAGCATTATTAACTAAGCAAAACATTAGGGGAAAATATCCTAATTTTGTAGAAACTTCTAAAGGGGTATATAAGAGAAAAATCCCCTCATAATTTTATATTAAAAGTTGACCTTAGGAAGGCATTTGATAGTGTCAGTTGAGGCTTTTTATTACAGATTATGGAAGTTATAGATTTTCCTAAGATGTTTGTCAATTGGATAAAAGATTGTGTTTCAACAGTTTCTTTTATGATCATGATCAATGGGAGCATTATTGAATTGTTTAAACGCAAAAGGGGACTTAGGCAAGGGGATCCTCTTTCCCCTTACCTATTTCTATTATGCATGGAGGCTCTTACCTTTATACTGAAATACAAGATCTCCTCGACTCCACACTTCAAGTTCCATACCAAGTGTAAGTTACTTTCATTAACTAACTTATGTTTTACAGATGAACTAATCATATTTAGTAAGATTGATATTCCCTCAATTACAGCACCATTGAATACCTTACAAAGTTTTAAGGAGATGTCTGGATTAAGCATCAATTTTCAAAAGAGTTTCTTCATCTTATCAAAGAGTGTTACACACGTGGCTAATGTTATTTCTCTTATCACTGGAATGGGTAATCAAGAGCCTTTTATCACTTACTTGCGCCTCTCTATCTCATCGAGAAGACTTAGATTTAGGGAACGTCTACCTCTTAATGAAAGGATACAAAGGAGATTAAATTCATGGACTAACAAAATATTATCCTATGGTGGCAAACTTTAGCTTCTGAAATTGATCATTATGTTTATGAATATTTATTTGTGTTCCCACATTTTCCTTTCCAAGGTACTAAACAAAACCGCAGAAAAGATGATGAAACATTTCCTATAGAGTAAGGGGAAAGTAGAAAGAGGAATAACTAAGGTCAGTTGGATTCAAAATTGTCAACCTAAAACAAGTGGAGGGCTAGGCTTGGAATTTATTGGTAGAAGCAACAAATGCATATTGTTAAAAAGAATGTGGAGAATTTTAAGTGAGAAGGAATCATTATGGGTTAAATGGGTGCATACGTATATATTAAAAGGTGGAAGTATATGGGCATTCAAACCTAAGGACAATCTCTTATGGTTCTTTAACCAAACACTTAGACTTAGGGAAGAAGTACAACATCAAATTACTTGTAGGATAGGGAAAGGGGGTAGAATTTCTTTGTGGTATGACAATTGGATAGGTCAAGGAGCTCTAATTCATCACCCGAATGCTAAGGATACTCTGGATAGATTCGAAAAGAAAAAATCCAAGAGTTAATTGTATGTGGCAACTGGGTTCTTTCCCAATAGGAGCTTAGATCTCTATTGATACCACAGTATCGATACAATGAAGGAGAGGATACATATTTTTGGAATGGGCTAGTAGTAATGGATATAACAAATAGGCAAGCAAAACAACTGAAGTATGGTCAAAACCTTACAGTTGGATGGGGTAAACTGATTTAGAGAAACTCTATCAAGCCAAACGCCAATTTCCTAAGTTAGTTAGCGATGAAAGATAGAGTAAACACTATAACTAAATTAAAATTCATCTCCTACCCTAAAGGTTGTATCCTATGCAACCAACATGAAAAAGACAAGGATAATCTTTTTTTCAACTGTGAGTTTCCTAATAGAGTTTGGAGACAAATCGCATCCCTATCTACACTCAGTGGCAGTCACACCAATCTGAATGACATTATCCTAGAGATACTATAGAACCATTCACCTAAACAAGGCAAGGAAGTTTACATGGTAGCTTTTACAACATGCAGTCATGAGGTATGGCGGGAGAGGAATAACAAAAGATTTGTTAAAAGGTAAAGAGGGTTAATTACCCTCTAAGAAACCATCTCTAGTAATATTAGAGATTAACTGGTCATTAACCAATTGGAGAAGAATTGCAGCAGTAGCCCAGTCACTTCTCGGAGACTCTAACCAGAATCCAAGATTACCTAGTACAAAGAGAAGGAAATTTCTACTCCCTAATCTAGTTAGATACCACACATATAATAGTTATGAAGAGGTCAAAAATCGAAGTCTTACCTTACGGAGTACCTCCTCGATGAGATCCTTATATCAAATCCCTCGTGGGTGCTGAAGAAGTTGAAGTAAATCATACGTTAGTATAGACTTTACTTACAAGAAACTCGATACATAGAAGGGGGTTGAATGGTGTATCCCTTTTTGTAAATACGAAAACTTGCTAAAAACTTCTTTTTCTGTTGAGAAGATATCACAAAGATTATATGAAAGTTATTATGTAGTTAAATCGCAAAATAACTTCCATCTAATTGTTTAACAACAAAGTAAACTGAAGTAAAGGATAGAAAATAAACACTGCGATTTTTATACTGGTTCACCCCAAACTGTGGGCTACTTCCAGTCCTCAGAGTTTGTCTGAGTGTTTCACTATACTCCAAACAATTACAAGTATTCTTTCCTTCCTTCCAGAGCCTCTTCAGGTCTCTTATAAAGTGTTCTTTCAGCTATCTTAGCCTCTCCAGGCTATCTGTCTTCTCTTTCTCTCACTAGAAAAAATACTTTGATCTATTGTTACAATAAGTTTAGCTCTCTCAGTATTGCACTACATAAATTCTCTTTCCTAAGTAAGCACTCAAAGATTACTGATATCTCAAAGTTGTAAAACTCATCAGATTTATTAGCTCAAAAGCTTCGACTAAGACTAGTATTTATAGCCTAAGTCTCTAACTGCTTCTTGATCTTTGATAATCGTTTCTTGATTCTTGATAACCGTCATTTAGTTGAGCTTTGTAACTAACTCCAACTAAGTAACTGTCCGATGTACTACTGTGTCGTCTTACGTCTGTGTTTTTGTGTCGGCATTGACTTGCGTTTGCTTTGTCTTGCGTCTATGTCTTTGCATCTATATCTTTGCGTCTATGTGTTTGCGTCTATATCTTTGTGTCTAGGTGTTTGCGTCTATGTCTTTGCATCTGTGTCTTTGCGTCTATGTCTTTGCGTCTGTGTCTTTGCACTTATCTCTTTGCGTCTATGTTGACTTTCGTCTGTATTGACTTTTACGTCCATGTTGTCTTGCGTCTGTGTTGACTTGCGTCTATATTGACTTCGTCTACACACTTAACACACTTGTCAAACTGTTCATTTATTTCTATTATTATATTATTTGATTGTCATCAAAATTGATCATCGTAAAGTCCTCTTGACTTAACAACCTCCCTCTTTTTGATGATAACAAATAATCATAATTTTAGAAAAAAAATTAAAGTGAATGAATTTTTATGCAGTTGATGAATAAAATAATAATTGAATCAGAAAACATCAAATGAATAAGAAAACAACAAATGAACAACAAAAGAATAAGAAAATAACAAATACAAAATAAGCATAAAAATACACATATGCATTCTATCTTCTGCTTTTCTTCTTTTCTTCTCTTCTTTTCTCTCCCCCCCTTTTTTTTAACTTTTCTCCCCCCATCTTCCTCTTTTCTCCCCTTATTTGTTATCAATAAAAAAAAATTTACCTCAGATGCTTCATTATCTCAGAAAACATATGTTGCATATCGGTTCTGATCAATTTGAGGTCGTCTTCTATTGATACTTGAAGATAAGCTACTTCCTCATGTAGATCACCAACTGATTCAGTCAAAATGTCATCCTTTTCATGAATTTCTTCCATTGCCTTCACGAAGGCTTCCTGAATCCACTTCTAAGAGTGTCTTACTTCTTCCATACCAATAGTATCAGCTTGTTGATGTGTACTTGATGGAAAGAAGCTTGTGGCAACAGATGTTTCTGAGGGTATAACATCTAATTCAATGATTTTCAAAATAAGAGGTTTGAAGAATTGCTTGCCTTTAGGGAGATCAAGGTCATTAGGTCTAGGTAGTTTTAAGATAGTTTTTCTAAGAAGGTGAAGGACATTCTGAATTGAAGATATAGAACTTAAAGGTCTAAGGTGCATGATCAGGTGCACAAAAGTCTCTAAATTGACAAAAATACCTTCAACCTGGATGGTTATGTACTGTCCTTTTGTCACTCTTCCAACTACCTTAGAATTTACATCTGTGGTGAAGCATCCACAATTACTTCCTGATGCTTTGGAGATGTTATGAGAAACATAGGCTCCTTTTAATTGTACTACATTACATACCTCGTCTTTATTTCTCACTGCTTCATGTATCTGATCTTCTGTCAGATCACCTTCTTTTTCTTCATGGTACATCTTCTGTTTCCCTTTATCCACATTGTGTACAATGTTTGAAGCTCTAGGTTGGATGTCAGGTACAATCTTG
>JAOSBN010000179.1:50244605-50282913 GCA_027563595.1 Erythroxylum suave
AAATTTCTAACAACTTATCAAAATTCTAATTTTAACTAAATCCCTTCTTTTAATTTCATGCACTTAAGCACTAAAAATCCCAAATTAATTTCAAAAAGGAAAATTAATCAAGCTAAACCTCAACAATAAATTAAACAAGCCTAAAGTGAATCGAGGCCCAACATAAGATCTTTGAACCTATTCTTTACAACACTCAAATCTATATCGATAATATATTGCTATATTCCAAGACCTATAAAGACCGTAAAGTCCTACTTCAATTGTTCTTGGATCTTACAAAATAGTATGATATTATGCTTTCGAAAAAAAAGGGTCTCGTTGGAACAATTGAAATTAGGTTTTTCGATATGTAGTTCAAGGATGGGTTTTATCAGCCTGACCCACATATAGCTCAAGAGCTATTACATTTTCAGATGATAATCTTAGTATTAGACAGATTCAACAATTCCTTGGGGTTGTTAATTATATTCAAGATTACATTCCACACGTGACAGATTACACATCATCCTTATCCAAGTTGCTGAAAAGGAATATTAGAATTCAAAACACATTAAGGCCATTAAACACTTAAAGAAAATTTGCTTACATCCTTCAGGAATCTTCCTTAAGAAGATTTCACGCTATAAATTTACCATCCATCTTCTCAGAGGTATCATCTTAGCTGATTTCTTATCTCTTCCTTTCAGTCCTCTTATTTGCTTCATTTCCACGAATGACCTACCTAAAACTGCAAAAACAAAGAAGTTCTTTCCTCTAATTAACCCACCACAATTGTGTTTTCGTTTAAAGTTAACTATCTTGAACATAACCTTTTCCTAACCTGTCTATCCTTCTTCTTTTTTCCGTTTGCATATGAATATAACTTTTAACACCCCTATATCCCAGGCAATGTTCTCCTTAGGAAAACTTCTATCATACTAACATATTGGTGTTATAACCTGTGTCTTTACCTTTAAAATCCATAAAGAATATATTATAGAAAACAATTGTATTCACCTAAAGACTTTTAAAAGTTGTACTTCCCTCAAAGATTGCCTTCCTATGTATATAATCCATTCACAAGAAGAGGTGATGACTTTGAGGTTCATTTATAGAATATGACCATATCAACATTGATCCTATAATTCGCTAACTAGCTATAGAATTGAAAGAGATTAGAGAGTGATACATGAGGCACTACTGGAATATCTAGAGAAGACATGGTTTAGAGCATTTTTTAAACTTGAAATAAAAAGTGATTGCAATGATAACAATATGTACAAAAACTTAAATTATTGCAATTTAGAAGTAAGATTAAAGCCAATAATTATCACGTTAAAAAAATATTAAAAATGGTGACGAATATAATGCATTAAAAAAAGGAGATTTGCTTTAAAATGGCATTATAACTTTGCTTTTAGGATGATGGTCATATTAAAAGAGAACAAATAAAAGAGATTTAACTGTTATGTTATTTGGAATAGGGCTATTGGGCATGAAGTAAAGTATAGAACATACATATTTATATGACATTGCAAGATGAGACTTGTATATATGTAGTTTGGGACTTAACTGGAATACTAAGCCCTCACATGGTACAACCTTTTTCACAGTAAATTGAATATGATTGATTACATTAACAATTTTTATAGTAAAGAACAATTTATATAGAAATATAAGTACTCCCTTATTCTGTTAGATGTTGAAAGATTTTGTCCATTATGTTCAGTTGGAAAAGTTCCTAGAGTAAGGAGGATGCAAGGTCACCCAAAAAAGAATAGGAAGAAAGAAAGTTTTGAATAACCAAAGAGAAACAAGATGTCAAGGCAAGGGAGGATTATAAGTTGTATTAAATGTGACCTTTAAGGACATAATCAAAAAGGGTGTAAACAAAAGACATGTTCTTTAGTTTTATTTATAAATACAGTTGCACTCAATATATTAATCATCAACTAATAAGGTAAACCGAAAAAGGCACTGTTGGAAATAAGCACCTAATAAAACTAATAAGAAACTTAGAATGACAACTTGTAAGGATAAGTAGAGGTATTGGCAAAGCAAAATGTAAAAGCAAACGATCACAAACTAATAATCAATTAGATTCAAATGAAAATGAAAATCAAACTAAACAAGTCAACGATAAATGGACTAGAAGATGGAGAGGTAGAGGAAGAACAATGGTTTTATGACATATAATTTATAGAGTATACTATAGTGATACAATTGATACAATGGAATATCATATAAGTGTTCTATATGTTGCACCTTTAACCAAGAATCCATAAAGAAAATAATTATATAATTTGATTTGTGATCCTTACACAAAAAGGGTTGTAGTTTATATATTGAATCTTAGATCAAATCTGCAGCTAATCACGTAATAATCAAGCTATAACACATTAATATCCATAAATCCTAAAAAGAGGATACTTAGGCAATCTAGAAATTAAGCAAGGAGCCATGAGTATAGTGCCGGACGAAATACCGACAAACCCCCAAATTGAGGGGAGCTTAACTCTTTTTAACTGTTTATGTCGTTAATCATTTGGAATTGTCAAGGGGCCTGAGGTAAATGGTTCAAAACGATCTTAAACAACTACATTCGTCATTATAGACTGGGGTTCGTAGCTCTAGTTGAAACTCGTATTAGTGGACGACGAGTGAAAGTAGTGGTCAACAATTTGGGCTTTGATTATTCCTTCCGTGTTGAAGCCGAAGGCTTTACTGGCGAGATTTGGCTTTTATGGAAGAAGGAATTTGAAGTCTCAATTATGTCTGCACATAAATAAATGATCCATGCTACAGTCAAGTATGAGTCATACTCTTTTGAATTCTCGGCTATTTATGCCAGTCCCCAAAAGCCAACCCAAAAATTTCTTTTGCACCTTTTGTGGGGAATAAGACATTCCATTACACGTCCTTGGATTGTAGGTGGAGATTTCAACGTGAAATTAACGGTTGGCGATAAAAAAAGGGGATCCGCGAATATTGCGATGGTGTGCAAGGCCTTTAGCAATTGGGTGCATGAGAGCGGACTGCATGACTTGGGCTATGTTGAGTCTAGATTTACATGGAGACGGGGAAATACCCAAGCTAGACTAGACCCAGTCCTTGGCTCGTCGGACTGGTTGGAAGTCTTCCCATATATAATTAATTATCATCTTCCTTTTTTAGGATCCGACTATAGGCCCATGTTGGTCTAATTCCTTCGACTCAATCGGTGAGACATAGGCCAAAACCCATTCCGTTTTCAATCTGTGTGGCTAGCACATGCAGATTTTCCTATGCTAGTTGAGGAACACTGGCTTCCCCAATATGTGACGTTTATGAAGTCGTTATCCCAATTCTTAAGCCAACTCTTTCTATGGAATAAAACAGTCTTTGGAAATATTTTCCAACGTAAAAAAAGACTACAGGCACACTTGGAAGGTATACAACAAGTGCTACAGCATGATGAGTTTGAGTCGTTATTAGCATTGGAGTCCAAGCTTAGTGGGGAACTAGTTCAAATGTTGTGTGAAGAAGAGCTTTATTGGCATCAGAAAGCCCAGTGTGACTGGATAGTACAGGGTGATCGCAATACTAGATATTATCATATGGTTACTATGACTAAAAGGAAGAGGTTAGCAGTAGAGCGACTCTTTGACCAAAATGAAAAGGCGATTAATGATTTCGTTCATTTGCGTACTCTAGCTTGAAATTATTGTGCACAAATTTACACAGCTGACACCAATCACATGCAAAGCTTTTCTAGCCTTGGAGCTAGCAAAACCAGTCCAAGCGAACGAAATCCAATCAGCACTCTTTAGGATGAACCCTAATAAAGCGTCGGGTTTTGATGGTTTTACCGTATTATTTTTTCAATCTCAGTGGGGTAAAGTGGGCTCTAAGGTGGTATCCTTTATCCAGAAAATATTCAGGGACAAAAGATGGGAACAGGAATTGAATCATAGCATTCTAGTCCTAATTCCCAAAGTATCGTCCCCAAAGTATATCACCCATTTCGACTAATTAGTCTCTGTACAGTGCTGTACATGACCAGACCATCTCAAAAGTAATTGTTAACTGATTCAAGCTTCACCTCACTAATTTAGTGGCGAATACCCAATGTAGCTTTATTCCGTGGCAACAAATCATCGATAATATTATCATTGCGTAGGAAATCATTCATTCAATGCGAAAGAAGAAGGGTAAGACTGGGTATTTTTCGTTAAAGGTGGACTTGAGAAAAGCCTACGATCGCCTGAACTGGACTTTCATACATGATACACTCAAGGAAATAGGAATTCCCTCTAATTTACTCAGTATCATTATAAAGTGTATTACTACGGTCTCAATGCAAGTTGCATAGAATGGACAGCTATCTAACCCATTTATACCCTCTAGAGGTATCTGGCAAGGGGACCTGTTATTGCCATACATATTCCTACTTCGTATGGAATGACTGGGACATCTTATATCCCAAGCGGTGGGACTAGGTAAGTGGAAACCGTTTAAATGGCACAGACAAGCGCCTTCCTTTTCGCACCTTTTTTTTGCCAATGATCTTATCTTGTTTAGGAAAGCTACGACAGATCAGGTTGAGGGGGTCTCGACAATTTTGGCAAAATTTTGCACCGTATTAGGGCAGATGGTGAATCATACTAAAACCCGCATTTACTTTTGAACAAATGTTCCACCGGACCAAACACATCGTCTTAGCCAAACTTTGAAGATTCACAGTACGACTAATCTGGGCAATTATTTAGAGGTCTCATTGATCCATGAGCGCGTAAAAAGAAATACCTATCAGTATATAATAGATAGGGTCCAACAAAGATTGGTGGGGTAGAGAGCTAGGGAATTATCTCTAGCAGGAAGAGCTACCTTAACACAATCATTGATTGCATCACTTCCCATCTATACCATGCAAAATGTGTGGTTACTCCGGCAACTTTGTGATGAGCTAGAAAAAATAATGCGAAACTTCCTTTGGGGCCCCCAAAATGAGAAGCGGACAACCAATCTAGTCAGTTGGGAAGCAGTGTGTCGACTGAAGAAAGATGGGGAACTTAGGATCAAACACATTTGAGCAACTAAATTGGGATGGAACTTACTCACTAACCCCATAGCTTTATGGGTACAGGTCCTTAGAGCTAAATACTAGCTAAACGCAAATCACATCCCTTACTCGCTGCCTAAAAATGGGGCGTCGATCATTTGGCAAGGGATTGCAGCTACGTGGGCTAATGTCTGACAAGGTATTAAATGGAATCTAGGTAATGGTCATCGAATATAATTTTGGCTTGACCAACGGTTGGCTAATTGGGGTTCACTAGCAAATGAGACAGTAACTCCCCTTCCTGACAGGTTGATGTACACGTATGTGACAGAGTATGTGGAGGAGGATGGCACTTGGAAATGGGATATGATCAATCCCTATCTTCCTCCTCAAGTTTGTGTGGTCCTGGGGACAGTTCAGCCTTCATCAGCTGATGAGGATGACGACCGAATTCTCTAGAGCCCCGACCAACATGGAGCGTTCACGGTTTAATCTACTTATACGTTAATCACAGAGTTAGATTCAGCGGCCCAAAATCTAATATGGAATGTCATCTGGAAATGGCTCGGGCCTCAGTGGGTATGATCCTTTATGTGGCTATTAGCAAACAGAAAACTACTGACTAAATCAGCATGTTATTTGACATATAGCCACAGATAATAGTTGTTCGTATTGTGGCCACGAAAAGATCACTTTGCATACCTTTTGAGATTGTTGCAGGGTTCAGAATTATTGGCGCAAATTGCCCCCTATGGTGCAGGAGTCAGCAGTCTTTCATTGGCCCGAGGAAACGTGGATGCAGTTCAATCTATCTACTAATGGCCCTATGTAGGAGGTCGATTGGGCCACCATTTTTGACGTTTCGTACTAGTATTTCTGGCAGTGGCGAAACAAGTGTATCTTCAAGGAGGGCTTTAAGTGGCTGGACGTCAAACATCGCATAGTATTAGAGTATGTTTCTTGAGTCCAACAAGCTCAAGTGGTGACAAGTCGTGTAGGCAATATAAAAGTTTTGCCTATACGGCAACTAATCAGATGGAAACCACCACCGGAAAATTGGATAAAAGTTAATACAGATGGCGCTGTGCCAAACGGTTTGGCTAATGGTACGACTGGGGGGCTTCTTCGGGAATGCAATGGACAGTGATGTGGAGGTTTTTTACATAAGTTTGGGAAAGTATCTATTGTTTTGGGCATATTAATTCTATGAATGTCACTTGTTCATACATATACACTTTTGTAGGAAATGTTATTTAGAATTTTCATTTAAAGAGATATTTAGAACTTTTTATTATGTTTCCTTGCTTTAAGTTCCTAAAAATAATGTGTTCTTAGTTGCTTTTAACCCTAATCTTATGTATTATACTTAATCTAGATGCATTTTCATAAACAAAATACTAACCTTATGTCAAAAAAATGTGTCTAAAAGAGTTATCAAAACTCTTAAAATTAATTTCCAATTCACTAAACTAGTTTAGCAGTCATGAACTGGGTCGAATCTTAAAAGAATTAAATATTAATTTCTTAATTTTAATTGACAAAATAGAATGAGTATGATTAATTAACTAACAAACTAAAATTAAAAATAAGTTAAAATAAATAAATTGAGTATAAAAATGAGAAATTCGACTATATGTAAATCTGATTCAAGGGAAATATTTCATCTAATTGTAATTTTGATCATTAGTCTTAAAAGAATAAAATTTCACCATTCAAGCATTTAATTTAAAACCTATTAGGCTAGCCATAATAAGTTTCAATTTCTGAAATTAATTTACTTAAACTTAGTATCCAATCAAAACTTATTATTAATTGAATAGGTATTTGTAAATCTTAAAATTTATAAATAAAGTTCTAGTTCTTTTTCAATCAAAAAATTCAGATTGAGCCATTAATGGTTATATTTTCCTCACCAAAAATAGAAGATAGAAGAAAATAGAGAATAAACATATTCTTCCCTCTCCAATATTGTAGTTTATGAATACTTTCGAGATAATGATTGAAACAAATCATAATCATATAATAGGATTGTGACTAAAGTCTCCTAATTAGACTAAACTTCCTAAAGTGGGTCTGCCTCCAGGTATAACCTCGTCTTATCAGTTTTAGCAACCTATCACCATTTACTCCATCTTTCTTAAATTTGTAGCTTTTAAAAATAATACTCCAATTAGATATTCCAAGTCAAATTTAGTCCTATCTCCACTTGTCACCTTCTACAATAAAATAAATATTAATTTTACAAATTAAGCACCAAAATCAACCTAAAATAAAATAGATAAATCTAACTAATATTATTTAATTACATATTATCAATTCCATGCACTTGTAATTAAATATAGACATTTAGTTTGTAATAGCCCAAACCACCCACCCACAGATATTATCTGCTTTGGGTTTTGGGCCCAGTTCAAACTCTCACAGTTTTGCTCTTCCTAACTTAGCCGAGAAAATGCGTCCATAGGGAGAGGTATCCATACCCTTATAAGGCATAATTCGTTCTCTTCTCCAACCGATGTGGGATTCTCACAATCCACCCTCTTTATGGGCCTAGCGTCCTCGCTGGCCAGCCCCCTTTAGGTCTAGCGTCCTTGCTGGCATGACGGGTCAGGAACCGGCTCTAATACCATTTGCAACAGCCCAGATCACCTGCCCACATATATTGTCCATTTTGAGCTTTGAGCCAGCCCGAACCCTCATGGTTTTGTTCTTCCTAGCCCAAACCCTCACAGCAGTTGGGAAAACGCGTCTTGTGAGGGAGATGTATCCATACCCTTATAAGACATAACAAAACTGTGAGGGTTTGGGCCGAGCTCAAAGTCCAAAGTGGATAATATCTTTGAGTAGGTGATCTGAGCTGTTACAAATAGTAACAGAGCCGGTTCCCAACCCGTTGTGCCAACAAGGATGCTGAGCCTAAAGGAGGTTGGCCAGTGAAGACGTTGGGCCCAAAAGGGGGGGTGGATTGTGAGAATCCCACATCGGTTGAAGAGAAGAATGAAGTATGCCTTATAAGGATATGGATACCTCTCCCTATAGATGCATTTTCTCGGCTAGGTTGGGAAGAGCAAAACCGTGAGGGTTTTGGTTGGGCCCAAAGTCCAAAGCAAAAAATATCTATGGACGAGTAGTCTGGGCTGTTACAAATTGTGTTAGATTCGATCCCTAACTCGTTGTGCCAGCAAGGACACTAGACCCAAAAGGGGATTGGATTGTGAGAATCTCACATAGGTTGAAGAGGAGAACGAAATATGTCTTATAAAGGTATGGATACCTCTCCCCCAAAGGCTGGTTTTCCCGAATGGGCGGCTGGAAAAAGTAAAACTGTAAGGGTTTGGGCTGGGCCCAAAGCCAAAAGTGGACAATATTTGTGGGTGGGTGATCTGAGCTGTTACAAATAGTATCAGAGTCAGTTCCTGACCCGTTGTGTCAATAAGGACACTAGGCCTAAAGGAGGTTGGTTAGTGAGGACGCTAGGCCCAAAAGGGAGGTGGATTGTGAGAATCCCACATCGGTTAGAGAGGAGAATGAAGTATGCCTTATAAGGGTATGAATATCTCTCCCTATAGACGCATTTTCTGGGCTAGGTTGGGAAGAGCAAAATCGTGAGGGTTTGGGCTGAGCCCAAAGCCCAAAGCAGACAATATCTGTAGACGAGTGATTTGAGTTGTTACAAATTGTATCAGAGCCGATCCCCGACCCGTTGTACCAGCAAGGATGTTGGGCCCAACAGGGGGTGGAGGACGCTAGGCCCAAAAGGGGATTGGATTGTGAGAATCCCATATCGATTGGAGAGGAGAACAAAATATGCCTTATAAGGGTATGAATACCTCTCCCCCAAAGGCGTGTTTTCCCCGCTGGGCTGGGAAGAGTAAAACCGTGAGGGTTTGGGCTGAGCCCAAAGCCCAAAGCAAACAATATCTGTAGGCAGGTGGTCTGGGCCGTTACAAATGGTATCAGAGTCGATTCCCGAGCTGTTGTGCCAACAAAGACGCCGGGTCCAAAAGGGGGTGGCTAGCAAGGACGCTGGGCCCCAAGGGGGGTAGATTGTGAGATTCCCACATCGGTTAGAGAGGAGAATGAAGTATGTCTTATAAGGGTATGGATACCTCTCCCTCACAAAAATGCATTTTCCCAGCTAGGTTGGAAAGAGCAAAACCGTGAGGGTTTGGGCTGGGCTTAAAGCTCAAAAACCAAAGCGAACAATATTTGTGGGCTGGTGGTTAAGGCTATTACATAGTTGATAATTAAAACAAGTTAAGATTCAATGATGACAGTGTAAACCATCCAATTACTATCCTCTCTAACAAGCTTGAAAACTCAAGCCAATATTTTGCTAACTTATTTCCTTCTCCATAAGAAATATAAACAATAATAAGATGCAAATTATACGTATCAAATTGTAGGAATTTTTTAATTTTTGCAACTTTTCTCCCTTGTAAACAATAAGTTTCAACATCCCCTTCAACTCGAACAATTCCCTTTACAGTTTGGCTATTTGCCCTTTTTATTTTAACTTTTCTTGGCAAAACTCTGCTTGATTTTCATTTCAACACATAATTCTCAAAGATAATGTCTTTATGTCTTCCTTTAGCTTCTTGTTCTCAATTTTCAAGAGATTAATTAAAGTTTTTCCTTCTCATAATATTAAAGAGATAATCGATAACCTCCCTGGTACAAACAAAATTCAATATTAATTCATAAAAATTAAAAAAATCCTACATCTTACCCTGTGCTGCAAGTAATCATAAAATTTTCTACCAAGATTTTCAATAATCAATGAGATTATTAATGGACTCATCATTCTACATTAACAAAATGTTCGTTCACCACTCATTTGCCTTTTATATTGATTCTTTATTGCTGAGATTGATGAAACAATATCCTTCATCACATTTTTAGGCATTTATAGTTAATAAATAACATTAATCATTTACTTTTTAAATACCCTAATTATTTAGTGATACAAGTAAACATCAAATTACAAAATACACTACTAGATATGCCACTAAAATGTCCTTCTATAATCAAAAGGAAGTAAAAGCGAGCCATTAGATTTCCAGAAATCCCACTTTCGTATATCATAACATGAAAAATCATCCATTCATAATAAACCAATACCTAGAGTTATTTCTAATTTGATCTTCCCCAAATGGACCAGCAACAAGTAATTGTTGCTCAGCTGGAAGACAAGATTTCCTTGAGATCAACTAAAAGTAAAAGTTCAATTTGAAAAAAAAAATCTTGTTTCAGACGATATATTAGGATAAAAAATGTTTAGGAGAGAAGCGTACATATTTGCCTCTGAATAAACTTTAGAAAAAGAACCAACATCAACTTTTTTGGTTGGTTTGATCTTTAAGAGGAAGTCCCCAAATATAAATTACAAGAGTTCGTAAGAGGCATTCAATGTTGATAGAATAGATAAGAGGGAAAGGGCCTAGGCATTTTTTGATGTGTTAATTAAGATCACTAATGTTGTATATACCTATAGTTCACATTAATGGTAAAATATGTTTAGAATATAAAAAGCTAAATAATATTCTTAACATTATAAATGTTAGGGAGAAAGACCATGTGTCAGTTAAAGATTCTTTTCATTATGGTGTATTTGTATTAAGCTAGAAAGTACGCAGTTGAATCTCTAGCTTTCACATGTTTGTTATTTGGAATATCAATCACAAAATATCTTTTCAATCAAAAGATGATAAATAATCTCTACTTACTAAAAACTTTGTCAAGCTTAATATAAGTTGGTTAAATTGTTTAGTAAAAATCAAACTTTCTTCCTGACTCTTTCCTTTCTTAATTATAGATCTTTATTAACTAATTTGTGATGCAATACCCGTCAAAAATTATGCAAAGTGTTTGTTGGAGTAAATTATTTATTTCATAATCTGTCTAGCACATTATTAAAGTTGATTAAATTGTGTTGATAGGAATAGTTTTTTTAAGAGGAAGTAAAAGAAATTAAAACATAATAAGAATTTGTCTATGTTCCCAAAAGCATAGTAGTTACATTTTTCACTATATTAACAAATAGGTATACGTCTTATTATATATAAAACCGAACCTAATATAAATTTATATAGATAACCTTTATATTGTACTATAGGATTTTGTTTCTGAACCCTAACCTATTTATCCATATCCCCATTAAAAATTTGGATTCTCTTTTGTATCCAACAACCTTTAATTAGACAATTTATTCAACAACCTTTAATTAGACAATTTGTCTCGGATATGATTGTTTCTTGAGCCGAATACGAGCACCTCCATACCTATGTTCTAAGCTGTATACTCCTTGGTATTTTAATTTAGAAAGACACAGGTATAGATATGCCTATGTTCTAAGCGGTATACTCCTAGAAATCTGTTCAGAAATACTCCTGCCATTACCTTATCTTTTTATAGGAGAATATCTCCTAATACTTTACTGTATTTTAGGCCATATACAATCAATTTTACTATTATGTCAACTTCTAATAAGTTCTCATTATGTTAATTATATCTTCATTATTCATTATTCATTATTTGTTGTTCGTCATCCTTTGTCTCTGATTATCAGCCATCTCCATTGGCCCGAATTATGTAAGTAGTAAAAATAAAAATGAGCCTTAGTCGTTAATATTTGTATTTTTTATATAAGTATTTTTGAAATTGTAATTAACACCTTATACATTTTCAAATTTACTGATTTTTTATTTTTTATATACCATGTTTATAATTTTTAATTATTTTTATTATATTTTTTATAATAAATTATACAACCAAAAATCTAAATCAATAATATGGATTAAAAATGTCACCAATAATTATAATTAATATGATATAACATTTAGTCATAATGTATATTAAAATTTTGACTAAAATTTACAGAACATAACAAAAAACATTTGCCTACGTTTTCAAAAACATAGATAATAAGTTTTAGTTACAAAAACAAAGCGCACCAAAAAGTTATTGGCAACAATTTATCAAAATGTTGTCTATAATTTTTCGCTACAAAAATAAAGCATAACAAAAAACTATTAGCGACGATTTTTAAAAATTGTCGCCTATAGTTTTTTACAACTGGGATTTTATGACATTTTTTGTGATGAATGTAAAACGTCGCTAATTACTATTAGCAACGATTTTGTTACTTTTAGCGACGAATTGTCTTCTGTTGTAGTGACAAGTCACACAAAATAAATACATCTTGACTACTATACATCAAATAATTTGGTAGTAGCCTCGCCTAATATTTAGAGTCATTGATAAAGTTCAAATAATGCTTAAACTTTACTATAATAATCAACTTTGTCAATATATCATTTATAATCTTGAAAGTGTGAATCTTCTCTGCAGATTCGTTTATAATGTTTTATAGGACCTAGGAAAAGTAAAAGAAAAGAGTCATATTTTGCCTCTTTTTGTTATTTATGAGTGTCAAGACCCTATGAAGAATAAAATGAAGCGAAATAGGGTAGGTCAAGAGTGGACCCCATGCAGGCGCTCGTCCTGCCTTTGCATAGGGTCGAACTTGCTTCGCTGACAACATATGACCGAATGCAATCAAATCCTTAATTATGTAAAACCTCAAATACATAATGCTTGGTTCTAGCAGACACTTGATTCTTTGTAAAATGACAATTTAATTAAAGTCATTTCCTTCACTAACCTTGTAAATCACAGGGCTTCTTTAATATTTTTAACTACTAGTATATACTTTGCTTTAGTTATTAAACTGATGATTTTCAATAAATAAAATCTCTTACAAGAATAAAAATATACCTTATGGTTGACCTTCCAGTATCTAAATTGCTTGCACATTTTGAATCCACATTCCTTAAAAATGAAATATAACCTTACTAACTGTTAAGCATAATATCATAGCTTGTCATAGTCTTTAGTACCTCTTAAATACCTAAAATTATTTTTTTGGTTTCTTAATATTGTCTTCTAGGTTTTGACATAACTTACTAAGTTGACTAATAACATGAGAAAATTTTGATTTAGTATAAACTATTGCATACATCAAACACACAATAACACTAGTATATAGAACTTTGAACATATCTTCAACCTTAGTATATGTCTTTGGCCACTAATCTAGTTAAGACCTAAAGTGATTTGCTAATAGAGTACTACGCACTAGTTTAGTGTTACTCTCTGTTAATAATAGCATATTCTTTTTACATGTTTGTTTTAATATAAACTGCTGATTAACCATTGCATTCCTATTAATCAACATTTTCTTCAATACTAGATGTGTCCCTAAATACTTATTGGAGAACCAATGAGGATAAACGTCTTTAACTTTAAATCAATTTTAGAAATATCATCGTTTAAAGAAGGCAATAAGTAGGAAAACCAACGATTTTCAATCAAAAAATTAACTTTATTTCATATCTACATTCCTCTACAACTTTTCCGTATAATGAAGTTCATAGTGATCGATTGAGGAGGTAGCATATCATACTGAGTACTTACTCCTAGAAACTTTTAGATAGCCCTACATTTAGCCTCAAATAGCTGAGCCTTTTTGTTATGGATTCATTTATCCATTTTGAAACGCTATTATATTGTTTTGTATTGTGAATTATAAAATGCCTTTGGATACCTTATTCTTCACCAAATGTTTGGAACTATAAGTTTGTATACTCAACACTTATCTATTATCAAACACTTGATCTTTCTATTCATTTAGTTCTTTATCTTCGCTTCCTATATCTTGAACTTAACAAATATTTTATATTTCTATTTCATGAAATATAGCCATACATTTATAGAGAAGTCATCAATAAATGTGACAAATTGTTAAGATCTACCCATTAACAACTTTATAGTAGGAGCCTATATATTAAAATGCATATAATCAAATATTCCTTTCTTTTTTTATACAATGTAAAAATGTATTGATAAAAAATGTTTGTGTACACGGTCTATAGGGCATACCCCAACCATATATTACTAACAATCTTCCAGGAAACATACCAATCAGGAAGAGTTAACATCAAAAACATCTAACCAAACAAAAAAAATCTAGAGTGTCAAGCACGGTCATTTTTGCAAAATGACCAAGAGGGTTCATTTTGGTGAAATGACCGTGTGTCGTCAGTTAAGTATGACCCAAACCCTTGTATGGATATGACCAATTCTGTATCTTTTTAGCTTCAACTGAAACTCCAACCTGCGTCAAGTTTGGCAATTGCAGCATACATCAGTTGTCGACCAGCAGAGATGTGAAGGTCTTCTATGTCCAATAGCAGCCCTGGCATTTGGGTCGATTATGTACATTCAGCCCAAGTACCAACTGCACCGTGGACCAAAAGAAAATTCCTTAATCAGCAGCATGTAGAGATTTAGCATTCAATAGATCCAAACCTCCAGCCCAAACATAACAGGACGCCCTCCAACTGCTTCAGCATCTTCTTCCTCTCGTCAACATCAGTTGTCAGCCTATTGTAGTATAATTGCATCCGATACATTAGTAGAGGTAGTAGACCCAATGTTTGTTAGATATCGGGACAAAGTAAAGCGTAACCAACTAAGCAACAAATACAGATGCTTCAACAACGTGAGGCTATCCTATGCAGCATCTTCGATAGCGTGGTCCCTGGGCACTATAATGCAGGTACATCCTATTACCTTTTAAGAACCATCCAAACCCATGTCATCCAAATCAACATTGCATCACAGGCAGCATCAGTATATGAAAGCATTCTCCATCTACCTGAAGGCAATCCTCAGCATAACAACCCGCTCTATCTTGCATTTAGTGAATGTAGAAGTAGTATCCATCCCTCACCCACAACTAGGCTGGCTCATATGTCTGCTCCAATAAATTGTTCCCCGCCTATCAAGACAATTATTAAAGATTCCTCAATTTTGTTGCTACTCGTCCTAAATTTCACTTTACATTATTTCTCAATCACATGAAACTTACAAAAATCTAACTTGCAACATTTGACACCCTTTAACAATTTTCTTTTATTAAGTTTTGCCAAATTATTATCATGTAAGGTGACCAAAGTAATTAGACTCTTTCTTAAATACAACATATGCCTATTATCATATAACATTCTACTAATACTATCATCCATCTTAATTTTGATTTATCCAATTATGATGATTGCATAAGCTTGATCACCACCCAAATAGATAAATCCAAAATTATCTGACATTTATAAGTTAAACTAGTCCTTGGTTTGTATTATATGATGAGAGCATCCTTTGTCCATAATTTATGAATTTATAAGTTAACTTGTTGAGATATAAAGCATGTACTCTTCCCTACAATTTGAATTATCTTTATGAGCCACATTAATAGACCTTAATGATCATCAAATTTTCTTTTATCACTCTACTTCTTCTTGTTTAGACAATCCCTCTTGATATATGTTGTCCACTTATAATTGCAACTCTATACATTCTTTTTTGTGTGGATTTAAACCTGAACTTCCTTTTACCAAATATTTTTCCTTTATGTACATTTGAGAACTTTTACCATTGTAATCTAATAATGTTACTGTTATATCTTCCATATAAATAATTTTCTATCCTAATGTCAGTGTGATCATTATATGTTCGTAAGAGGCAGGTAAAGAACATACCAGATAATTGCTTGGCCTTAAAATGAGGGTCAGAAGGAGTTTACCTTCTCGGTGGGGGACTATGTCTATTTAAAGATTAAACCATATCGACAGACTTCTGTGGTCTTCCGCAGGAATTGCTAGCAAATTCCCGAATCCATAATGTGTTTCATGTGAGTTTGATAAAGAAGCATTTGGGTCATGTTACCACCGTTTCCTTTCACCTGCCTCCAATTTCAAATGAGGGTGTTATGTTACCCCAGCCTAAGGCCAACCTATATTGGCGAATTGTTCAGAAAGGGTTGTTCTACCATCCCAAGTCAGAAGTTCTCATCAAGTGGAAGGATAAACTCATTGAAGATGCGACTTGGGAAAATACACGATGGTTGGCGTGTATCTATCCCCACTTATTCCTTACGGACAAGGAATCTTAAGGGGGTAGGAGGTTTTAAGTGCATGGGCCATGCAAGGGGAATATGGAGAGTGTTATGTACGTGCATGGGCCATGCAAAGGGAATGTTGACCGAATGGTGTAGGGATGGTTAGACTTAGTGGCTTGTTTACTATTTGTTTTATTTATTTCCTTATAGGTTGCCTATTTTGTAGCAAGTTGTTATGCAATAAGGTTAGTGGTAACCTAATCGAAACGTAACTCATATTGGGTCAACGTGTCATTGACATCCTTACGAAACTCGACATTATTCTTACCTCGGGTCTCCATGGCAAGGTGGAAACATAGCTCTGATACCACTGATACGTAGAATTTAAAGGGAAAACAAAGGAAGGAGAAATAGAGAGGAAATAGATAGATATTTGATAATTTTGCATACCCCTCTTATTCTTTACTACGACTATTAAATAGCCTCACTAACAGAAAAAAATAACTATAAAGCCAATAAAAAGGAGGCATTAACCCATTACCCCTTATTGCCTAACAACCTATACAAAACAAGTCATCAAGGAAACAAATAAGATAAATAATAAATAAGCCACTAAGTCTAACCATCCCCACACCATTCAGCCAACATTCCCCTTACATGGCCCATGCAGGTAACAAATATATAATATGCCCGCGTCTTTATAAGCAAAAAACCTTCCTTTTTCAATATATTATCAAATATGGTTATATTGTGTGTATATGTATATATATATATATGAGGTGTTGCCTCCACACCTCTAACTTATTTGTTTATAACCCTAATAAAATCCTATGCTCTATAGTTAGGCAATTTGTCATAGGCATGGTCATTCCTAAACCATGTCTAGCAGTTCTTCTTTACAATTCCTTATAATGAGGAAAGTGAGCATAACTATACTCATATTCTAGGTCGTGCACTCCTTAGTATTAGCCTCTAGAAAGGAACACAATGTAATACATAACGAGACCTTAATTACGTATCCTAAATCGAACGTAAAAGGGTAATAAACAAAGAAATGTGAAAATATCTAATTTTAGTTTTATAACTTCAAACGAGCTTTTTGAAGTCGAAATGAGCGTTACTTTACCGTCGTCTTCACAGGAACTGCTCACCAGAACACGGTAATGTCTTTTTACAATTTTCTCAAAGTGTAAGCTCCTTTAACGGATTAGAGAATCCTGATGCTTAAGAATGACATGAGCAACTAATGGAGACCCTAACCTCTTTATATAATATCCATATCGGGCTTCCCATCATAGACCCGATATAGATCCAGTCTATAGTGATTAGGATCCATTTTCCTCCTGAATTGTGACCCATTAATTTAAATCATTTATGAGGCACGTTATTATATTTATTTAAATCATTTATGAGGCACTTTATTATCTTTATCTGGATCAAGTTATGTAACTTAAGCGATAAGTTATTGAAAAACCAAAAAATGCAATTAAATGTTGTCCAACTTTTATGGAAAAGTCAAAAATATCCAACATGTAGGCCTAGACGTAGGTATGCCATAGATCATGTACTCCTCTATCTCTTTTTATTGAAGAACACAAGCATTTGTTATCCTATTTCTTCTTTCCAAAGAAGAACATATCTTAGTATAAAACCATGTGTTAGGCTTTATTTAGTCAAGGACTCTAAGATTACACACTCATATATATATGGATCATACATAACAAAATGTTTAATATAAGTCCCATATATGTAATTAACAAATAATTATAATGATTAAGGTATGTTAAAATATATTTGTTTGAATATTTCCAGAATATCATATTTATCAAATGAGTAAAAGATACACATCTCCCATCTAGTTTAACTCATTTTTTAAAATATACATATGGTTTAATATTTTAGTTTAGTAATTTTCATAACTTCTTATATTAGTTTTTTTCATAAAAACTTTGACAAAACTTACAAGTTACATGTCTAGATAAGTATAAGGATTTTTCTTGAAATATTAAATTATATTTTTTTAAAATGATAAAACTACAAAAAAAATGTGATGCATGTCTTTTATTCTTAATAAAACTACCCCTCAAAATGGTGTTTGGGATATTTACTAAATTTTATTTTGTGATAATGAATTCAATTAGTACGTGAATTCAATTTTTCTATTTGATTAAGTGATTTTTGAAAATAAAGTGATTTAATGTCATATAAACTTTAATGTAAATTATACTATGAGTTTTATTGTTTAGTCAATACTATCATCTCTTTTAACTTAGGGATAACCAATCCCAAAGTGTCCAACTTTTTAGATTTTTTTCAATCTATTGTTTAAGTTTTTAAATTTTTTTGATTGAGTAACCAATCTTTTAAAATCTTAATAGTTCAGTTCAAAATATTAGTACTGTAAATAATTTACTAATTAGGCTAACAGAATCTTTGATATTCATGATAACCAATCCTAAGGTATTATCAGCATCTCTTGTAAAATTAATTGTAGAATAACAAAAACACACTAAATTATGTAGCAAGGCCAAATCGAAAGCCAAAATTGCAGGAAGTCCAAGTTGACACACATGAAATCAGAAAGTTAAAATGTAAGGCACTTTGGAATTCCTTGCTCCATCCCCAATGCATGACAAATTGTGTCCAAATACAGTTGCAAGTCATAATTAAAGTAATTACTAAAATTTCTGTATAGAAAATCCTGAGCTTTGGCACAGAAAATGGCGACTCTCACCACCTTTTTTTTTTTTTTTAACAGACTCTCACCACCATTTATTGGCCAAATTGTGGTGTCAACTAGAGATTCACGATTTGGTGTGGGGAACTATTGACATAAGGTGATTTTAGGTACAAGATATTTAGCTAATAAATTGACGATGTAGAAGCACATTAGGCTGGATTAGCTAATGTGCATGCTGTATGAATAAAATTGGGAATAGTCTGTACATTATAAAGTGGATTTTGTTTCGGTAAAAAGGGAAAAGAAAAAGTTTACAGCCATGTGGCAATCTTTTAATACGGTAAGCTAGAAAGAAAAGGAAACTCCTAACAGGTTGAATCCTATTTAGCAAAAACTTGTACAGTATCTAAGAACACCCTCCAGATTGCTAGTTGGAGTCTCTTGCGTATCTCTGACCACAATACATACATATATGAGAACGCCAAGTACAATACGTATTTCCTCCAAAACATGAAATAAGAGACTTAGAAATTCATCAAGAGGTTGCTAAAGCAACAGTACAAAAGGAATGAAGGGAATTACCCCATTAACTGCTTCCCAGCGTCAAATTGGAAAACTTTTATTAATATGGTTTCAAACTGTAGCTGTTATATATATATATATATATATATATATATATTGGTCACATTATTCCCTTCCTTCTTCCAAAATTTCTTATTGTGATTGATTTGTCTAACCTATAATTCAGGACAACAGCCAAAGGGGATTGTGTATGATAACCTGTCTGAAACCGTTTCCAGGCAGGATTGATGCGAATGGATCGTGATCACTTTAGGACCCATTAAGTATAGACTTGATAAATGACATGGTTGAGGGTTTACATTTTATTTAACAGGGAAATTGAGAAAAAGTTACCTGTCCAGTGCTATAATTAACAAATTTGACCAAGTCCTTTACCCTATCCTAACTTTACTGGCCCTGAAAGAAATGAACCAAATTCAACCTCATGGAAAAAGAAAAAGGAAAGAAGAAAACTTTTACTTTTATGTCTGTTCAAGATACAGAATTTATTTCTTCCAGGGCTAAGGTTCTCAGTAGCTTAGCATGTCCTTCCCTTAATCATTACACCATTTCTTGAATCAATATCCTCAACCCCAACATTGATTTGTAGTAGTTAAAAATGTCTCTATATTAATTTGATTCAAGATTCTGATGATTGTTGATCTCGAGGGAAAGGCAAAATGAGCTGCTTTCAATGTTGCATGACAGATGAAAGAAATAGTAAAAGGTCAAAAAAGGACAGCAAGGAATCCGCCGGAGGGAAAGCCTTAAACTCATTCGCCAACATATCTTTGAGAAGTGGTATATTTCTGTAACTTTCGCAACATTGTCTTGTTCTTCTACAATTTATCTTCTTGATGTTTCTTAGAAGGCTGTAATCAATGAACGATCGTGTGAAGCTCTAAAGTCTTAAAATAAAATTAGCATGTCTAGAGCATATCCAAACCACGGCCCTTGATCACCATTACCAATTGCCTTTATTCAGAAAGAGATCTAAGGGCATGTACTTGGAAGGCATTTTATGTCCTTTTATGCTTTTAATGGATTAGAAAATCACAACTAAATTATGCTATGGAATAATTAAGCTGGTGGAACATTTGTCCATTAGAAATGGGGATGAAAAATGAAAAATGTTGACCTGAAAAGTTCAACGATTGGGGAAGTTCAGAACCGTAACGTGGAATTTTGTATCACTTGCCATTATATCATGTGATGATCATATTTCCAGAAGGTTTGATGAAGATAAAGCGTTTGAATCTGTTAAAGAATCACATTCAACCAAGGAAGATAAGCAAAAGATGATTTGAGATAATTTCTTGATTTCTTGGCTTAAGAATTCGATCCTGCAGTCCTGCTAAACTTAGAGAAGATCAGCAAGCGAAAATACCCAGTTATTTATCATAATTTTTTTGTTTGAATACCCGGTTTACGGACAAGCAGATATAATCATCATAACCAACCAATGTTTGTGTGTAAATGTACATGTGTGACTTACAACTTCAGAATTTTAAGACTATAAACTGATCATGTGTCACCTTACAGATAGCAGCAGACGAAGGTACATAGCTGATGAAATTAAGAAGATAGGAAAAGGAAATATATCTGCTGAGATTCTGTCATATCGAGAGCTATCTGCAGCAACCCAAAACTTCAATGCTGACAATCTGCTAGGTGAAGGAGGATTTGGGAGGGTGTACAGAGGATTTCTTGAACGAACCAACCAAGTATTTATTTTTTCTTTAACTGTATTTCTCATGCAAATAAGCAAAATGTATCTTTTGAATTACTGATAAGAATTTCTAAATTACATCACATTCAGGTTGTTGCTGTCAAGCAACTTGACAGAAATGGCTTTCAAGGAAATAGAGAATTTCTTGTCGAGGTTTTGATGCTAAGTCTTCTTCACCACCCCCACCTTGTGAATCTGGTCGGATACTGTGCAGATGGAGATCAAAGGATTTTAGTGTATGATTATATGCCTAATGGCTCTCTTGAGGATCACCTTCTTGGTATGTAGAAATTAGATTATTTGGATGATGTCTTCCTGCTCAGAAGACAGACGCCATCGTCTTAAATGTTTATAAACTCAAAGATTTTGGGCTCACTGAGAAAAGTTGTTTCAATTAATAACCTAAACACCGTTTTTCAAATCCATCTTGACAACTGAATGCTAAGCTTGGATTTCATGTCACACAAAATTGGTTCAGTACTTGCGCGACTTTTCTATGTGCTATTTCAGCGTTAAAAGATATTTTAGCTTCAACTGTACTCTTTTATATCTCATTAATGATATTGCCAGAAACTTCCTTCTTAAACTCGGTGGATATCTTCTAATAAAATGTTCTCTTTTCAGAGTTACCACCTGGGAAAAAGCCTCTGGATTGGAATGCTAGAATGAGAATTGCCGTGGGTGCAGCAAAAGGTCTTGAATACTTGCATGAAACAGCGAATCCTCCTGTAATATACCGCGACTTCAAAGCATCCAACATATTATTAGACGAGAACTTCAATCCAAAACTCTCAGATTTTGGCCTGGCAAAGCTTGGTCCTACTGGGGACAAGACCCATGTGTCCACGAGGGTAATGGGGACTTACGGCTATTGCGCTCCGGAGTACGCATTGACAGGTCAATTGACAACAAAATCTGATGTTTACAGTTTTGGAGTTGTGTTCTTGGAGATGATCACAGGAAGAAGAGTTATTGACTATTCAAGACCAAGTGAAGAGCAGAATCTAGTTGCCTGGGTATGTTGAGTAATAGTCTTCTTTTCTTTGCCCTTAAATAAAACAGCTTCCTTGCAGAAAGTTAAACGAGGGTTTTTCAATCAGATTAGTCCTATAAGATCCAGTTCCTTACTGAATTTTTATGTTGACATACTAGTACCAAAGATTGATGCACAGGTCACGGAAGCAAACAATGAGCACTTACCTCTTGTTGTTGCATATATCCGTTTCTGCAGGCGACTCCATTACTTAAAGACAGAAGGAGATTTACCTCAATGGCAGATCCGTTGCTAGAAGGCAAGTACCCTCTTAAAGGTCTTTACCAAGCACTTGCAGTTGCAGCTATGTGTCTCCAGGAGGAAGCTTCTATTCGGCCTTTAATAAGTGATGTTGTAACTGCTCTCGAGTACCTAGCTCTTAAGAACAGCGACGAGGACGAGGGTGGAAATGACTATGTAAATTCAGCTTCTCCTGATAGTGATAGTGATGGAGACCATAGTGAGTTTGGTAGATAAGATGATTGACTGTACAGGAGAAGAAAGGGAAGGACTTATTTATGCAGATTATTTAACTGTTTCATGGAATTTATTGTCATGTTGCAGAATACTGCCATTTCTGAAACCAGCCCTTCTACCATTTCCAATGAATCTTTTGTTTTCCATTTCCATATTCTACTCTTCGCTTCTTGTTCTGTTGCTTTAGGATGTTTTCTTTTATATTTGTTTTATTCTCTAGCTGACACGTTCATATTTTATCTGGCACATGACTAGAACAATCACTAGCATACATCTTCTGGCAGATGATTCTTTCTCCAAGCAGATTCCTCAAACCGGGGGTCTTACAGGTTAGCTACTTAACAAGAAAATAAGTAAATAATAAATAGACTCAAAACTCAATGACCCCTTTGCACCATGTGCCAAGAAGCCAATTTTCTACCAGGCGATAATCCCCGAACAAAATCAAAATTTCCCAATTAACTTCTTCCTGTTTAGTCATATATTGCTTACAAAAAAGAACTACGAATTTTATGCCATTATAAGCCCAAACAAGAGATTTTTAGATTCCAGAGGAAATACAAGTCATACCCGATAATCCAAAGCTAAGTGCTTGTTATGAAAATACGTAGAGCAGAGGAGAGAAGAAGAGAAAAGAAGAATGCAGAATGCAGAAGGAGGAGAGAGCAAAGAAAAGCACAAAAGAGAGAAAGACAATATCTAGTTCATATATTTTTCATATCCTTGAGAAACGATTACAGTATTTTATATTACCTACAGTTACATTTAGAGATTGCTGTATAAAAATATGTAACAATTCCTCCTATTTTAGAAAACCTTGTCCACGAGGTTTAACAAAGAAATTGTCAATGAGGTTTACATAATAGATAAAAAAAAAAAGAAAAACAACCATGTTTTTTTTTATATGAAAATGAACTTCTTTTCAGTGTCCCTTCTCCAAATGTCCAATAACATTTTGATTGTTATTCTCCTTCAAATATTTAAGTTGGTAAGTACGAAGGTAGAGAATGATTTTAATTTCTTTACCAAGTTCTCCATTAATGTCAATGGTGAATGAGTCACCATAAGACTTCCACATATGTTGCCCCTATTGTTAGCATCAATGATGAATGAATCACCAATTTAAGATTTCCATGCGTGTTTCTCTTTATTCTATTATTCTATTATATAATCACTAGAGTATTCATGTTAAAATTCAAGTTGCTCTTGAGCCTCTTTTCTTCAACATCATTATCCAACTTTCTAGCATTATTGCTGGTAATTTTTGAAGCTGTCATTCGTCTTGATTGCATAAATTAATTAAAAATTATTTTAATTTCTGCATCTATTTCTTACTTCAAATATAAGATTCCTTAATTTTTTGGATACTTTCTTCAAGCTTCTTAAACTCTTGATTATAATCACCTTCTGTCATGTTTATGAAATATCTTAACCAAGAATCCTAAAGCTCTGATACCATTTGTTATGAAAATACAAAAAATAGAGTAGAGAAGTAGAAACAAGAATCCAGAAGGACGAGAGTAGCAGAGAAAAGTGCAAGAGAGAGAAAGAAAATCACTAATTCATATTATATCCTCGACAAACGATTACAAGGGTATTTTATATTATCCACATTGCATTTACAGTTGTATAATTTCTATATAAAAATACGTAACAATTCCTTCTACTTTAGAAAACTTTGTCGACAAGGTTTAACAAAGAAAGTATCCAATAGATTTACAAAATGGATAAAAAAGAAACAACCATGTTTCCTTTTTGACTAAAATGAACTTCTTTTCATCACCCTTCTCCAAGTGCACAATAACATTTTGATTGTTATTCTCCTTCAAACATTTAAATTGTTCATTATGAAGGTGGAGATTGATTTTAATTTCTCTACCAAGTTGTTCTCCATTAATGTCAATAGTGAATGAATCACCAACTCAAGCCTTCTATATGTGTTGCTCCTTATTGTCAACATCAATGGTGAATGAATTACTAACTTAAGATTTTCATACGTGTTTCTTATTGTTTTGTTCTATGGTCACCACAGTATTTATATTAAAATTCAAGTTGCTTCCAAGCCTCTCTTCTTTAGCATTATTATCCATCATTTTACCATTAGTGCTAGTATTTTCTGAAGCAATCATTCCTCTTGATTATATATATTGACTGAATATTGCTTCAATTTTTTACATCCATTTCTCCCTTCAATATGAGATTCCTTAATTTTTTAGATACTTTCTTCAAGCTTCTCAAACTCTTGATTCCAATCATCTTCTGAATGTTTATGGAATTTCTTGGCCAAGAATCGCAAAGCACTTATACCATTTGTTATGAAAATACAAAGAACAAAGGAGAGAAGAAGAAAGAAGAATCTAAAAGGAGGAGGGAAGGTAAAGAAAAGCATAAGAGAGAGAAAGATAATAACTAATTCATATATTTTTCATATCCTCGAGAAACAGTTGCAAGGGTATTTTATATCATCCATAGTTGCATTTACAGTTGTATAATTGTTGTTGAAACATACTTAACAATCTTACTCTTACGATGGAAGAAAATGGCTTTTTTAAATTGATACCCTAGTATTGTAAGTATTCCTTTACAATTAATTGAGCCTTATGAATAATTCTATGTAATTTCTACTCTTCCATTTTTTTATTTATTTTCATTACTTCGCTAAAGGTTGTTAGGTCAAATATATATAAGGCTTATGTAGCCTTATAGGTATCCCTTAATGATACATATTGTTTTTGAAAGAGTTAAATTATTTACTAAGCTTCCATTGCTAATGCTTGAAGAATATTAATTCGGTGATATCATAAAAGATGAACTTGAAGCAAATTTTGGTTGAACATTAGTTTGTGGATCTTTATTTTTAACTAAAATTTTAAATTTAACATCATCAATAAATCTAACTCCTTTCTTCATTAAAGACAACATTCCTTCTAGTATTCACTTTGTCATTATCAAAATTATACAGTTTATGTGCTTTCAATTATAAGTAACAATTAACAAAAATATACTTTGCTGATTTTTTATCAAGTTTGCTTCAATTACAAGAGTCAATCAAAGTATGAGCAGTACAAACATATATTTTTAAGTGGATTACACACAGTTTTCCACCACTTTAAGCTTTGTATAATGTTTTACTTAGAATAACCCTTATTGGTGATAAATTCAACAAATAAACAGCAGTAGCAACTCCTGCACAAAGATTACTATGCAAATTCTTTCCTTTTAATTTGCTTCTAACCATCTCAATAACATTTTGAGTTTTTATTCAACATAATCATTTTTTTTGGTACGTCTGGAGAAATTAACTTTCTGTGCAACCCCTCCCTTCATAAAAATGAACGAATTCATGAGATAAAAACCTACCTCCTCTATTAATCCAAAGCATCTTGATGGGTATTCTACTTTGTTTCTCAATTAATTCGTTGAACTTTTTAAATATCTCGAATGTTTTCTGCTTATATTGTAGAATATAGACTTAAATCACACGACTATAATCATCTATGAATAATAAAAAAATATTTTCTCGTATCAAATGATTTTGTTTTCATGGGACCACATAAGTCAAAGTGTATAATCTCAAAGCAACCAAATGCTCTTCTTGACCTTCCCAAAGGAAGTGGTTTTTTATGTTTCTTATCACCCTTAACATATATAAAAACTCAATTATACGCAATCTAAAAAACCATTTCCTTTTAACGTAACAAATTCAAACCTTTTACTTTCAAATGCACGTATTGTAAGTATCATAATTGGGCCTTTTTTTTTTACAATAAGAACATGCTTTTCAATATCAGAATTTTCAAGTGGGAATATTGTTTGAGTCATTTAAACGTAGGCTATAACTTGATCTATTTTTGTATCTTCTATCTTACTAACAATGAGTTTCCCAATACTTAAGAAGTTTTAACATAAAATCGGAATAAAATAGATATTGTAAAGGAGTTTTACGTCACTATAACCACTATACACATCCATATTACCTTTTCCTTCTACTTACATTTGTTTGTCATTTCTTATCTTCATGTTAATCTTGTACGACTCATTATCAATAAACCAAATATTGTTTTATGACTCAAACTCCTTAAAAAATGACCTTATCCTTATCATATGATTTCAATAAACCAAATATTGTTGAAAGTTTTTTTTTTCATTATGATAAGCCATAAATGACTTGATCTCTTCCCCCTCTTGTTTTATATCACTTGCTTGTTTTCCAACTTTCCATATTCAACTTTTACATGCCCAAACAAATTGCAATAGTGACATTGAACACAAATTCTATTTCTTTATTTTTTAATTAGCAACAATTTATTGGTGTGCTCATCACCTGACTATGTTTTACTTTCGAGGAGCCTTAAAACATTATTGCAAAGTAATCTAAGCATCTTTTAGGTAGTTGCCATAAACAACTTGTTGAATAAATAATAATGCTTTAAAGTCCTTCTTTTTATTTTGCCCCAATCTAACCTCTTCATCTATATTAAGATATTCTTTTTAACTAAGTCATATTAAATCTTGATATTTTAACAAAGTTTTCATTTTATACTCCATAATTCAAAGCATTCACCTTTAGAGATAGGAATTAATGGTTGAGAAATACTCATAGCACAATCATTTGTGGCCATGAGTTTTATTCCTAATTGGAAAAGAACTTGGCTTTGATACCAAAATGTTGGTTAGAGTGCAAAATTAAAGAGTTAAAAAATACTTAATAGAAATCCAGAAATGAAAGTCTTTGAGTTGAAATTATGCAAAGCATCAACTTACTTATTTAACATGCCTTTAAATAGGTATTACATAGAAACAATCTGACTGAATTATTAAAAACATCATAATAATATCGAAACTATAAAATAGAGATTAAGGAACTAACAAGTCAGCTGACTAAAGATGAAGTTTAAGAAATATTTGATAATAGTAAAATTTGAATCATTTTTCAAAAAAAAAATCATCTAGTCGTAGACATTTTATTGTTGATTCAGTAGACCAACACTTAATATAAGACGTATACACTCTCTCTAAATGTGTTTCAAGAAGATAAATATGAACTAATTGTTATAGTACTCTCACCTTAATCATTTTCAATGAGTTACCACAACTAAAGTTTAAGCTTCATTCCTTATAAATATATAATAACTTAATAGGTCTTATAGATTATATGGTAGGCTATTGCAATTTTATATACCTGTATGATGCATAAAACACCATGCAATGTAAAGCCCTCTAATATACATTGGTTAGAGTGGTAAGGGGTTTGTTTCAAACTATACCTCACAAGTTCAAATAATTAAGTGCTCATTTCGAATTACACTTCTTAAGAAAAAAATCAAACCTCAATTTTCAATGACTATTTTTGATACCATTCAAACACAGAGCAAAACCCTTGGACAATATAAGTAGAGGTTAAGTACAGAGGCTTCAACTGATGTGGAAGTCCTTAATCATGAATAAAGCACATAGCTTCAAATATATAACAAAGGTTTCATAGATTTATCAGCTTAAAGGAAGTAGAGTGTTTGTTCAATAAGTCAAGCGAAAGCTAGCGCAAAACTAAACTAACACCTTCAAGATCAAAAGAGTGATAGAATCTACAAGTTGTATATTTGAATAGAAAAAAGATATTCCCAAATCTGGAATTGAATGTGTTTATGCCCTTATTATCAGTAAGTTAGGCAACTCTCATGTAATACATATGCTTTTATCGTTACTAACTTTTACTTATGCTTTATGACAAGTTTAGAGATGTTTTAATAGTAATTATGCTAGCAAAGATGAGGTAAGATGAATTCCAAAGATCTCTATTAATTGATGACTTATCTAACAGGTAATCATACAAATAAAGATTACTAAGATAAATTCTAAAGGATACAGCTAAATGCATACTTATTTTAAAGACGATTACGCAAATGAAGATAATGTAAGTTAAACTTAAATTCTATGGATAAATGCAAAGTTGCCTCAAAGTCTCTCTTATAAGACAAACTTCAGAGTTCATAATTAAATGTAAACTAAGCTCATACAAGAAAAACAAATTCCTTAGTTTGAAGCTAAAACACATGTTATATAGATCCAAAAGATAAAATATATGATTAAAGGTATAAATATGCTTCAATTGGTTAATAATCATGAAAAAAATAGTTGAAATAATGAATAAATTATTAGTTAAAGATCAAATAATATGAATCTATCAATCAAGAAATCTTTTAATACATAAACAAAACCTAATATAAAAGATAGGTTAATTTATTAGAATTAAAGGGATTTACAAAGAATAAAGCATGATATTGGCCTTAGAGAGTGAAAGAGAATCAATTTATATGTAAATATTTTACAGAAGAAGCCATATAGGCCATCAAAAGACATTACATATACAAGCATATAGAAGAAAATCATCAAATGTGAAAGGAAGTTTCATCATTGGGGCTAATATGGCAGACTAAATTCAATAAACTTGAAATAGCTCAATAAAATTATTTTCTATAATGCCTTTAATGGTTGAAGCATTAATCAATATATTACATGAAGTAGATCATTGAAGTTCAGGTTTAGAACTTGAATTTCCTTATTCTTCAAAAGTCATCAAATTTTTTACTGAGTATCGTTCTCCATTAAAACTAAAAAGAAAAATGATATTCTATAATCCAAAGTTGAATCCTAAATTCTAGTCCTTCATGCTTTGATGTTATTCTCTAGCCTCTACCTACTTCCTCTATTGTTGATTTCCTCCCTTACCTAGTCAACTTTCATTTTCTTGTTAACTAGATTTTACTTTTCTTTCCAGCCATCGAAAGGCTATCTTTATTCTTTTTCTGGTATCGAGATAGTTGAAAAAGTTTTTTCTTTTCCTAGTACTGTGGCATCTCGTCCATCACTCTACTTGGCTCCTACTCTGGAAACTCCTTCATACCATTTGCTAATTTACTTCCTATATAACCAAGCTACTACTTCTTTCCAAAATGCCTCTTCAGCTCTAACTTTCTCTTCCTCTCTTTGTACTCCCCCCAAACTCTAAAATTTCTCACATCTTCCTAACGTTACTTTTGTCCCTTAACTTCATAGTCTTAGAGTGCCTCTCCCTTTTGGGATATCTCTTACTTGCTTTCATCCCGCTCCTTATCTCTTGTTACTTATTATTGTGGTAAAAAAACTAATGTAATGCTTGATAATCCATCTTTGAAGACAGCTTATGGGCATTTTAGGACTTTTATTCCTTCTGCTCCTTCTCTAAACCAACTTAATAAATCTTGGAATCAAGTGGTTAGGGATTATAAACTGAGAGATAAACTTAGATACATTCCCCGAGCAAGGGCTCTACTTCCACTATTATTTCTCCCTTCTAAAAGTGCTTAATACTGGAGAAACCAATGAAAAACTACTTTGGTTTTTTTTCTTAACAAAGCACATTTATTCCTTTAGATTAAGGTTTAGGTTGAAAAGGAAAAGTGGGGTTTTGGGCAAATACTCATAACTCAAGAAGATTATTTCCTTGTTAAGTTTGGTGACAAACAAAGAATGATTGTTATTTAGAATAAGGTCCTTTTGGAATTGTAAACTTCTATTCCTCTTTAAATGGTATCTTGGTATGAAGTAAACAAAAATGACTTTATTAACATCCCTTTTTTGGATTTATTTTTATAAAATTCTTTTAGAATATTGGCCAGCCATATGTCTTTGTTATCTTGTAAGTGTTTAGGTAGATCAATCAGTCTTGATGAGCATATCACAAGTTCAAGCAGAATAGGATATGCCAAGGTTTACTTAAGGTGGAAAGAGACATTAAACTACATTATATAATTTAAATACAAAAGCTTACGCTATATTTGGTTGAACGTAAGATTTTTAATAAAATGGAGTGGTTTATAATGGAATGTAATATAAATAGATATAATATTAGAAATTTGTTGTCTGGGAGAGATGGAAGAGTTCATAATGTAATATAGTAAAATGTTGATTGGAAGAAGGGTTTATAATGTAATATAGTGAAATATTATTTATCATTTTACATTCCATCCTAAACTCCCCAAATCAGAGGTAACTTATTTTTACTGTTTAGGATGGAATGGAATGGAATGGAATGTGAAACCCTCTCCTTCCATCCTATTCCATTCTATTTTATTATAAACCCTCCTCCCAAACGATAGAATAATATTAAATTTCATTTCATTCCATTAATAACCACCCAACTAAACATAGCCTTAATGAAGAGGAATGGTTGATGACTTATAAAATCTCTTCCACTTATCCTTGGAAATCTTATCAAATAAACTAAGTTAAGATATGGAGAAAGAAAGGAAGTGCTAAAAATCCAATAGTTTAACCTAAGGTTACTTTCTAATAAGGTAACCTAGAAAACACGACTTCCTTATTTATAAATCCTCTAGACTTACAAAGTCCCTCATCCATTAACACTCCTATTGAAAATTAAAGGAATGATATGAATACATTTATTAATGGAGTAATGGAAAAACTTGAGGAATGGACTACTATACTTTCTTATAATCACTCTTCGAATAGTGCTCTTGTTCACAATACTACAAAGTTTAAACTATTATAGAGGATAAGCTGAGGGAGAACCTAGAAACTTGTAATAAGCTCATCTTTACTTTGGCTTAGGCTTCTAATGTAAGTAAAAAGGGGAAACTTTCAAACATGTCTCATTTAGGAAAGCTAGAAGAAAATTTAAGGGAAAGGTCTTGCATAGCCCTACTTCTTAATTATCATTTCTTGAAATGTCAGGGGTTTGAATTGCCAAAGTTACAAGCAATCAACTATTACCTTCTGAAAGAAAAGCCTTCTACGATTGGCTAGTTGAAAACCAAGATTAAGAAGCAATAGTTTAGTAAGAGATTTTGGTTCCTTAGTAATAAATGATTTACTTTATTTAACCATTGAACTCACTATAATGGGAGAATTATAATGGTTTATAACCTTGATATTATTAACATTCTCCATACTCAGCATTCCAACCAATTCTTAATCCTCAAGTGCTTTTATTCTCCTATTAAGGAAGTTATTAATATCATATATATCTATGTATCAAATTTGGCATTTTAGAGATAATAGCTTTAGGAAGATTTGAAGCCTCTCTACAACTCTGTCAATGGGCTATAGGTAATGATGGGAGACTTTAATTGCATCTTATTTCACAAAGAAGCAACTGACTTAAGCTTCTATCTAGATAGCATGATGAGGATTTTGGAAAGTGTTTGGGTATCAATAGTCTTACTGATCTATGCTTCAAAGGAAACTTCATCACCTAATTTAATAAATAAGAAGGAAAATAGCTCATCAAGAAAAAGTTTATGGTTAAAGTTTATGGTTAATCAACTCCTCTTAGATTTCTATTTTTCCTAATAACACTAGGTTCTTCAATGCTCCTTTTGTCTAGGATCGTTATCCCTTTGAATTCCATATTTTAACTCCCATAAAAATATTGAAAATCCCTTTCAAATTCTTCAATTTCTTAGCACACTTAAGGTTATAAGGAGGTTACAGTGGAAAGGCTCTCTATACACTTTGAAAGTTATGAATCATACAAACTTATGAGGAATCTTCAAGTAATGTGTGATGAGCTTAAACTACTTCATGGTAATTGTAACTATTGCTAGGAAGGATCTCTACTCAACTCAGTAGAAGCTATATGTCAAACCTGATGACTCTTCACTGAAACATCATAAGAAATATGCTTTTAGTAAATACTTGTTTGCTCTGAATATTTATAATTCTATAGTGAAACAAAAAAACAAAGTTTTTTTACTAAAAGAGGGGGATATTGAGTTAGCATATTTATTTAAAGATATTCAAGCAAGAAGGAACTCTAATAAGATTGGTGATACTGCAGATATAAATAGAGTTTCTTATTGGGACCAAGATAGGCTACAAGAACTTACCTATAACTCTTTTAAAGATTCTTTAGTAGCATATGTTATTTCCTTTATTTCGATACAAGAGCTAAATGCTTTTATTTACCCTTGTCTAACTCAAAACTAATTCAATTTACTCAACTCGCCAGTCACTTCCTTGCATACTAAAAAGGCTCTTTTTAGTATCCATCCTAATAAAGCTCCTAGTTTAGATGGTTTAAATATCTCATTCTTTTAGAATTATTGGAGTATGTTGAGTAATTTTGTCATCAATATTGTCAAGAAATTCTTTAGTATAGGGATTATGCTCAAGGAATTAAACAAGAAACTCATTTATTTGGTTCCTAAAATTCCTAATCCCACCTACTTTTAAGACTATAAGTCCATAGCCTATTGTAACATTGTTTACAAGATCATCTCAAAAACTTTAGCTTTAGGATTGAAATGAGTGAAGTGTGATTTAATAAATCCTTCACGAGGAGCTTTTATACCTAGTATAAATATTGGTGATGAAATTTTGATAGATTAAGAGATATTTAGATCTTATCATTACAAAAAAAAATCAAAAGTTGCTCCTTTAAGAATGAATTATATAGAGCAATTGAAATGATCATCCGAAATTTTATCTTTAATGTGTTGTAGACATTTGTTTTCTCCTATATCTACATTTAACAGACAAATCAATTCATCTTCACTCCCTTTTGTAGCATTCTTGTCAATAGCAAGCCCATTGATTTGTTTAAAGGAGCTAAAGGAATTAGATAAGGTGACTTCATATCACCTTACGTCTTTACAATTTGTGTTGAGGTATTAAGAAAGCTCATCTCTTATAATATTTTGCAAGGCATGCATTTCAAATATCACTATAAATGCAAGTATATTAAGCCCTTTAATTTATCTTTAGCAGATGACTTGATCTTGCTTATGAAATTGATAAACTTGTAGTTGATACTCTTATTTACTCCCTCAATCAATTCTCAGTACTTTTAGGCCTCAAAGTCAACACCCCCAAGATTCACCTATATATAAAATTTTGATTAAGTAAATTAGTACTTGAACTCTCTAGCTTTATAGGATCTCTATTACAAAAAATGCCTTTCAAATATCTGAGCATACCTATTCTTACTTCAAGTCTTACTTATAAAGATTGTGCACCATTGTTTGATTTAATTTTTAGAAGAATTGGTAGTTGAAAACATAAAGCACTCTCTTATACAAGTATGTGTTAGCTTATTATGTCCATTCTTAACAACCTGCATATTTATTGGTATTCACATATCTTCTTCTCTTAAAATCTTATTAAGGCTATTGAAAAGTTGCCTAAGAGTTTTCTTTAGACTAATGGATCACTTAATAAGAGCATAGCCAAGGTTAGCCAAAAGGAGCTTTGTTTGCCACCCAAAAAAAAAAAGTAGAGGCCCTCGTATCAAATTTATAAGATTCATTTAACAAGGTTCTTCAGGCTAAGAGAATGTAGAGACTTTGTAATGATCAGGAATCCTTATGAATTAAATGGATGAATAAAGAGTACTTAAAAGGTAATAACTTCTGAATTATAAAGTGCAAACTTGATATGTCTTAGACTCTCAACTTTTGAGTTATAAAGTGCAACTTTGATATTTCTTAGACTCCGAACCAACTTTTAAAATTAAGAGTTATCTTGGACAAGTAAGTAGAATATCATATTGAAAATGGAGAAAGGATCAGCTCCTAATTTGACGATGGGTATGATCTAATTCATCTCTACTTACTTCATGCTTTCATCACACTGCTTCTAACTATTCCTACAAACGCTAAAGTAAACATGACGTGATCATCCTTAAATTAGGATTGAGTCGTTACATTTATGGAATATGGAGGAAAAGAATTATTGTCTTTCAACTTAAGGAATTGAACTCTCCATTCATCCTTAGATCCATTTCCAATCGAATTAGAGAACTAATTACGGCTAAGGAAACTCTTAAACACAGTTGGAATTTGTCTTCATTTGGTTAATTGTGTACGATCTCTCTGGTTGCTCAACTGGGCAAAGCTAGAGAGAGTCTTTTACAGTCCTTCAATCATTTATACAGGGAATATGGAATAAACTTAATGACTTTTGGATACGTGAAGATATAGGAAATCACCAAGTTATGTACTCTATTTAGTTTCATGCTGGGACTCATGCTTTCAATCATCTCATAGAATCCAAGAAAATAAGTCATTCTATCTCTGTTGCTCTCTTCTCACTGTCTCATTTTAGCCTAGAGTCCTTCTACCAGAGTTGTATCCCACGTAGATTGCAGGTTTGCATATTGTAACCCTCAAACTGAATCACAATATTCTAACATACGCAATTCAGAAAGTTCGTGTAAGCATCAACAAGCATATCATGTTATGAAACTAGAATACTGGAACTTTGAAGACATTTAACGATGAACCGATCTTGGAAGGACCTGCCGACTCAGCTGAGGTTTCAAGGGCGACTGCATGTCCTGGCCCTTTCACTGCTCGAAGTCGATCTATCTGATCTATCCTATATGACAAATAGGTAGCGTATTACGAATTCCTAAAGTGGAAGTTTGATCGAGTTTCCTCAAACCTTAAGCACGGAATTATCATTTGGTCCGATCCGGTAAACGTGACGAGGAGATTGTCCAAGATAATGATGTATCACAGCATTCTAAAAATAGTTCATCCTCGTTTCATGGAAAGCTTTTCAATCAAAATTTCTAAATTCCTTGTCCATTTTCATCAACTTTTCAAAGATGATTTTTACTTTTATCTAACTAAATCCACAAGGGGTGTGTAGAAGCTATATATTGATAATGGCAATTTCCTTAATTATATATTTTAGGTCTAGTGATAAAAAGTCACAACTCTTATACAGGAAGCTGAAACCACGAGGTATAACTGACTATAGTTGGGACCATATGGCACACATGTGAAATTGACAGGAAACTTTTTCGATTTAAGTTGCAGAGGTTGCAAAACTGTCGAGCCTTCTAATATTCAACATTCTAAAATATGTAATATAAATCGGATTCAGAACACATAAAATGATTTTTTAAAAACATATTTGTCGCAAGATTGCCAATAAGGCAATTAAGAGTACTCAGGTTTACATTGTTAATGTTTTTTAATATGAATTTGTATCAAGTTGCAACATCTTGATGGCAAATTTTCAATCAATCATCTTCCACTGAAAAACACTTCAAACAATTTTACAGGAAACGATACACCTGTAAAAGTAACCAGCATCCCTTAAACTTTGCCCTTGTCAAACGGCAGAATAAGGCTGCGAAATGAATACATCAATGTATACATGCACAATGATCAACTGGACTTGGCATGAAGTTCTTCATTTACAATTATCATGTAGACTCGTAGACATTAGGATATGTATACAGCAAGCAAATCATCCAACAAAAGCACTCACCATGCAGCAACTATTAGCTCATTCAACAGTAACTACTTCTCAAAATGTTGTAATTCGATTCCCCAGGCTGAAGCCAACTGCAACAAAAGTTGGTCAGGAGCGGCACCCTCCCAGTCCTCAGGTAGGTCCATTGAAGTTGAAGTTTCATGCAGGTTCAGCAAAATATCCCTCTTCAACTCCATGGTAATGCCCATAACATCTGGTCCATTCTCCATCACTATTTCTACCAACTGTTAGCAAGGCAAACAAAGTAACACTTAGAAAATTCTGTCATTTGATAGCTACTTGCAGCAGCCAAAATGACCATAAATTTCCCAGGCAATTACAAGACAACGCCTACATGGCAATTAGAGTTACCAGTCTATGTATCAGGAAACTGAATCTGATAATGTAATCACCATTATAAATTGATTTTTCCTACCATCATTCCGTATGCTAGATCTTACATCTTAGTCAATAATTGCCAACTCATGGAAGTTCCTTAAGGGCATTTAAAGATGTTCTCCGTAACACTTCTTAGGGCTGTCAGAAGCTATCTTCTTATTACCTTTTGTCATTTTAAACAAAAAGGACTGAACTCAAAACTAATGAATCACTAACAAAAGATTTAGAAACTTATCCAAGAGCCTGGGTTACTTGAGGCAAATGTATACCTGCTGAATCCACGACAAACTGATGTCAAGCAAGTTCTGTTCCAGTAGAAATTGCCCAATAGCATGTAACACCTCACAGGCTGTCTCATTGGAAAGTTGGTCAATTACTGGGCCTGACCTATCCAGAAGCTTCACGAGCAAGAGATCGTCCCCTGTAGACAAAACTTCAGCATAAGCTGTATCCATATCACCCATTTTAAGGGCATCCATTGCATTACTCCAGGAAGTCCAAATAGGATCCCGCTCTTGCCCAATACTGTCGTCTCCCATAGCTTCTGCGGTCAACTCAGGCATGGCCACCCTTCCAGACCTCATTGATCCACTGTCATCCCCTGCTACTCGAATAGCTTCCAAGGTAGCTTCATCCTTCGATGCTTGCCATACGCTTCTAGCTGAAGGCCCTTCACCAAGCCTAAGAGGTCCAGCCCCTTTATCCCAAGCTCTCCTACTGCCAACCTGGTCACTATCATGCTCCGCTTTAGGTGATCTAGCATCCATAGGACCACCATTTGGACCTCTCCTCGAGCCAACCTGTCCATTTCTGGATGTACCATATGTGGAGAAATCCCAAGTATCAGAAGCATCAGATCTCCAATGAGGGCCCCTCCTCCTGATGCCAGAAGCAGTGGCATCAGATGGGGTAAATCTCTCCCCAAAAGGTGCACGTCCATTATACTTAGCATTAGGATAATCAGAGAAGCCATTATATTTCCCTAAAGGTCGATTGGAAGACCCTTCAAATCCCATAGCAAAATTGGCTCTCCTACTAGATGAAATTGACAAATCACGTGCCATATCTTCAACAACCCTCTCAAGACCCCTGACTCTGTTCTCTAAAGTTATCATGCTATCATGAGACCCACCCATGAAATCCTACAATGTTGAACATCAAGTTAGATAAAACAATAGGAAATGTGTGGACTGGGATGATTTGTAGGACAAACCTTATACTTACCTGCAACATGTTCATAAGATGAGTTTGTTGTCTTTCCAATTGCAACAGTTGCCTTTGAATGGCCAACCAACTTCCCTTATTGTTTATTAAAGGTCCATCTGATTGTCCATCAGATTTAGGAAAACCTGTATGAGATGATTCCCTGTTATGAACGTCAATCCCATCATCCTCAAATGTTTTAGTTCTAGAGTCTTTCCCAGCAGCCCCTCTCTCAATGTTTCGATACTTGTTGAAAGATCCACGAAGATCATCTGTCTGAATGTTTCCAAATCGGTTTGACCTCCTCCTAGATTCAGAATCATTTGGTTCTGATTCTTCTTCATTATTTACATTCGAAGAGTTGAGACATTTACGAGGAACAACAACTTCCACAGGAAGGTCACCAGAACTCCTTGTTTCAAATTTCTGAAAGAATTCTGGGTTTAACTCCTTGTCTGACAGAGCTGGTGCTTTCTTCTTCAATATTACAACTGCCTTCTCCGGAATGCTTCCACCTTTGCTTTTGGGAACAGAATCCTTAGTTGGTGAGGAACCACTGGACAAATCCTTTGCTAATACCTCTGTTCCTTGTGAGCTCTTGTCTGACAACTGTGATTGCTCAGGACGGTAACCATCTGCAACATTTTATTAAAATGATCAGAGAAGCATAGATAGGTAATAAAATGATCACTTTCAAGATGAACATAATACTTAATCCTCACCCTGAGAAGAAGTTTTCTGATCATCTGAAACCCCATCTCCTTTCCCTGCAATTTTCTTCCATAGTTGCAATGCCTCTGTCATGCTATCTCTTACGGGTTTTATCTGAAAATGGAGAGTGATTTTTTCCAGTTGATACAACCTTAGTGCAAAAAAGTAACACTTCCTTTTACCATAATCTTTTGGACGTCTGTCATGCTATCTCTTACGGGTTTTATCTGAAAATGGAGAGTGATTTTTTCCAGTTGATACAACCTTAGTGCAAA
>JAOSBN010000179.1:50283013-50305879 GCA_027563595.1 Erythroxylum suave
AAAGTAACACTTCCTTTTACCATAATCTTTTGGACGATACTTATCAATCAAGGAAGAATACTTACATCCTTGAAAAATGCAATATAATATCTTTATCTCTAACACCGTGAATAAGAGAAATAATTTTTAAAAAGGCATGAGAATAATGCTTACATTTAACAAACAATCTACAGACCTGTTGAGACAAGCTGGTCTTTAATTCAAGACCTTTTTACCAGGCAATTCCAATACTTGACAGGACTTTTGGCTCAAAACCTGCAAAGTCCTCTCTCAAGAACCTTACTTATAGAGGTGATAACAAAAGCAGAGCAATCTTTTAACCTGCAAAGTTCTCTCTCAAGATCCATACTTATAGAGGTGATAACAAAAGCAGAGCCATCTTTTGTTATCAAATCTACCAGTGAAAGAACAAACAAAGGTAGGGGAAATTTAGTAGCTTTTCTTCAACTTTAGCTAATCACATTACAATCACTTAAAAAAATCATAAAGGATCTACAGTTATTCTAGGAAGACTGCCCTATCCACCAGTATTTCTTATCCTTCCTGGGTAAGGATATCAATAGCCATGGGAAACAATCGTTCATATAATATTTCAAACTTACACTGGGTACAGAGCTATTCTTTCCCTGGGATATTTAATTATATAGCTCGTCTCCATTCTCAAGTGTTTCAAACAAAACAGGGAGTTATAAACAATTTGACACTCTTCTAGCTATAGCCCTCCTTAACCATAGGGTATTTCAACATAAAGTCATCATCCCTTTTGTTTGTGATGCAGAAATTTCAAAAATATTGCACTTGCAGAAAGCATCTTAGAGTTATCGGTTTCAAAGGCTATGCCTAACTTGTCAAATTCCCAAAATATATATTCATAAATATACTGCCCATAGTTTCTCATCAGCCTCATTTTGCGTAGAACCTTCAGTATGAAAATATGCAACAAAACAAGTATGAAATTATACAAAGGAAAAGTTTCCATTAACTGCTTTTCCACATTTTAAATGATTAAACATCAAGCACAGATACTGATTGGCATCAATATTAAGAAGACTAATTTCTTCAACAAGGTTAGCAAGGAATACCATAATTGGAAGGCACCCTTGCAGTTTTAAGCATTTACATGAAGGTGATATTGACATGAAACAGTAACCAAGATAATTTTCAGAGGACAATAGAAAGCGAGCTTACAAGGCTTATGCACCTCATATCTTGAAATTCAACCTAAAACCTTAGGTAACAAGAACTATCAATGTTTTTTGAAATTGAATAACTAATATTAAGTATGATCAGCAGTCAAGAAAATTGCAAATTTAAGGTCTAATACACAAAAGGACAGATTTAAGGAAACTACCTTGTCAAAACGGCAACCCTCAAGCACTGTAAGTGTAGAATTTGCAGGCCCTTCTGCAATCAATTTGCTTGAATGCAGTCCTAGAGCACACAAAGAATCAGCTGCAGCTTTACGTGTTGCCCAATCTGTACTCCCAAGACATTCATGAATACTTTGAAGCAAAGGATCCAAATTCTGTGGTGCAACTGCTCCCACCTGTAACGGTGACATTAGAATCCCATCATAATGAATCCCTTTACAGAGGACTGCATAAACATGCAATGCAATTCAAAACAATCAAGAATCATCCCTCAGAAAAAATAATACTACAAGCATCTACAGAACAAATATCATAGAAACATTTTACCCAACCTGCAAGAGACTAGAAACAACACCCAATCATGCAGCCTTGGCCCGGAAAGTTTGACGATTAAACTTACAAATCCTAGGACACAGTTTTTGGAATAGCTTGATTGTTGTGACATCTGAGGCTGCATTCTCCACCATTTTTTCCATACACATTGCTGCACCCAATTGAACAACATTGTTCTGCTCTTTTTGCCTTCAAAATTGGCCGTACAAACAACTTCACTGTACTTTCTGCTCCTCTCTTTAAATATAATCTTGATAAATCCCCAATTGCCTGAAAGCAGGCGTTTCTAATGCTTGGGTTCGAATCCATTAATCTCTTAACAATATTGGATATGATTTTCGATAAATTCTTCAATTTTAAATCATGGCGAACATGACAACAAAGAGATAGTAAGTGTAGAGATTCCTTTTTAACCACAGGCTTGTTGGCAGGATCAGAGCAGGAACTGTACAGGGAATTCAATAGTATGGGGAGGGCTTCTGTGGGTACGGATTGAGTGATCAAACAGAGATCTTTGAGGGCGATTGGGTAAGTGTCACGGTCAGCAAGTTTAGAAAGGGAAAGAAGAATATGTTGCTTCATTGCAGCATTGGCAGTTTGTGTAGAGAAAGAAGAAGATCTAGAGGAGGATTCATTTGATGTTTTATTTAAGAGGTTCGAATGTTTCATGAATCAGGATGAATGTCTTCTTCTAGTGTCTGAATTGCATAAGGGAAAAAGGGAACAACAGGTTAAATTAGTAAAGGGGAGCAAATTGGTTGTGATAACTGGAGTGAGAAAAAGATCCAGTGGAAGATTAATTCAAGATTTTATTAGAGAAATTCAAAGAATTTGGATATTTGAATAGCTTTCTGTTCATATTGCATGACAGAATAAGAGAGGTTGCACTGGAAAGGAGTCTCAGACATCAAAGCTAAAAGGACTTATGAGAAGCAAAATGAGAAAACACAAATGTAGCACTAATAAAATACTTGGCATTTTCTCAAACTTTTCCAAATTACTTTTCGATAAATCAAATACTGCTTGAAGTAGGTCATAAAAAATGATGATGAGAAATTCAATTCTAACCCTTCCCAAAAGCTGAATTGGCGTCCAACTTAGGACAAAATTGGAGTAACAAACCATAAAATGGTAAATTTAGCCACATTGCCAAATCTTCTCTTGTCCTCCAATATCTATTGCCTATATTTAGGAGATAGAACATAGTAAAGATGATAGAAAAATCATTTACTGCACCATCAAGTGTAATAAACACCCAAATTTGTGGATGATGGTTTATTTTTCATCCTAAATTCATTTTCACCAAATAAAAATATCAAGAGTGCCTTATGCTTGCCAAACCAATACAGACACCTTACAACAATGCCAAGCAGAACAACACCCAGTACTGGACGTCAACATCTAACAAATAATTGCTAACCCCAAAAGACATAAACCTTGATTCTAATTTATCTAAACCAATATTAAGAATTGAACTCTCCATGTCAACCTACAAACTCTTTGCAACTAACTCAAACATCTATACATATTACCATCAAATGCAACAATATTTCAGCTTTCAAATATTACATAGCAACTGCATATAATGTCAACTGGCTTGAATAAGAAAAGGATTACTTATTGATATGCGCAATTTTTTCAAATGATTCAAATGCAGCTACTAGAATACTCATACCTGAGATAAGCTTGCCACCACACCCAACAAAGCGGCCTTAGCCTGGAAATTCTGACCATTCAGCAACTTACAGATCCTTGGACACAACTTCTGAAAGGCCAGGATTGAGGAATTAACATTGCCACCACCATCCTTATCACCCTCCGTAGCTGCGTTCTCAACCATTTTAGCCATACATATCGCAGCACCTGATTGAACAACCTTGTTCTGCTCTCCCATTGCTTCAAACAACGGTCTGACAAAGAGTCCTACCATAGGACCTCCTCCATTAACATCCCCACCACTCTGTCCACCTCCACCACCCTTCAGATATAAACCAGACAATACCCCAATAGCGTCTCTACACGCATCTCTAACACTTGAATCCGAATCTTTAAGCCTCTTAACAATGTGGGCAATGATTTTTGTCAGATGGGGTAGTGTCAAATCGCGATGTGATTGGCAAACAAGAGAGAGCAAGTTCAAAGATTCCTTCTTGACCGAAGGCTTGGCATTCGAAGAGTCGGACAGTGAGTCGTAGAGCGAGTTAAGGAGCATTGGGAGTGCTTCAGGAGAGATTGATTGAATGATAGAATGAAGGTCCTCAAGAGCGATCTGGTGGGTGTCACGATCCGCAAGCTTGGACAAGGAAGTTAAAATTCGTTGCTTGAGCTCCACCATGGCTAGGTGGGTAGATAGCGACGAAGATCTTGAGTTAGATTGTGTTTGATTCGTGGGTTTAGCAGATTTAGAGGATTTAGGAGCTGATGTGCTCATTGTTAACCACTTTGGCAAGAGAAAGATGAGATTTTTACAGAAAATCGAAAGGGTTCTAAGAGAGAACTCAAAAGGTGAGTGAAGAAGAGAATTTAGTTGCAGAGAGAGTTATTCTTTCGGCGTAGAGAATGCAGAGTGGGAGCTAAGTAAAGGGTAGTGAAGTTTTCTTGTCTTGTTGGTTGAATGTCGTCTCTTACTTGTTAAGAGGCCGCCATGTGAGCTTTGCAAAAGGTGAGATCTGTGAACAGGGGGAGAAGTGAGGGAAAACCGAAAAATTATGTTCTTGTTTGAAAAACGTAAGCTTTTTTTGATTAAAAAATGTAAAAGTTTCATAAGGTAAAGGATTTCTTCATCTACTTACCAAATTTTGCATTTCTTAACCAAAATGTTGTGATAGAACTAGAAGGGCCTGTGCTGTTGTTACTCCCTTGGATGTGAGAGGAGGAATTAAAATGGAGCAATCTAGCTTTACCAGCAAGCTCAGGGATACATGTTCTGTTAGACATTTCATCCGATATGCAGTTTTTTATACGACAAAATTATCACGCAGCCTCTTATAGGCGAAGCATGTTTTAATGTTGTATCTGTGTATTGTTTTTACTTTCCTTAGGAATTTAGAAAAAAAATGGAGCAATTAGAGATCAGATGGTGGCATGGGAAATGGGAATGGGATGTGAAACTTAAGCTGGAGGGCGGGTTGGGTTAATCTGAGTGACTAGTTATGGGGTCAACATCTTAACATGAACTCTATAATTAAACTAAAAATAGAAGTTTTGGGCATTATGTTACTTCCAACGTTTTGATGGTAGTTTTGTTTTCAATCAAAAATATATATTATAGATAAATCAAGTTAAACTAAACTTTGTTATATTTTATTCGTTCTTGAAATTGACTCAATTTTGGATTTTTGATATTTCTAAACTTAATGATTTAAGTTTACTTAAATAAAATCATTTCAAAGTTCCAATATATAGTGAAAATTAATTTATATTACGTTATGCATGAGCACATAACGGACATGTAAATGATTTTGAAACCAAATATTTGGTATGATCTCCTATCGAGTTTATATTGCAGTGATTGATAAATATTATAGTATTAAGCGCCTTTATCAATTTAGAAGATCAGTTTGAAAGATTTAGAATTGCTTATTTATATATAAAATTTAGTTTAATTCAAACATTTATTGAGTTGAACCCTAAAGTTTTAGTTAAAAGATTGGTTCACTTGTTGATAGAAAAACAAAAAAAAAACATATCGTTTTTATCTCTATTTAACATTGGCAATTAAAACAGTTGACAAGTTTAAAAATTAAATTTTTTTCGAAAGTTAGATGAATATGACTAAATGCATAAAAAATTTATAATTTTTAGAGAACTTTAGGATTATAATGTATAATTTGCCCTCATAACTTTATTTATTGTTTTATTTGTTACTTAAAAAAGTGTTTACATAACCATCCAATCCTAATATTTAAAGATAATATACTATTATCTTTCTCTTGTTTGAAATCTCAAATATGTTTATGTTTATGTGATAAGATGACTCAAAACTAAATATTAAATTTCAATTTTGCAATAAACCCAATAAATATTAAAAAATGTAGCAAGAATTTACATCTTTTTGTTTAGTCATGATAATAAAATGTAATTTAGAAGTTTCGATATCAATAAAAGAATTTGATTAAAAAATATAGGATCAATGTATTATCAATGTATTACTGAAAAATACTAAATTAATTATGAACATTGTTTTATCTTTCCATACATTAGAGGAAAATCTTATTTTCTTGTAAATTCATTTTATTTCATAAGAGGAGACTACTCAAAACATAAGAGATTAAAACATACACCATAAGGCCCAACTAAAGAAAACCACTATGACACCAAAAGAAAAATAGGCGATGAGAAAATTAACTCTAAGGGTGTGCTTGTTTAGTGGGTGTGAAAAAAAGAGAATAGGTATGAAATGAAAGATTGGTTTTGGTAAGAGACTACACTTATAGAGTTATTATTTTGATTACCTATTTTTGGGTAATATCTCATTCATCTCCTAATTTAGAAGAATGGATATCATTGTTCTAAAAGAATGGGTATTATTATTAATTAAATAAATAATTAATTAAAATATAATTCATTCATTAATTAAAATATTGTAATTAATTAATTTATATATAATTAATTAAAATATTGTAATTAATTAATTAATTACAATATAATTAATTAAAATATACTTGATTAATTAGTTAAAATATAATTGAATAATATTAATTACATTATTTTAATTAATCAATATATTGTAACTGATTAATTAAAATATAATTAATTAATTAATTAATTAATTAAAATATAAGAAGTTTTTATTTCTCAATATTTTTTACAAACTAACTACTGTTAATGGTAATGGTAATCATTCCTTCCTATTAATCAACCATCATAAATATAATGATACTATTCATTCTCATTCCTCACTATATTCATTCTCATTTCTATTACCATTCCCCTATGCTAACCAACCCTCCCAAATCATTATCCCGTAAAGAACCAGAGACATAAAAGACTAGAAATCAACACCTATAACCAGTGGAGGAATTCAAGATAAGGTGGAAGGTTAGACAAACCAAGTAAACAAATAATTAGAAATTGAAGCTGGTAATCCCTTTGCAATGTCAAAACGCAATTCACAACATTTAGAGGACTTCAAACTTGACACAAAGAGGAAAAATGGAAGCAAAAATAGGTTTAACGGCCTCAAATTTGGCCAGATATCTTATCAGTAATGTCCTAAAATGTTAGAGGGATAAAAGATTTCTTTAAACAACAAGCGCTGAAGGATTTTGTCCTAAAGAATAAACTAGTCTTGATTGGTATTTTGGAAACCAAACTTAAGCTAGAGAAACTCTAGTGACCTTTTGGTAAAGCAATGGCAATGCTTTCCAACCACCATTATCATCATTATGGTAAAGTGGTGACTGCTTTTGATATTAGGCTAGTCAAAGTTTAGGTATTACATATTACAAACTAATTAGTTCATTTGAAAGTCTTCTACATCTAAGACAAAACTACTTTGCAACTCCCTTTATATATGGAACAAATTTTACTTTACAAAGAAGATTACTTTGGAAACAGCTAAAGGAACTCCAACCCCAAATCCAAAGACCTTGGCTCATTCTAGGAGACTTCTACATAATATTCCACTTCTTTAAGGAAGAAGGAAATACTAACCTAAAGAACTTCTCAGTTGATTTTTACGAGTATGTAAAGGATATAGAACTTATTAATTTGGAGATAGAAAGAATTTTATTTACTTTAGAACAATAAATAAAATAGGCATCAACACATTAGCAAGAGGTTAGACAGAGCTCTGGTCAACAAGGATTGGCTCACAGTATTCATAGAGTAAGGTAAAGGTCTTGGATCCCATTTTCTCTAACCATGCTCCATTATTAGTTTAGAACATGTTCCAGACTTATAAAAGGAGTTTCCCATTTTGATTCAACAATTATTTAATAGATGTAGAAGGCCATGAGGAGGCTATCAACAACGGCCTATCTTAAAGATTTAGGGTTAGCAAGCAATATATTTATGTCAAGAAGTTTAAAGGAATCAAAGAGGAATTGAAGCTGTTAAAGAATAAAACATGGGGTAATAACACCTCCAAAGCTATTAAAAGGACCAAGAAATCTTTAATCAGGGTATAAAAGAAGCTAGCTTTATAACCTAGTATAGAATATCTCCTTACTAAAGAAAGATGAACACTTTTTGAGTTTCTAAGGGCACTCTCTTATCACAATTCTTTGATCTAGCAAAGTTCCTTGGATGTAGGAAGGAGACAAAAACTTGAACTTCCTTTTCAACACTATTCTGGACCAAAAATACCAATAGATTCACTCTCTTATCAATTAAGGGGGACATGAAGTGTATACTCAAGAAGGCCTTAAAAAGGAAACTATTTTTTTTCTTTAAGGAACTCTTTGGAACTTATATTCTTAGCTCTTCCATAGTCTCATAAATTAGAACCTTTGTCTCTAGTTAATCTTTAGAGGTAGATAAAGAAGTCCTAACAAAGCCAAGTAGTCCTCAAAAAGTAGAGAAAGTGGAGTTTGAGCTTAATCTAACTAAAGCTCCTAAAACTAATGGGTTGAATGGATTGTTCTTTCAAAAGACCTGGCCCCTAATCAAAACTACTATCATTGATCTAATATTGGAGTTCTTTGAAAAGGTAACATCTTGAAGGAAATCAACTTATCTCATATTTGCCTAATCCCTAAATGCCCAAATCTTGAGTCCTTGAATGAACACAAATCTATATGTTATTGTAATTTCCTATATAGAATTATTTCACAGATCATTGCCAATAAAATGACGCTATTAATCAAGCCTATTATTAATGAAACAACATAGATGACAAGTTTATTGTCAATAATATATTAATGGCTCAATAACTTTTTAAAGGATACTTAAGGTAAAATGGCCCTAAATATTGTGTCATTAAAATTGACTTCTTCAAAGCTTTTGAAATTATAAGCTGAGATTTTATACGTAATCTCTTACAAACCATCGAATTCCCCGTAAAATTCAAGAATTGGGTTAAAATATGCCTTATATCCACTTCCTTCAGCATTCTCATTAATGGTGAGCTAACTTCTATATTCTTAAAAGCTAGAGACCTAATGTAGGAACATCCTATTTCTCCGTAACTCTTAATTTTATGTATGGAAGTGTTCATAAGACTTATAAAGGATAACATCCAACTCCAATCCCAACTTCAGATTCTACAATAAATGTAAGGAAATTATGTTGGTTTCATTTACTTTGTCCAGTGACTTAATCCTCTTCTCTAAAGCTTACAATGCCTCAATCAACACCCTAATAACCACCCATAGGGTATTTAAAGAGTTATCTAGTTTGAAAATCAATAGAAATAAAAACCATGTTATCTTTTTAGGAAGTGTCTAATCCAACAGAGACTGGCTAAGCAACATTTTAGGGATCCCAAGTACGAATCTCCCTTTGATAAGATCTTATTTTGACATATTATTTGATATTACCTCCTTTGTTTTGAATTTATTTTGACGCTTAAATATTAAAATTAATGTTTGCTTTGTTTTAAGATATGAAAAGTGAAGATTGTATCAAATTGAGACACTATTGGTGATAGTTACAAATTTTGGATAAAGTGAAAAGATTGTTGTAGTGGATAAAACTGATCACTTAAAGAGCTGGAGTTTAATTGAGAGACTTTCTTCTATCCTTATCATCTAGGAATTTGAATTTTTTTTAGATAGACATCTTTACAAGATAGAATTAGATTAAGATTAAATCAAAAAATCCTATAAAAGGGATATTCCTCACAGCAGAAAAGAGTTCTCTCTTTTTAAGTTTTTTGCAATTATATATCTCTCTTATATTTTTGCTGCGTTTTGATTTAAAGGGATTCAATATTCTAGTTATAGCTTTGTGAGGTTTTATGTTCTTAACTTTTATTCATGCTTTAATTCAAGTGTTTCTTATTTTGAGTTCTTATATTTCATGAATGATTAATATTGATCAATCTGACAATTTAATTTAATATTGATTATTTAAATATAAAACAATTAACATATTTCAATAAAATCAAAAAGTCTTAAGAATATATATATATATATATATATATGAGCCCTTTTCCATTGTTGTGTGCAGGAGAGATTTTTTTATTTGTATAGTTATGCCATTGTTATAATTAGAGAAATTACTTGAAATAAATTTTGCAAAGGTTCTTATCAACTTTTTGTAAGATTTTAAAAGGGGTTCTTTCTAACGTGTGACAAAGTAAAACATTTGTAAGAATTATTCTTTGCTATTAAGAAAGAAGATACTGTATGAAACGTTTCTCTTTACAATTTAAGGAAGAAAAAAAATGAATTCTCAAATAAATTTCAAAGAACAAATATGAACTAAAAATTATTTAGTCAAACTACTATAAATCATTTTTCATTTCTTTCTCTACCATCGCTTACTAATATTATGTGTTATGAATTTATTTGACATAAATTTAACACAATTATTCACTAAAATAAATATTTTTATCTATTAGTTTATAAATAAAACAAAAGGTAAACATAATTTATTTTCCTTTCGTGTGTTATTTAGAGATTAAATTTTTTCTTATACTCTGGAATTCTTTTTTTTATCTTAATAGTGTTCTTATTAAGTATATAATACTAAGGACGAACCGGATGGACGAACACGTAAATCCATCCCATCTTCCAAATGATCCAAAGTTTATTATTTTTTTGCGTTTTTTCCCGATATTTCTTTCTCCTCTCTACTATTCTTACTCACTCCTGTGAGTAAACGTGATTTGTTTTTTCTTATTCATTGAGTAGGAATTTTTACTGAATATTTTTTCGTGCTTATTTCTCTTCTCTGCTATTCTTACTCACGCATGTGACTGTTAGTGCACAGGCATGACTGACTTTTTTTATTCATTGACTAGGATTGTTTATTGAATATTTTTTTCATCCTTATAATTAAATAATAGTTAATGAATTAATTTTGATTTCATTAATAGTATAATAAATTAACTATATTAAATATATATATATATATAATAATGTTATTATACCTATTTACTATATAATGATGAATAATAGTAAACAATTAATATTAATACATACTAATTAAATATACTATAATCATTGATAATTGATTAATTTTGATATAATTAATAGTTATTAGAATATAATTAATTAATCCAATTATTATTAATGGTTTTTGGTATATTATTCATTATTTGATTTATTTAAATATACAGTAAAACCTCTTTAAATTGATACTCGGTAAATAATAAACTCTCTAAGATCATATTTTTCTCCGGTCCCGACTTGGCCCAGTTGAAAATTTAACAAATTTTGATAAGATAATAAGATAATATATTTTCAAAATATCCCTATGTAAATATAGGGTTCCATTAATATCAAAAATTAATAATTATATAAACTTACACAAACATAAATAAGACAATTTAGTGAAATATGATTCTAGTGATGTTTGTTTTTTCTTAAAATTTAAGTCTAGTTGGAGCTCATCTTTAACTTTTCTTATTGTATCCAAAATTTCTGGTGTTGTGTTCTCGAACTGCACCAAAAAATTGTGAAGAGTTCTAGACACGATAAGGGCTTCCTTATGGGTAACTGGGTCCAAAGGTACTGTATCGTCTTTAATTTCATCATCATCACTATTTTCAAGGATAGTAGCCATAATTTCTTCTAAGCTCTGGACCTCTGAACATGTATCATTTTCATCCGGGTAATCCAATAGGCTATTAACATTTATTTTATTATGATAGCTGAGATCATTAATCATGAGCTCAAGTTCATGAATGTCATTTTCACAAGTGGGTTCATCTAAATTCCTTGAGACTTCATCCCCTGAACGAATTTCGCAATGTTGAAAACAATTTGCTATCATCTCTTGCTAAACATTAACTGTCCAAGTCAAGACTGCAAGATTGATAACATCCAAAACATTAATCTTACCCGGATCAGATTGTCCCAACTCATAGCCTTCTAAAATCCTACAATAAAATCTTCTACGATAGTGCATTTTGAAAGCTCTTATTATTCCAGCATCACAAGGTTGAATTTTTTATGTCATGTTGGGTGGCAAAAAGAACAACTCAACATTATGTAACCCTTCAATATTTCTTGGATGTGCTGCACAATTATCTACCACAAACAAATTCTTCTACCATGCATTTGTTATCAAACCAACAGATATATTCATCAAAAAACACACTTATCATCCAAGCTATTTTGTTGGCACGATAGTGACAATTCAAGCTATTAATGTTGACATTCTTAAAGCAACGTGGCTTTGCATATTTTCCAATAATCCATAAAGGGATTATTTTAGAGCCATCCTCTTTGCAACAAATAACAACTGTTAGCCTTTCTTTGTATTGCTTTCTTCCTTCAAGTTGCTTCGTAGCAAGAGAATGATCATCTTGTAACCTATAAAACAAACCAATTTCATCCATATTAAAAACATCTTTCATAGGGAACTTATCTATTTTTTCCCTTATAGACTCCAATTGCTTCTCCATGTCTTGTATATCAACCGAACCACTCTCTCCGAAATGACGAAATGATTTGATACCATGTAGTAGCTTGAATTTCTCAAGCCAACCTTGAGAAAATTTGTGCTCAGAATCTTGTTGAGGGTATAAAAGTTTCATTGTATCTCTTGCCTTCTCCAAAATTAGCTCTCCGGTCATATTCACACGATCTTGGTACTAGAGAAACCACTCATAAACAACCTTCTCCATATCTGGAAATTTTGCTGGTTTGTGCCGCTTGATATCCCTTCCTTTTTCTAGGTTCACCGAAAGATACTTAGCTGATCGTTTGAGTATGTTTGAGATTGTACCTTAAGTAACTTTCAAATGAAACTTTTCTTTAAGCCACAACTGCAAATCTTTTTTATTGCATGTCGAGTGATCTCTCTTGTACTCACATACTTCTTTGCGTATTTGATCTATCATTGTTGATTTCGTGACACCTTTTAGATGAGGACCCATTGTTGGGTGTGGCTTCAAGAAATTTTCTATCTTGTTTATAAAGTATTTTCTATCTCCATCATATGTATATACATTGAATGTTTTTAGTAAAAATACAATGAATAATCCTTAATTATTAAGAAACAATGAACATTATTTATTAGTTTTCATTAATATTATGTACAATGAATCTATGTTTTAGATTCGTTTAATTAATATAAAACATGAATTTTTCTAAGATACAATACTTTTTGATGTAATCAAATTTTAACTTCAATCAATTACAAAAATCTCTTTAAATTAATAAATATTAATTTATCGGTTAATTAATATCTCCATAAAATAATAAAATATCATGATCCCAACAATATTAGTTTATAGAGGTTTTACTGTAGTTAGTTAATTAAGTTGTCAATATCCTATTATTTCAATATACTTAAATAATAGTTAATGAATTAATTTTGATTTCATTAAAAGTTTAATTAATTAATTATATTATATTATTTATATATATATATATAATAATGTTGTTATACCTATTTATTTTATAATGATGAATAATAATAAACAATTAATATTAATACGTACTATTTAAATATACTATAATCATTTTTAATTGATTAATTTTGATATAATTGATATTTATTAGAATATAAATAATTATTCCAATTATTATTAATGATTTTTGGTATATTATTAATTATTTGATTTATTTAAATATAGTTAGTTGATTAAGTTGTCAATATTAATATTTGCTATATATGTTAGTGCATTAATGATTATTGTTAATTATTATATAGTTTATATATATATATATATATATTAGTTGTTAATTAGAAAAAATATATAAAGAGGATGTCATGAGTATGAATTAACATGTCACACGTGAATATTCTTATACTTACTCACGCCTGTGATTGTTACGTGATTTATTTTTTCTTATTCATTAGTTAAGATTTTTTACTGAATATTTTTTCGTCTTATAATATAAATATGCTTATACTTAAATAATTGTTAATGAATTAATTTTGATATAATTAATAGTTATTATAATATAATTGATTAATTATATATATAATAATGTTATTATACATATTTGGTCTAAAAATAATGAATAATAGTACACAGTTTATATTAACTCGAATTATTTTAATTAACTTAAATATGATTAATTTTGATATGATTAATAGTTATTATAATATAATCAATTAATTGTGTGTGTGTGTGTATATATATAATGTTATTATACATATTTGGTCTGAAATAATGAATAACAATAAAAAGTTTATATTAATTCGTATTATTTTAATATACTTAAATATAATTATTTTTATATGATAACTAGTTATTAGAATATAATTAATTGATACAATTATTAATAATAATTATTGATATATAATTAATTATTTTATTTTAAAAATATATGGTTACTTTATTAAGTAGTCAATGTTAATATTTGGTGTATATGTTACTATATTAATAACTGTTGTTCATTATTATTTAGTTTATATGATTGAAAAAATTTTCATCCTATTATTTCAATATACTTAAATGGTATTTAATGAATTCATTTTGGTATGATTAATAGTTATTATAATATAGTCAATTAATTATATTATATAAACCAAACATACCCAAATTTCCACCTAAACAGGGTATGTCGTCTTGGATAACATTAGATGCATTGGTTAGAATGATCTTGCTAAGATGATCGACCACCAAATTTTCAACTCCTTTTTTTTCAATTTATTATATTATATATATATAATGTTATTATACATATTTAGTATATGATGATGAATAATAATAAACAATCAATATTGATACGTACTATTTAAATATACTAAAATCATTGTTAATTTATTATTTTTGATATAATTAATGCTTATTAGAATATAATAAATTAATCCTATTATTATTAATGATTATTGATATATTATTAATTATTTGATTTATTAAAATATAGTTACTTGATTAGGTAGTCAATATTAATATATTATATATGTAGTTAATTAGAAAAGAAGGATGAAAAAAACAGAGAATGTCACTGGTGTGACTTAACGTGTCACACCTGTGAAGGAGTGTCACACTCGTGAATAAGTGTCACGGGCCTGTGACATATGCCCTGCTTAAATTATTTTTCTTCTTTCCTAAAGTGACGATTTTTTCATCCTATTATTTTAATACACTTAAATCATCGTTGGCTGATCAATTTAATATAATTAAGCGTTTTTAATATAGTTAATACATTCAGTTATTATTAATAATTATTAATTTACTTAAAAATAGCTGATGAATTAATATTGATATAATTAACAGTTATTATAATATAATCGATTAATTATATATGATATATATAATGTTGTTATACATATTTAGTAAAATATACTTAAATCGTGGTTAAATTATTAATTTTGATATAATTGATAGTTATTAGGATATAACAAATTAATTCTATAAGACATATATATATCTAATGTTATTATACATATTTGGTCTGAAATAATGAATAATAACATAAAGTTTATATTAATCAGTATTATTTTAATATACTTAAATATAATTATTTTTATATGATAACTAGTTCAAATCTGTCATTCGTTCATCTACTATTGTCATTCTTAAATATGCAATAAAAAATCCTAATCATTGAATAAGAAAAAATCAATGACACCTGTGACTGTTTAGTCACATGAACAGTCACAGGCGTGAGTAAGAATAGCAGTGAAGAGAAATAAGGATGAAAAAACCATAGACAATTTAGAAAATTCCGACTCTTTAGAAAATATTGAAAGAAATATATCTTCCCAATTATCAGAAATCACTCAATTAATACAAAAACTTACTTTACAAACTGATATTGAGAAAGTTCATCAAATCATTGATAAAGATGAAATTATTTATGGCTATGAATTCGATCAAGAAGTATATGTTGATGATGAACAACCAAAAAGCAATAAAATTAGAGAACATCAACAACTATAAAACAAGAACATGAAAAAATAAGTGGTACAAAACAAAAAAAAGGAACAACAAACTTCCTATCAATGGTAAACTAATGACTCTATTAATCAATGGAAATTATTACAACCAAAAATGATAATATATGAATGGGAAAATAAATTACAATTATTAATTCAGATTGAAAAACCTTTTAGTGATTTAGAAAGTAAAAACTTATTATGGAATTTTATTACATACAAAACATCTGGAATAGTACAAGGTTTTTTATTAGATAATGAAGATGGAATTAAAAATACTCGAGTATATCAAAATGCAACCACTAATATGCAAACTTTTCTTGATATTTCCGGAGAAATATAAAGAATTTATAGGAAAAGACATTCTTTCATTTAAACAAGAAGTAGCACAAACTGATCACTTCAAAGCTTTATGGCATTTAAATAATATGCGTCAATGTGATATATGTTATTTACATGAATATCTATGTGAATTTAAAAAATATTATTATAAACTAACTAGACCTGAACAAGAAATGTATATTCAAATTTTCATTCAAAAATTACCTTACCCTATGAATCAAAAAGTTGAAGCAAAATTTCACGAAAACAGAGAAAATAGAACAATAGCTTATAATCTAGGTGGTGCTATTCTTACAACTTATGACATTTTAACAGAACAATGCTTTGACATAAAATTAAAGCGAACATTAAAACATAAAAATCTACAATTATGTTGTTCTAAATATGCTGAAATACCACAACAATATGGCTATGAATATACACCATCTTCTAAAAAGTATAAACGAAAAAAGTTTTATAAATCGTATAAGACATATAGATGGAAACGCTATCCTTACAATTATTATAAAAGAAAACCATTTAGACCTTATCAAAAACAATTTCGCAGACATAAATATAAACAATTTAAACCAAAACAAAAGGATTGTCCTCAACAGAAAAAAAAATCTTGTAAATGTTGGTTATATAAAGAAGAAGGACATTATGCAAATACTTGCCCTAAACGAAAAAACAAAAATAATGCACAATACAAAGAAAAATTAAACATACTATAATTAGCAATTCAGGAAGAATTAGAACCAACCAAATCTGACTATAATACAGATTCACAATTCTTCTATATATCATTATGAATCACAAACAAAATCATCAATTGAATCCGAACACAACTTTTATTCAAGTGATAATTCAGAATAAATGCATATATAGATACTGGAGCTACTATTTGTATTGCATCTAAACAATTATGAACCACATGGAGAAAAACTTAAAAACCATTACAAATACGTATAGCAGATGGGAGTTTTAAATTAATCTGGTATGTAAGTTATTGTAATAATATTATCATAGAAAAGTTCACATTTTCAGTACCTTCTATTTATCAACAAGAATCAGGTTTACCATTAATTTTAGGAAATAATTTCTTAAAATTATATAATCCATTTTGTTAATATTTTCATTACATTACATTAAAAACTCCAAGAATTCAAAGTATAAATAAAAAATCTATAAGTCTTAAAATTCCTATCTATCATACTACCTATTATCAAAAATTACAACTCTTAACTTCAAAATTAGATTATCTTCAATTCTATCTTCTCAACAATATGTCTATTCAATTAGAAATTGAAACATTATTACAAAATGTTTGTAGTGAAAATCCTCTTGATCCAATTAAAAATCATAATCAACAACTAATTGAAGTCAAACTAAAAGATCCTACTCAAGAAGTGAATATTTGAAATAATATACCCTACACTCTGCAAGATGTAAATGAATTCATTACTGAATGTTCAGATTTATTAGCAAAACACTTAATTTCACCAAGTACTAGTAAACACTCAGCCCCAGCATTTTATGTAAATAATTCCGCTGAACAAAAACGAGGAAAACGTCAAATGGTTATCAATTATAAAAAACTAAATGAAGCCACTATAGGTGATGCATATAAACTTCCACGAAAAGATTATATTATCAATAAGTTAAAAAGACATACTTGGTTTTCAACTTCAGATGCAAAATCTGGATATTGGCAATTAAGATTACATGCAAATACTAAACCATTAACATGTTTTACCTGTCCTCCGCAAAAACATTATCAATGGAATGTGTTACCTTTTGGATTAAAATAAGCACCAAGCATTTATCAACGCTTTATGGATAATAATTTAGAAGGATTAGAAGAATTTACTTTTGTATAAATTGATGATATTATTATCTATTTTAATCATGATAAAATGGATCATTTGAAAAAGTTAAAATAGTCCTTCAGTGTTGTATGGATAAAGGATTAATTTTAAGCCACAAGAAAGTAAAATTAGCACAACAAAATATCGAATATTGAGGTATTGAATTTCAAAATGGATATTTAAAATCACAATCAAATATTCTCAATAAAATTCATCAGTTTCCTGATCAATTAAAACATCGAACTCATGTACAACAAGTTTTAGGCATTTTAAATTATATTTCAGATCAAGGTTTTTAAAAAAACTTTGCCAAAGAACAAAAAATTTTACAACTTAAATGTAGTACTCAACCTCATTGGAATTGGACTAATGAAGATACCTATGCTGTCTAAAAATTGAAGACATTGTGTAAGGATTTACCTGTTCTATACAATTATCTTCCTATGGATACACTGTTGGTTCAAATTGATGCCAGTATAGATACAAGGGCTAGTTGTCTTTTGGCAAAACCACCCAATCAAAAGAGTTATTTACTTTGCAAGTATACAAATGGGACATTCAATCCCGCCAAATTGAAATATCCGATTCGTGAAAAGGAAACACTAGCCTGTCTCAAAACTTTGAGAAAATGGCGTATTGACCTCTTACCAGTTGAATTCAAAATACAGACAGACTCCAAACATTTATGCGAATTTATTCGCTACAATATAAAAACAAATTATAATCAAGGACGACTAATCAGATGGTAACTAGAATTAAATCAATATAATTTTACTATTCAGTATATCAAATCTACTGACAGTTTTCTTGCAAATATTTTAACCAGAGAATGGAATCAATCATTTTAAATCTCGAAGATACACTTGCCCAAAAGGAACTGGAGATAATCAATTTGCAACAGCAAATTGGAACAATTACTAAAGACATAAATCAATTACGAACTACCATTCAATTGTTGAAACAAAATACCAAAGAATCACAACCATCAGCTACTCCACCAACACCTGTTACATCAGTCAAAACTACCACTCCTACAAAAACTATTACAAGTACTAATATACTCCTTAGCAAATTACCCAAGTCTCATCAACACAACCACAGAGTCCAACTGGATCTCAACGACAAAAAGATACAACTGAATCCAAAACTTATGTTATCTACAATGGACTTATGGCAGGTCTGTATGATGAATGGCATAAGGCTGCTATACACATCACTAGCCATTCAGGTATTTTACACAAAAGTTTTTCATCCCGAACTCAAGCTGAAAAATCTTTAGCTAAATTTAAGAACCCTACTTTGAAACCACAATATAAACAAGTTCTTGAAAAACCCATTCTAGATACCAAAATGAAATCATTGGGAAAACCCATTAATATGGACCAAATCAATGTAACTTCAAGGACATCTTCAACATAAATGTCCATATTGTCCTTCAACAGCCAAACAAGACAAGGACGATATTGGTTGGATTGAAGCAATTATTGAAGAGTGAGGCAATAATGTAGTCATCATGGACAAAGGTCATTCTCACGACCAAAAATAGTTGTAAATTATTAAAGTTGTTGTAAATTATTAAAGTAGTCTAGTCCTGTCATTAGTTGTCAGGAATCTTTTTAACTTTATGTCACTTTTTAGTCTTATCTTACTTTATGTCACTTTAGCTTTACTTTTTCTTTATTGGATTCTCTTTTCTGTCGGCCATCTGTTTTGGCCCTTTCTTCTTTTTCTTCTATATAATGTAATAAGGCATTTGCCTCTAGAGACATGAAATAAACGCTCTCTTCAGTTTCCTACCTTACTCTCCTTTAACTCTCAGCCTACAGATTGGCGTTTAAGCGTTTACGAAGGAAAAGGTATGCCACTAGCAGAGTAGTTTTTATTTCATCACATACTCTAGCTATTTTATAAATTCATTATCTTTATTTTCATACGTTTTCACAGATGAACTCAGGCTATTTTGAAAGAAAAAGATATTTGAAACATTCCATCAAAAAGACATATGAACGAGAATAAGCACTAAATGATATACTTGCTAGATATCATGCACAAATCAAAATGGCACATAACAGCCTCGATGCACACATATATGTGCAAATGTATGACACCAATAGACTTATTGTACTCACCAATGAATTAAAAGATATAGTACATAAAACAAGAAAATATTATCAGGACTTACTAAAGCCTCTCATCGATTAGCTTTCTTGTATCACAAAGATCTATCTTGTACTACTTCCCTTTTTAATAATAAAAGATCTTCTTTATGACCTATTTTGAGACTAAAGCTCAACTCAAACATTTAATCAAGCAATGTTCTGATGTAGAAGAAAACCATAATAAATGGATCGAACGGTATGAAGGATATCTAGAAATAGCAAAAATTAATAACAATTATCAACTAGAATTTGAAGCAACTCAAATGATTTTATTCCTTAAACATATTCGACAAAATAATAGGTGAAATAGAAAAGAATTTCTGAATGAAATAAGTTATCTTATAGATTAACCTCATAATGAATTATGAGGTTAATCTATAATTCATTGTGTTTAGATGCATGCGTTCACTGTTTTGTTTCCATAGCATTATTATTTGCACAGATCTTTATCAAATTTATTGAAATTTGTTATTTTGTATTAGATTCTAATCTTTTTAGTTTCTTATATACAATCTACCATTTTGGTCTAAACCAAATAGTACAAAGGTATCTATATATACGATGTTTATTTATTTAAAGATAGATTTTTGGCTTGGTTTAGCCAAAACTATCAAGTAACATGGTACTAACTACCTGTTCTATTTGTAAACAACTATTAGATCATATACAATATATAAAATCACTTAGAAACCAATATTATGATAAATTTAAATATTTAGAAAATTTTTATAATTATTTAATATTTTTTATCTCTAATAATAGAGCTTTACAACCAATCAAAGAAAATTTAGAATTATCTCAAACACTATATATATATAATTTTTATGACCAAGAATTAAACTTTTTAAATAGAACACTAACTAATCATCAAATAAATACTAGTTATCATAACTGAACAAAATCAAGAATCAACTATTTTAGATATCGATAATTTAGAATCAACAGGAACATTTCATATAAACACTATTATTTAATGATAAACAAAAATAAACAGCTAAAGCTCAACTAAATTTAAAAGCTAGACAAGATATTCAATCATCACTTTTTAAACAATTTTTAGATTGGAAAAATATTATTTATTTTGGAAAAATAGTTCATGAAACACCCATTAGAATGGATCAATGTAATGGACATATCCGAATTAATTTAATAGATCAAGAACAAATATCAAAACAATTACAGAAAATACCAGAAGATAAAAGAATAAAAATTGGTTATATTCATCTCTCTACTATACAAATTCTTTTAAAATCTACATTTCAAGAAGGAATAGATTCTCCTATAAGAATGGCAATAGTAGATGAACAAATGACAGATTTAAATGATCAAATAATCGGAATGATGAATGGAAATCTAGCACATGGAAAAAAAATTAAATTTAATGCTAATTTAAAATTAGGAATTCCCCTCAAATCTCATAATTTAGATGATGCAATTACTATAGCATATAAATTTTATAAAAAAAGATTTAATGACTAATGAACACTATCCTTTTTCTATCACTTATCAAATAAGTTATGCTTTAACAAATTCTCATCATAGTATCAAATTTAAAAATACAGATAAAATTTATCTAGACCAATTATTTAATGATGTAGCAAAAGTAGGAACAAATTTTAGAACTAAATTAAGCACATTACCTGCAATTCAATATCCTATTCCATTAAATAATTTTGAAACTCGAAGATACTCTTTTTCAGATAAATCCTCTTCGTCAAAATCTTTCCATCCTTTACGATCCCAATCATTATGATTATCACAACCGATTTGATTTATTAGACCTGAAAAGAAAATTGAATCAAATATTAAAATTACTGATCCACCTAATAAAACATTAGCTGAAATAGAAAATATAAAAACCCAATTAACATAATTAACTACTTATATTACAGATAAATTATGAGTGTTACTTAGTATATTCAAGAGTTAAAAGAACATAAAAAAGAATTAACATTACAAATTACAGAATTAACACAAATACAGACTACTATATTACACATAGTAAGTCAATTTAGTAAAAGAAAATAAGCACCAAAAAGACTATTTACAGGAAATACAACAGAAATTAACAAAATTAGAAAATTAGATAGAAAAACAAATGGAACAACAAGATCAGCAAACAATGCACCACAAAATGGTATTAAATTATTAATTTTGATATAATTGGTAGTTATTAGGATATAATAAATTAATTCATTTTTTCAAATAAATATTGGTATATAATTAATTATTTAATCTATTAATATAACTAACAGTTATTATGATATAATCAATTAATTCTATAAGATGGTGGCGGTGTTTTCAACACTTGACTATATTGTGGTCTGAGGTTTGGATGCTGTTGTTTATATTCGGTCAAGGATTTTTCTGCTTCAGCTTTGGTTTGAAAGCTTTTATGTAAAATACCTGAATGTCCTGTAATATGAATTGCTGCTTTATGCCAGGCGTCATAAATACCTGCCATAGGACCATTGTAAATAACATAGGATTTGTCTTCTGCATGCTCAGCTTGCTTTTGAGGTTGGACTTGGGTAATTTGCTGAGGTGTGATAAGTGTTGAAGGAGGGATAGCTAAAGGTATATTGGATGGTTCTTTAGACTGACTGCTTGTATTGTTGCTGGTTTCTGATTTAAGGTTTTGTTTTAATACTTGAATGCATGTCTTGAGCTGGTTTATTTCTCGAGTAATAGCTCCAATTATTTGTTGATGATTGACTACTTCAGCTTCTTTCTGAGCTAGTGCTTCTTCAAGATTGTTTATAGCTACTTCCATTCCCGAGTTAATATATCTGCAAGAAAATTGTTAGCAGATTTGATATATTGTATTTGAAATGAATATTGATTTAATTCGAGTTGCCATCGAAT
>JAOSBN010000179.1:50308390-50337104 GCA_027563595.1 Erythroxylum suave
ATAGACATACTTTTTATCATGAACATGCTTCGTTTCAAGATATAGGAGGAGAAGCTTATCTGAACTCATCCTTTTTGGCGGCAGAACAAGCTTCTCCGGATATGCAGCGGTTGAGCATCCCACAACTGAAAACATTGCCCCAATCTCCCACTTTCCGGCAAGTGATGTCACCAGATCTTACAACTCCAAATTCACAACGAAGAAGCTCTGCCCCTTTGTACCTAGGGAGGGTCGAAGGGAATAGTTCGCTGATTCCGCACGCATGAGGGGCGAACGGAATATGGCGGGCGGGAGCTTCTACATCACCACCGACGGCAGGCGAGCGAAATGGGCTTCATCAGCAGCCTTCATCCTTTTCTTCAAGCGCCATTCAAGTTTCGCGATCTGAGACCCTCTGTTTTTGGAGAAACGGGAATGGAGTTCCCTTGTTTGCTCCGCCTTCTTTGTCATTAGTGCAAGGTTAAACGCCTTTGGGAAGTGCACTTGGAATGCCGAGTTTTTCAGCTCCTCAAGGCCAACAGCTGACATTCTTAAATGTCTTTTCACCTGACTCTTTCTTATTCAACCCACCCTGATAAGGGTATCTGTACCGGATACGTTTTTATTTATCTTTGGCTTAAGCCTCACACGAAAAAAAAATTTTGTTTGATTTTCTACAAAATTATGTAAAAGATACTGGATCAACCACTTTGGGGAAACCCACTAAACATTTCTGAAGTGGTTGGTATGGATATACCGACCTTTCCAGCCCACCTACTGCTGTTTCTTGCATCCTATCCTCACTTGTTTAGGACAATATTTCATTATCTTTTCTTTTTTTTCTTCTGAACATTAGAATTACCTTAATTTGGTCATAAAATTCGGAGATTATTAAGTTTTTATTTCAGTGAGACTTTTGAAGTAATAGGTAAAAATTACTCCTTTATAATTACAAATTTAAATTACTGAAATACTCTTTTTGTATTGTAAAAAAATTACAAAAGAAAAAACACAGTACATTAATACTTTGCATGAATTACGTTGACTTTTTAGAAGGTAAATCTTAGAACAATTAATAAAATTATTTCTTCGTAACCACCTCAGAATTAACTTGTCTTTATGGATGTATATTTTGACTAAAACAGCATAAAAATATCAAATATATCTTTAAAATATGAAATTTATTAATTATTTACATTCTTTTTAATTCATATGAAAAGTAATGAATACAAATTTTACTAATATTGAATAATTAAAGATCAAGAAAAATATTTATTTTTTTATATTTGCGTGGGCTGTCTTTCGCAATGTAGAACACTAAACAAAGAGAACAATTTTCCTAAAGTACGATATGATTACGGAGGAGACAACTGGCTAGATTAGGGTCATTAGGATTGGATTTGGTGTTAGGTTCCTTCTTGAGGGAGACATTAATGATTCACGTGAACATTGTCCTCCCAAGACCCTACTTTCGAGGCACCCACCAAAAGATTTCAAGAAGGAAGTGGTGGGTTTTGTTTTCGTTTCTTGTGAGATTCAATTTTGTCCATCTTTAAAGACTCAAGATCTTAACTTTGGTTGCACGTGGGCTCGTTTGCACTCGCTTAAAATTCCAATCTTGATGCTCTGCATCTGATTGTTTGTGAGATATGATTCTGGGTAGTTGTTGGGTACTTTTCTACTTTTGAAGGCGATTTAGTTTTTATTTGGATTATTAGTTGTCAACGGGTATTTCGTGGTGTTGTTCAGATTGTAGACTTGATGTTTGATAGCTTTTCTGGAAATCGCTTGACTTGTTGCTTTACTCAGTGCTGATTTGACTCAATTTTTCACCAAAAACAGATCCTTCTAAATTGTCGATTTTTCTCGACCCTGCTTTTTCTATGGATTCATTCTGCTGTGATTTGGGGACATAAATTTGTGTGCATTTTGGTATTTTAATTATGGTGCGAAGCAAAACCAGTTGTTTGAAGGATGTTGGACAACTTATCTTTTTTAAGTTTTTGTCGTTGTTCATTTCACCAAGCAACATTAAATAAGAATTGGATAAATTTCATTTTTCCAGATTTTGATTTCTCATTCCCAGGATCTGAAATCCAGTACCTATTGGCTGCCTTACCTATTTATGCTATCTATCAAAAAGCTCTTCATCAATTTAGCTTTTTCTGTGATTTTATCTGTTTCAGCTTTAGTAAATTTAGCTGTTGATTTAGATAGACTTCATAGGTGTTGTGCAGTTTCTACTTTTCTAAGAAAAGTATTGGCTGGTTCTCTATTAGTTCCCAACAGCTTCAACGGGAACGAGACTATCTGTACGATAGTTGAGTGATGCTTGTTGATGTTGATGCAGGTGCTTTTCCATGATAACCTTGTGAACTGTTTGGTTGCAATACTATGAACAATCTTTTCAACGTTTAGCACTACTGCATTTGGAATATAAAGATTCATAAACATTTGAATATACTATACGGAAACATGGTTCCGAAGCTAGAAGCTATCAAGGGTGGTGGAGGATCGATCAGAGTTGGGACGACAGGGACTATCAGTTCCTTGATGACAAAGGAACTGGAGTCCATGAAATCTGCACCACAGACACCAGTGTCTTGTCACGATAAGCCTAGAACTACTCCTGTTTCGATTTCCTGTAGTGTTTCTACTCCTAAAAGATTACAAGCAAGGAAATCATTGCATGAAGCGACTAGCAGTGGCAGCAGCGGCCTCAGTCACCGCGGTTCTGAGACACACAGAACTTCGAAAAGCTACATTAAGAACAGCCATCGAACCCCCATACTCCGGTCAGATTATAGTACTTCAGATGGGACATCTACCATTGAAAGATCCAACAAGAAAGGAACTAATTTTGTGGAAATTGTGGACATAAAATGTGGCAACCCCGATAGAGCATGGGCTAGCCCTTTATCCAACAAGCTCAAGAAGCTTGGTTTCTCAAAACTATCTGATAGCATTGTCTAGAATTGCAACTTCTTGGCATCCGATTTGAGATTCCTGTAGCTGAACCCAGAAGCCCCTACTGGCCTATTATTGTCTGACACTTCAACCATAGAGCATATGCTTGTTAGAAGCCTGCTTCCTCCTTTCTTTTTCCTTTTTGGGGTTGTTATCACTGACCCGGAAATAGGTTTATGTTGGCTGCTTGTTGAAGCTACGCTGGTAATATGGGAATGAGACTTATCTGAGATCTGTTGATGGCGTACTTCAAGCTGGCTGAAGTAGTTGATTTCTTGCATTAATAGAGACCCAACAGTGCCTGTAGTGCCTATTTCTACAGGGTTATGAGCAGCCCTGGCTTCATGGGATTGAGTGGCAACAGTAGCTGCTTTGGACATGACTTGATTGTTCAATAGAGGAAGTTTGCGGATGAAGTGAAGTCACTTTATCGTCTTGGTCTTGTTGGAGGTATTGCTCTTGGACGCTTGTCTATAGGGCACCAAAAGTGCTTTCACTTGAATTCCTTACCTCTCATTCTTTATCCAAAGACATGCATTACGGCTTCCACTGTTAGATTAGATGGCCATAAGAGTCATTCTATATTTCTATTATTGTGTTTGTATTGAAAAACATTTGGCTTGTTCACTACTGTATTTAAAAGACAGAAAAGTCTTTTGTTCTCTTTTAAACTTGTCTGGTTCGCATGCTCTTTTCGATGGGTATGGGCCGAGATTACGATTGGTATTTGATGTTGAATTGGGACGAATATTGGTGGTTGCGTTAATCACATGCATATTTTGTACCATTTTCCCAATTGGGTCTCAAATGATGCTTTGATACTTTTATTTTAAGTTTTAGTAATGTATTGTTTTCTAGTTCTTTCTTGACTGTCAAGTGAAGCAAATGAACAGTGCACATGATTCAGGACTGCTCTCTGCTTTAAGGGGTTCTGTTACGTGTCTCATTTTACTGTTGGGACATGAAAAGGCCTGATCAGCAGTCACAATATGTTAATCCTGTTGTGAAAGCAACCAATTTGGTTTCAATGATTCCAGTTTCCACCTCGGTAAGAAAAATGGAAAAATTCAAGTAAAGAAAGCTCCTTTGCGTATTGAGTGCTGTACATGTTGTAGAGTTTAAAGTTAACTTTGAACAGAAGATATACAAAGAACCAACCACTTCATAATCTCATGAAAGCTTAGTTTTGCTATTCAAATCTACACAAAAGGACGGATTCAATTTTCAACAACATTTGCTTTTAAAAAGATATTCATAGAGTTCAAATACCTTGAAGAAGATAACTATATAATTGTGTACTTTAATTCCAGTTAACCGGTCAAATAATATTAACTCATAGTTATGCCTTTATCTTTTCATTTGTCATGGTTTATTTGGTTCTATTATGGCTTTCGTTTTTTAATTTTTAAATTTAATAAAAATATCATAAAATAATATCATAATTTGATTTATCATTAATTAAATACGTTTTTATTTATTTATAACGAATTGTACGAATATAATTTTATTATTTAATTTTAAAATTAAAATTTATTTCAAAATAAAACATTTTTAAATTTGATTCTTGTTTAATAAATATAATTTTAAATTACATAAAACGCTAAAGGGTTAATTGTTAAAAAAATCAAACTTTACAAAATTTTGTAATAATAGCCTCAACTTTAAATAATAGTAATAAAATGTTCAATTTTTAGTAAAAATAGTATGATGTTAAGTTCTATATTAATGTAAATGGCGTAATTTATTACCACGTGGATGTTAAATATTGTATTTATGAATTGTCATTTAATAAATTAAAAATAATTATTATTTTTAATTTATTAGATGATAACATTCATATGTAGCATAAATACGATATGTAGTAAAAGTACTAATCTAACGGAGAGCGCCATACCGTCCACGTTAATGCAGAATTTGATACCAAATTATTTTTGTTAAAAACATTACATTTAAAATTTTGGACTGGTACTGTAAAAATGAGTAAAGTTTGAAATTTTTTATAATTAACCCAATACTAAATTCTAAAATAATTTTTAAATACCAAATGTTTCCTAAATTAAATAAAAATAGTTTATTGGATAAAATTATACAAATGATTTACTTATTTAAATATTTGCTTTAACAAATATAATAAAGTTTGTATAAAAGAAAAAATAAAATTAATTATCTCAATTTTTAATATTAATAAAAATATATTCACATTAACACTAATAACTAAATAAGAAATTGGAATATATCCCTAATTTTAGTTGTCCAAAGTTTGTATTGACGGCTTATGCATAAGATCATATATCATAATTCACCACACATGAAAAGTATAATTACGCTTTTAAAGGTCTTAATATAACGTATATATTATTACGTTATTACATGAAATATTTATTTTAATCTTAAAAATACATTAAAATAACAGCGCTCGTAACGTAACCTATAAATTGAATAGATAATTTTTTCAAAAAAATTTATCAGCAGTTTTGTAGTTTATACACTCGCAAGTAATTGGACCGCTTGATCTGCTTGCAATTACCTTGAAGCTAGGTGATCTGACACATGAGCAAAATCTAGCCATTTGGCCCATTTCTGAATTCATTTGCACTTTGTGAATGGATAAGTGAACAGATGATAATATCTATCTACTGGTTGAGTGGCGTAGGGAGCAGAAGTTATGGCCACAGTCTCATGTACAAGCTGCTATTTTTTCGCCAACAAATCTGTAAAGTCTCAATCTTGTCCACCCAATTTCAGTTCTCAGTTTCTGGGTCTCAAAAGTAAGGCTGGTTATGCAAGACCCTTCAATATTGGACCCTCAAATGGTTCAAAAGTGAAGTGCTGGTTCAGGCTTGGTAAAAATGGTGTCGATGCTGAAGGTGCTGGCATTTATGGCAGTCAGTCCCGTGATGACTTTGATAGAGATGATGTTGAACAGGTTCTCTCTCTCTCTCTCTTTATCTTCCTCTCAAGGGAGTTTCCTGATTCATTTCTTATCTTTTATGGTTCCCGTATGCTTTTCACATGTTTCATTCTTTGAACTTCTGGAGTTGTGCTTGCATGTCGGTTTGATTGCATTTGCAGGACTTGTGGGTTTGAATGCTCTTGGCTGTGTGTGAATGAAACTGTACTTGGGATGGAAATCTTGCGGTTGTCAATTGAATGATTACGTTAAACACATTTAATTGCATTTAGGTGCAAAATAGTAGTTGCCAACTGTGATCTCAGAGCTTAGAATGGTTTCAAAAAAAAAAAAAATCTCAGAGTTTAGAAGGTTAATGTGGTTTTACTAGGTCCATTTTTCAATTAATTCATTTTTTTATCTAATGTGTTGATTTTGCCAAGTTATGAGTGGCACCTGTATGTATGGGCAGTTTAATTTTGGGGGCAACGTAGCTCCACATTGATGCTCAAATTGTTATCATTGACTCTTAGCTGCATTGTTGAGAAGCCATTTCCAACACTAAGTTGCTCCAATCCCTGACTTTCTGGCATCAATGCACCTAATGGTTGTTATGAAAGGTGCATATATGAATGTCGAGGATAGCCAGGTCATGTAACTCAATGAAGAGTAGTACTTTCTATGAAATGCCTCTAAAGGCCTGTCTCAGTGAGATTCAAAGAACTTGTGCACTCCTGAACTTCGTTCTTAGTCTCTTCCTCTCCTATGCTTCCCTGATGATTTCATATATCGTAGAGCTTTCAGGTGAAAGATTTGGTGCTTTCTTGTATCTTGTAGGAGTGAAGCAGGGCTACTAGCTTAGCCTAGTAAACAGCTATAGGATATAGCATCGATATGTTTTCATGTTTCTATCTCATCATAAAAACACAAATCCAAATAGCTTGAGAAGGCTTATTTGCAAGATATGTACATTCTCTGTTTAGAACACTTTGAAATACCATTGTTGGCTTTTAATAAATAGGGAACTTCCACAGAGCGACGGTATAGCTTTTGCTTCTAAATTTTTCCAGTGAGGTATCTGTTGCAATCACTTCAATTTTCTAAAACTTGTTCTGAATTGGCTTGTTGCGTTTGCAACAATCTGTTTTGTTTTGTTGTTTATTCTATGCTCTTGATACAATGAGTACACAACTCTGTACTGGGCATAAAGACGAGTACAACTGTGAAATACTTGGATTTACCATCCTCTACCCTTGTCCTGGAATTTTTTCTTTTTATCTGGTTCAATTAGGAAATGATTGATGATGCGTCTTAATTTGTTTTGGTACCTTGGTATGGTCAATGTGTATGGACAACCTCATTAACTGAAAAGCTTCCGTATCATGTAGTACTTCAACTACATGGGAATGCTTGCTGTTGAAGGTACATATGATAAGATGGAGGCTCTTCTACGCCAAAACATTCATCCAGTGGACATCTTATTGATGCTGGCTGCTTCAGAAGGGGACAAGCCAAAAATTGAAGAGCTTTTAAGGGCAGGAGCAACTTACAATGTCAAGGATGCTGATGGAAGAACTGCGCTGGATAGAGCAAGTGAAGAGATCAAGGACTTCATCCTTGGGTTTTCAGTTCGGAAGTCGTGATCAAGAAGGATGTACATGTTCTTAATCGAATTGCGAGAATTCTGGTTTAGCTTTCACGCCAGCTAAATAACTGTTCAAGATATATTTTTTTTACTTTATTTTTTTTCTTTTAGTTCCGAACTATTATGAAGGGAGAGGGAATCAGTGAGTAAATATCTTATCAATTTCAAAAAATTTCACTTTGAAGGCTTTTTACACCCCTTTATTCTAATTTGCGTTTCAAAACTGATATAGGATGCATCACAAATCATAGACAAATGGCCAACATTGGAAAGCACTGATTGCTCTGTATGAAATACAAAAGCGAATACGCTATAGTAAGGTATCATTTCATTTGAAATAAAGTTCCAAAAGCTTCTTCAATGTGTCAAATACATTTGTGAAGGGGTTAAATGCAATAGGGGCTTTCAATTCTAGATCAGGAAATTGGTTTGTGAGTGCTTTCTGCATGCCAGACATCGACATCATTGCTGCCAGCTTACTGTTCGACATTTCTTCACAGTCTTGGGGAGTGTCCTTGATTTTGCTTGGATCATAACCAAAATTCGCCAAATAAGCTTTGTACTTCTCGATAAACTCAGGTCCAGGGTTTGGCTTCCTTGAGTAAATCTGCATGATGGAAACATTAAGATGAGATTCCTTAAGGCTTACTTCATTTCCAGGCATAAATTCTAACCAGGAATCAGAAGAAAAAAAAAAGCTAAACGTTCCCCCAGCCGGAGAAAACGCACCCACAATGATCTCAATCAACACACAAACTTGACAGTGTTTGACAAATTCATGTTTGAGAAGATTCTCCATAATTGCTACAATAGTTAACCAAGTAAATAAACTATTAGGGAATATAAATTACATAAGGTACATTCTCAATTTCCAAAATTTTTTAACGTGAAGGAAGTTAGATCAAAAGAAAGTATCACTATCTTCACTAGTAGTTGTATCTTGAAAAGGTCAATTCACATCAACTAGTGCCATGATCTTCTCTTTCTGTGGGTTGCAAAAGCATGTAGTTAGTAACTTGAAATCAATATATCACATAAATCTGCATACTTTTTAGTAATATTCGCTTCCCATCTCTCATACCTGAATAAAACTTTTATCTTTTGCTCCTGAAACAAGTGAGAAGTTGTCATAATCGGTAGCAATGACATCATAGGGCTCCTTGGGGATAAAAGGCAATGTTGGAAAACGGAGGTAACATTTCTCCTTAATCATCTCTTTCTTTTCCAAATTCATTTCATTCATCTCCAAATCTTCTTCTGACAGGCATTGAACTTTTCCCCGTATGCCAGTAATATATCCATCCGGTCCTCCATGAACACAAAAAGTATCTACCTGAATCGCTGATGCATCCATGTCAAAAGTATATACACCCTGCAGGTTACTAGTCAACATGAGCCAGCCTAAGATATTGAGGGCAAGAAGTTTTTGACTGAGTAAACCATGGCTTAGGCAAAGATAAGAACCTTGAATAGGTACAAGGAAAATTAAAAAAGGGGAAAACAGTAAAGAACTGTTAAGGTAAAAGCCATGATAGAACTGTATTTTTTGCACCTCTAACACCGATCAACATCTTCAACACACACAGCAGCACAAATGCAAGTAAAGTGGCTCATACAAGGACGAAAATCTTCACGGCAAGTTAACAGCACAAGTCTTACAGTTTACCTGGGTGCAATGACAGTCTTCCTGGCCTTGTCCAGCAAATCCTCGTTTCAGAGAAGCTACCTCAAACCACCTTCCTGAATATCTGACAGGGTCAAAATCCTTAGCTGTCATACCTCTCATCATCATTAGCTTTCCACTTGGTTCACCAGAATTTTCATCAAGTGGAAGAGTTATTATATTATCTGCAGCATTTGCAAGTTGACATATATTGTGGAAATGAGATGCATCTGCTGCAGCTACCTACGAAAAGGTAAGCATAGATGTCAGAAATTTTCTTGAAAAGCACAAGCTCATGTTGTTAAATATCAATGTCAACCCTTTCAATCTTGCCTCTTCTAAGTTCAGGAGCTCCAACCGGAAATTAGTTCTGTTTGTGATTACTTGTTAGTTGTCGCAATTTTTAATTGAATAATTTGACGAATGTTTGCTTCAAAACATGCTAACATGGCCATGCAAGAAGGCGTGCACTTTACCTCTAACAGAGTCAAACAAATGATTCGGCAACATCAATAATGAACTAAAACAGATTCAAATTAATGTTCGGTTGATAAGAAATTAAGGAAATAAAGTTATAACAAACTGTTACTATTTTATAATCCGAAATCAGAAAATAACCATTAAGCCACTACCAAATTAGATATTTCAGGATGGTATAAGTTTACAAACTAAGATGAAGAAGCAGAAAAGAGATACTATAAAGTGCAAGAAATATGAACTCACCTGAATTGTTTGAGAGACGCACACTATTGATGCAACAAAGCCCGATAGCACAAGCCTAACAACTCCTTTAGTTGACATGGGGTTATCTAGTGAGCATTTTATGACCATTTTAGCCGGAACTCCTCTACAGAAGAAAATAAAAGAAATTCAGTACACTAGGGAATACTATATAAGTCAATTTTTACTCTTCCACAAGTCTGAATATACTTCTGAAGAGAGATTGAAGTGCCTCTTTTGTTTCAAAGCTGCAAAGAATCTGAGTTGGGTATTGCGGCAATTGATAACTAAGCAATAAGCCACTTTCTAACTGTTGCAAATAATGCTCCTGTATTCGCCCCAGCGAAACTCGTATCTGGAAGGGAATCTTTGACAGACATCTATACTACAAAGTAGTGGAACCAATGACTGATCTTCATTACACTTTCAATTGAAGTTAATTCTCCTTTTACTTGTTCAGAAAAGAAAAATACGCCCGGATCATCTAAAGAAATCGATCTACATTACAATCAAACCATGAAAACAAGATGTCATTTCAATATCCCATAACTGGAGGTGCGAAGGTAAAAAGTAAAATGATGTACTTCTTTAACCAATGATTAAGTTCCTTCGTTGATGGAGTTGCAAGAGGTATAATGAAATAAAATTATTTAGATTATAAAAAAAAAAAAAAAGCTGCCCGGTTCATCAATCATCTGTCACGTGGGTTCTAAGGAACCAAAAAAGGGGAAGATCAGATGCACATGTTAAGATAAGCAAATGGGTGGTGTTTAGGTTTTTGTGGGTACCTGGGCATAGGAGGAGAGTAACTGCGAAGGAGCAGTGGCCATGCTTGTTGATGGGAGCCTAGAGTTGTGACATGAACCATTTCTGTGTCTCCGTCTCTGTCCCTGTATTTTCTTTTTTTTTTATATGTACAAATAATTTGTTCTTTTACACTCTCGTTCTCACTCGTGTAACGTAATGCTATCTGTTCTGTCCCGTTGCTCGAGTGCCAACAGCCACTGACCGACGCAGTAATGCGACGGCGTTTTCTGATTTAAGGCCGTACAACATTGACGGATCATTAGCCCCATGGCAATTATGAACGACATGCAGCTTCGTTTTGGAAAATACTTTTTTATTTTTATAACAAATTATCTTTTGGAACAGCTTCAAATAAATGCTTAAGTGGTAAACAAATAATATAAGAACATATTGTTTTGGTATAATCACTTGCATACTTAGTTCTTCAATTTCTACCATGGGCCGATAAATCTATCAACTACGTCTGAATTCCTAAGCTTTAAATATAATATGAGCAATATTCGCTATATTACATTCCCTAATGAATATCTGAGTCCTTCCCATAAAAGAAATTGGGAATTCTTCATAATTACAAGACAAGCACATCCAATGAAGCATAAGAAGTTAACACGAGAGACATCAGAAGAGACTGCGTTTCTCGGTTCCAGCAGTAAGCAGGTCGAAAAATGAATCCTTAATGCTGCTGTCCATTTTACTTTCATCGTCTTGGACATCTTTATCATTTGCAGTCAATATCGCCTGTCTTCTAATTGATACAGAAGTTTCTGCTAAGGGGGCGGGTCTTTTAACTGAGACAAAAGCCACTGCCCTTGCAGTAGACTTTGATGTCAAAGGTTGTGGACTTGGAGATGAAGTTAAGGCTCCTTCAGGCTCAACTTCAGGCGGAAGTTGTTTGACAGGAGTTCCTGCTACCTCTAGATTATCCTGCACTTCAATACCCTGATCAACTTGCTTTCCATGATCAGCCTCGATATAACGCCCTGCAAACAACCCCTTCTTGTCCTCCGTGTAAGCAAAACCTTCTTTGGCAGGGAAATCCTCATTTATCTCCTCAGTGTCAGAATCATCTATAAGAGACAGATTTTAGCACTACTAGACTGAGAAAGGGTAAGAATAAAAAAAATAACATTTACAAGCATAACAAACCAAAATCACTATTGAGCACAAAAGTCAGAGCCAGAGATGAACAATTTAATTTTGAAATCACAGGTCGAGGAGTTTCCTATGGGATGATTTCAATTCTTCAATATAACAGTTTAGGTTCAGATGACGATTCAAAAGTAAACAAATACCTAAAGCACCTACAGAAAAGGTGAACTATAAAGCAACAAATTTGTTGTAGCCTTCAAAAACGAATCCAGTGGCAATAATCTTAAGTCATGGTAAGCAATTATGTTTTGGAAACTACAAGGAAGGTACGATGAACTAGAAAGACTGATTAGTACACACTCTGTGCAAAGATGCACTTTGAGCTAGATGCTAAGATAACCTCTCCAAAGAACAACAGATGAGAAAACATACAGAAGCTATAGAGAGAGGCTGCTGGCCGGCAAATGGTTAGCTAAGTTTTCCAGGGAAAGGAAACTAGAATGATGCCGAAAATTAAAGAATGTAAACCAGAATAAGTCGTCACCGTAAACATTCTTACCTCCAAGAAAAGACTCGATGCTTTCATATCGGGGAGCTGAGGTTCCAACAGAAGCATCTTTACTACCCTCATCTTGATTTATTAAATTGTTCTTCGGCGTTGTCTCCAGTAAAACAAACTTATCTGTCTGCCATATGCATTCTAGAGTGACAAAATCCCTCTTTATTGGATAATATTCTCTAAATACCTATATTTCAATTGAAGTGCAGAGAAAATAAGAAAACAAATGTATATGTAAAACTGCACAGAGATAACAAAAATTGCACAACACAAAGGGGTAACAGACCTCGACTCCTCCCTGAATTATCTTCACAGATTGCTTCTTTTGGGATATGGAAGAAACCATGTTGAATACAGACACAACATCCAGTAATATCTATAGAAACAAAATGAAGATAAATTTCATGCACATAGAACAACTAGCATTAGCTCCTGTATGATCAAGGTTATAAAACTAACTTCTACTGTCCTGAAGAGTAAGGACTATGGGACCAGAAACCTATCTAGTAGTCCATCAATCAGGTGGACTTGATATAAAATGAACAAATCTACATAAGTTCCTTATCGACACAAGCTTTTCAAGCATCTAATTTTATATCTCTAATCAAAGATCCATCTTTTCTGTTGTGCTCCAAACTAAACATAACTTCAATTTTAAGAGAATTTCTTTAGTTTGTGAAATATGAACTTACTTGTTGAACTAAAACTCGTAGGCGTGCAAGTAGCGCCAAAATTGTCAATGAAAACCCCATAAAGAAAGAACGTGCCACTAAAACAGATACCTCACTGCTGGATAGTCAAGAAAAAATATGGAGAAATCATGTGGACCAAGATGCCTCTCAAGCATGGTTCAAAAATCAATGAGAATTCATCCATATAGTAAAGAAGATGAAGAGTAAAGATTCAAATGAGTTGCTTCAAGAGGTATAAAAAAGTTCATGGAAAAACAATCAGAAAGAAAAAAATAATAACCAGGGTTTTGCAGGACTATAAGAAGGTTCAAAAGTTAAAACAAATCTAGCACACAAATCTATCATTCATGGAAAAAGAATCAGAAAGAAAAGTATGGTTTTGCAGGAATATAGGAAGGTCAAAGAATTAAAATGAATCTAGCGTCGGAAGCTAATAGCATACAGAGAAAACTGAACAGAAGCCCAGATGCTAAGCAACAGGGGCTATGGTAGAAAATACAAAGGCTGACTGATAGAAGATTCATGACAAACAGGAAAAAGAAAAGAAAACTATTTAACCAACAAACAGGTAAGAAATTATCTCAAAATAATACTTCCAAATCATAAGTTCAAAATTAACCAACAAACAGGTATGGATACACAGCCGCCTTTAACATGGGTTCAACCATCTGGAATAGAAATAGAAGTAAACTATTTCAGTAAACGCCATACTTGATTGAGATTTTTGTTAGCTCTTTACCACTGTTATGATTTAAAAGAAGAAAGTTAAAGAAAAGTAAGGAGTGTTGCTTTTATGATAATAGGAGTAGCTGTAGCATAAATGTGGCACAAAAAAGATGTGGAATAGAAAGATGAGACAAGGAAATGTATACTTGTGAGAGTAAGCGTGCAGCTCCTAAGAGTCGCTCCATAAAGTTGGGAGTTCCACCGTCACACTTTCTCCACTTCAAACTGTAACATATGTCAATGTTCCACGTACAAACATAACTGTGAGGTAATATTTTCGTAATTTAAAATTTCAAGAAACCAACATCAAGATTTACTTATAGCAAACGTTACACAATGGACAAATCTTCCTCTTATTGAAAGTCTTGAAAAATATCATAGTATGTGCACTTCAACCTTTCATTTCTTATGAACAAGGCATACGTCTAGAATGAAATCAATGTACCTCTCCAAAAGGTGAATCTTTTGTTTTGGTTTCTCTCCGGTGATAACATGAAAGCAGGAATTCAGGATATCATTCAATTTAACTGATTGCAAAAGCCTCAAATCCCTTCTTACCTACATCCCAAAGTAAGTCCTATTAACTTAACAGATTCAGAATGCAGATGCATAGACACATATCATATCAAGAAAGAGCCATCACTACGTTCAACTCATAATAATTCAGCCAACTTAAAAGTTTGCTTTTCTTTGCATATATAAATACAATACCAAAAAGCCCAAAACTTTCCAATTCTTTCTTTCTCCTCAAATTCCTCAGTTCAATTACCTAAGAGACTAAAACAAACACCTCATCAGCTTGACTGAAATTCCCTTTTCTCCTTTCTGACACAAATAACGCTTTACACCCTATTAAGAATTTTCCTTTCCTATATTCAAATATACTCGGAAGCCAGATGAAACTCAATGAAAATTTCAGTCAGATATAGGATAAACAATCCACAAACAAAAAAATTAGCAAGTGTTTACCTTAAGCAGATACTGAAAATAAGAGCACCTTCTATGCTGGTTCTTGTTCTTGTACACCATTCTCTCAAAAACCCCGCACTCAGCCTGAAGCTGACTCATAAACGACTGCAATCTTTCTTTTACAACTTCGATTTCGACACCACTACCCATGTTGCGATCTGTTGTATCAAAGACCAAAAAAGGTTCTTTCCATGGATTGAGCAAGGCTTTAAGCTTTCAGGGTTTTAGACGTTGGCCATCTTAGGAGGTTTTATAGTTTAGTCAGGTCGGGTCGGGTTGGTCCCATTGAAGCCTGAACTGAATTTGCGGCAGCATAAGCCGGGCTGATAATTGATAATTTAGTCCCGACTATAGGCCAGCGAGGTAGACTGTAATGGGCTTGAAAATTGATGAGTTAGGCCCAATTTTAGTAAGAATTATGTTTAATAACTCAAAAGTAAAGGAAACGAATAATCATCACCTTGAAATATACATAATAATAATAATAATAACAATTCATGAATTATACGTACGGAATAGGTTCCTTACTTAATCAATAATTCATAATTCATAATTAACTTCTTGTGGGTGATTTAAAAACAATTTATTTTGTAATTAACAATAAGATTGTGTACAATTAGACCTCTCCAAATTTTACATGTGAGCAAAATTTTTATGTTATTGATATTTTTGTACTGAATTGAGTTCTTAGTGCAAGGTGCTTCCTATCACTATCATAGAGTCTCGAATATTCCAATTAGTGGAATCCTAAACTTTTTAAGAGAGTTTTGTAAGCTTCCACTCAATCATTTGAATCACTATCTCATAAACAAAACCTTGAATTTTCAACATACTTTTCTTTAATTTTCGTGGTACGATGTAAGTTTTAAAATATTACATAAATTTCGGAATTATGATGCTTAGCTATAAATTATGAGCACAATGAGTGGTTGAAATATGCTAGCATCATTTGTATAACATGCGATAGTAAGAAGAAAAAAAATAAATTTCTTAGGCGAGAAAATTCATTATCTTTTCATGGAAATCCAATAGAGTTAGGTGTACATTAATATCTTGTAGTTTGTCAAGAGACTATGTTTGGCCAATCTCATATCTTGATGTATACAATACGAGTGGAATAAGTTAATTATAGTCAAGTTTTTGAAGTTTCAGATAAATGATTGTTGACCAAAGTGAGTATCCTTATGTTTTGGATTAGCCCTTAACTTAATTATACGCGAAGCTCCCGACATTTATTTTAGTTCAGTACCAAAAGTTTTGAAATAAAAGAAAAAAAATAGACCATAATGTGCATGCGAATGGAAGAGGTTCAGGATAGAAACAAAGAATATCTTAAGCCTAAGTACCTGTATTTTTATGTTGTCGGTTAGGGTATGGTAGACAAGCATGATTGATCACCCTATACCTGTCCTCTTCTCGTATAAATAAACGGAGCTATGGATTGATTTAAGAAATGGTATTGTATTTATAAGGCTTATTTAATGGGGTGATTGAGAATTGAGATTGCTACTTTAGTAACATGATCAATGCCTGCATGCTCGTTTTCATGCTCTAACTAATATTAAAAGTGATCTGCTCTGTTTTCTTTTTGACCAATATCTTTCACCGGCCTTCCAATCTTTGGATTTAGGCCACAAGTTCAAAACGTTCAAGAAAAACTCATCTCCAACCTCCAAAGAAGGTAGGGTGATTGCCCTATATTCCTTTGGCGTTTGGAACTCTTGATAGGAGAACCATAAGAAAGCGCCAAGGGTTCATTAAGAAGAAAAGGAAAGAAAAACTAATGATTAGCTCTTCCTATTTGTTAATTCGTTTTAGTTCGGACTGCACAATGTTCCTTCTAATCCATCGGAGTTGTTTTAATGATTAGAAAATCATGATCTAACGGTTCAAGACCATTAGAAATTTATTTTATGAATTAATTTAGAAATTTACATTTGAATATAAATTTTGTGGTAATAAAACCCTACAAGTCATTGAAATTTCAACTCAAAAATGAATGATTTCTTACACTAGTGCATTTCAATTTGCTAAGTGGACGCGTGTAAATTTATCTGCTCAAAGTTTGCTTGCTTACCATCATCCATATGTAAAAAATATCCATTCATTACTAAAGTTCTCTGCCGTTACAATTGGTAAGGATAGGCGGCGAACGTTATAATGTCCTTGTCAAACTCGGTCATATAAGATCTCGTAATTTTGAGCAGGTTTTTGCTATACACACCAACGATCGGATCCCAATAACTGTCCTATCCATTAGAATTGTGACTTTGCACTCCCCTTCGTCTTAAGACTAAGATCGTAGATAACCCAAAAAAAAAATTCTTGATGGATGGGAAAGTGAGCTTAGTATATTTTGTTGGAGGTTTCGTTGGGTTAAAAACATCAAAGAATGGATAATTAAAGATAACTTGCCCTCAAGAAAAATTAAGACTTTCGCTCGTTTTATTCAACAAATTGACAATGACATACAGCAAACATTTTCTTGTTAGCTTTTCCTTGAAGGGTCTATCAAGTATTGAATCAATCAATCAATCGGTTTCATGATTGAATTGAATTGCATTTGTAAGCTTTTCGTTCTCTACACGTGTGTGCGTTATCCCACTATGTTTAGGCAAGGTAACTGAAAATTAGTAATCTAAATGAATCCCATAATCCAAGAAAGGATGACATGCCTTTTAACTCATTTATTTATTCGAATATTTGCAAATATTTCAGTTATAAATCATCCAGAAAAAAAAAGCTCCGTGTAATCATATAAAAAAAGGAAGATTATGACGACTGACATATTAGATTTTAGTAGCTTAATTCAATAATAATACAGTTTTATTCTATAATAATTGCAGTTTGGTGTATCCCTTTGCATATCTTAACCAACACCGCTAAAGGCTAAAGGCCCCTATAGGCTATAGCAGCCAAAGTAGTACACGAAAGTTAGGTGGGCCTAGTCTAGGTGTCCTCTCTTGGGAGGCCTCAACCACAACAACGGCACTGCCAGATGAAATTATATATTATACGTTAATCTTTCTTGGTTATTATTGATACACATTTCAAGTAGTGGAAAGTGGACCCCTCACAGGACAATTCATTATCCCAGCAAACGCTGGTCTTGAGCACTTGTAATTTACTATGGGCTGACACGTTTAGTTGGCTATATGTTCCAATATTCGTAATCATGAGGACCATACTGAAATAAAAAATTTTAGGGGGTGGGGGTGTACCTAATGCCACTCCTTTCAAAAGTGTGTGCTTGAGTTTGGGCTTTGGACGTACAATACAAGCCTTACTCTACTTTTGAGAAACATGGAAATTGCCAAAAGCCTAAGGTTGGATTATTTAAGTGTAATCTTTCGTGGTCCGAATTGCCCTTAGAGAGGACACCTTCCATGTTTGTCGATACCAATTTGTTCTCCTCAACCAGGTAGTATGACGAATTTATTATTTCCAAATGAATTATTAATTAAATTATTAATAATAACCTGCTGAATATATATTTTAATGAATTAATAATTTCTATCGAGAAATAGAGAATTATTCAAACTCAAAATTTAATTACAGATAATGAATCTTAAAAACTGCACCTTACGCCCACCACTCAACCACCCGGAACAGGAACGTATACAGTAGGTTTAGACTTTTAGTTAGTAGTTACATTGACACATTTCTTGATGCCTTCCAAAAAGGTTTAAACCACCAATCCAAGAACAACGTTTGGGATTAATATTCGATCAAGTGGCTCTTTGTAAGTTGTGAAACCATAATTGGGATTTTTATGCTTTTGTTTGTTCTAAATATGAATCCATTGCGAAGAACTTATAAAAAAAAATCAGTGGTCATCGTAGTGATCATTAGATTAAAGTGAGTGCATAAAAAAGGATTCGGATTAGTTTATATTCATCGTAGTGATCATTAGATTAAAGTGAGTGCATAAATAAGGATTCGGATTAGTTTATATAAACTAATCATGAATTGAAACAAAGAGTTGGTGAGGCCTAGCTTCAAACGAAGAATCTAAGAGAAATTTCTTTCTACGTATCAACAAGATAAGAAGAAATATGTCATCTTTCACCCAATTTAGGACATCTTTATATATATCTTTTTTCACAACAAGGAAGTCGTTTGTTTGGAAATAATCTCTATATTAAGGGTAAAACTACATATTATAAGATCTTCTTAGATTTTGCATTCTAATCCTTTTTCTTTTTTTTTTGAGAAAAAGGAAATTAGTCTCCCAATATATTCCTTTTGGAAACTCTTTGCTTTGAAGCCCTTTATGGTGTTATTAAATTTCTAATACAAATTTCCAGTATAAACAACTTTTGATTTGTTTTCTTAATCCCAACAAAAATGAATATGAAATGATAACTATTACATTCTACTGCCAAGGAGTGGAAACTTCCAAGGGCATCTTACAAGTTACTAGCTCCTAAAGTTAAAATCTTAATTTAGATTGTCCATATTATAAGTAGACTACCAAAAGGATAAACCAAAGACAGCTTTATGCAATTAGTAGCACAAGGATTACATCGCACCAGATTTATGTGTTAATCCTGCAAACCTCATAGTTCCGCCATCACATTCTTGAACTACAATTTCTACCCCATCACGAGATGCTCGTGCTTCGTGTTCTGCATAATCCAATACCCCTGTTTTGCTCCAAATGACCACAATGCCCTAAGAACCTCCCAAGAAATTGACCCAATTGTACATGAACCATGCAAAACCCAAGAAGCCGGCAATATGGACCGTTTTGGAATATAGTAAATAAATATACCGGTCAACTGTCTCTTCTCTTACACAAGTCTCCATACAACTTCGGTTAGTCATAGCTAAAAAACCAGACGTACCAAAAAGGCGGAACACATAGACATATATTTGCAACCAACTATGACACAACTTGAAGCGAACTACTCCTACGACTCGCATCTTTATGGCTAGAATAACTCGCGAAAACATGACACAGCTTTGTCGAAAGATTGTTCGTGTTAAATTCAAGCGGAGTTTGCTTGAACGTGTATCTGTTTTCCGAGAATTTTTCCGATTCATTTGGGATAGGATTCTCGCTTGCTCTATTGGCAGGCCAGCAAGGTATCGCCGGCTAACTAGTCGGCCTGCTTCTCCACCGCCGGAAGCCGGCGAAGACCCTGGTTTGCAAGCTCTAGAGGACCCCAAAGGAATGATTGGTAGTGGGTATAACGCGGATTCGGATTTAGTCACTCTGAAAATTAGTCTTTTGGGTGATTGCCAAATTGGAAAAACAAGCTTTGTGGTAAAGCGTATTTTTTGTTGCCTTTCTTCCTTCCCCTGTTTCTGTTTTCTCTTCTTCATATTTGGTTCGGAGGATAATTTGTAGCTTTGTTTTGGGCACGGATTGGATTCAGAAGACAATGATGAGTTAGTATCTGGGAGCTAATCACTTTGCTTTCTCTTCTTGTGGTTTTTTATGTGAAGATCAAGTATGTTGGGGATGAAGAAGAAAAAAACTGCTTGCAGATGACGGGATTGAATTTGATGGACAAAACATTGTTTGTTCAAGGTGTCAGGATTGCTTTCAGTATATGGGACGTGGGAGGTATACAACCATCAAAGCTTAGTTTTGTTTCTTTTCTGGTTTACTGGTTTTCTGTGTATGAATTTGAAGGATATATATTCAATTCGATGCAGGTGACAACAGGTCAATTTATCATGTCCCCATGGCATGTAAAGATGCAGTAGCAATTTTCTATATGTTTGATCTTACAAGTCGTTGCACTCTTAATAGGTTTTGCGCATCAAACTTTTCCCTTCTATTTCTAGTTAGCAATCGATTTCAAATTCTAACATAGAAAGGCATGCTTTTGGGTGTCTTTGCAGTGTAACCGGATGGTACAGTGAAGCAAGAAAATGGAACCAGGTAGATATAACAGATTCTCTTGCGTTGCTTGTTTAGTTCCTTTCCGAAGTTTGGTTATTTCCTCTGTTAAAAAATCATAGTTCAGGATTTTGTTGTTAAATCTTTATCTCGGAATCAGAAATTGTCTCTATCACTTCTGGTGAGGTTGTAGAGGCTCCACTTTGTTTACAATGATTAGGATTAAATGAAGAGATTATTACTGATATGAAAGAGACTAGAAAAGAAAAACAAGGGATGGAGGATATCTTGTTAACCTTAATTAGTTGATAATCATGATTGATGTGCAATGTAGACATCAAACCATAAATGAAATTGATTTAAATTTCAATACTTGCCCATGAATTTAGTGATAACTCAATGGGTGGTCAGTTCTGTGTCAGTAATCTATGAAACTGGAGCCCCCACAATTCATGAGGATGCTTAGCAGTATTTTACTTCATCCTTCCTATTGAATGGTATTGATGGAATGGACCCCTAAAGAACTAATATGCAATATTCCATAGTACTTTAACTTGAATAGCATTAGTGTCTCTTAAACTTTTTATCCTTGATTGATTTCTGCAGACAGCCATTCCTATACTAATAGGGACTAAGTTTGATGATTTCGTCCAACTCCCTCCAGATTTGCAGTGGACAATAATAACTCAGGTAAGAACCTTATATACACTTTTTTGTCCATTTCTGTTTTGTCTTAAAATTTATATGCATCAGATGATCAATCCATAATTGTGCAAACAAATGTCTGTGGTAAGTTTTGCATCTCAAACAAAAAAAGTTGTCTTCAGGCAGCTTGTTTCTACTTTATAAACCTGTATTTGTTGATGGAAATGAACAGTGAGATTTCCTTTAGTAGATTGGGAAGAATGTTCTTGGGGACGACTTAAGAGTTCTCTTGACTCATGAGTCATCGTTTGTCAATTTCAGAACAATTGACATCTTTGAGAACGATTGACATCTGTGACAATTTCCTTCCCTCTCACCGCGTTTGAAGATAAGCGTTAGGGGGCCACATGTTCAATAAAGTTGAACTTAAGATTGGAAAGAACCTTCTTTTTCTTTATACATTCATTAAAATACTGATGTATGCTTTATTTATGCATTTCAAGAAAGTAAAAAGAAAAAAGAGCCTCTTTTTTGTGTTCTAATTGTGTATAATACAGGCAAGAGCATATGCCAAGGCAATGAAGGCGACTCTTTTCTTTTCAAGTGCTAGACATAACATTAACGTGAACAAGATATTCAAATTCATCATGGCCAAGCTCTTTAACTTGCCATGGACGGTAGAGAGGAATTTGACTATTGGAGAACCCATCATTGACTTCTGAAGCGTACCTTGACGCTGATCCTCATGTATATAAGCCCACACAGGAAAAGGAAAAATCAGAAAGGCATAGCAGGTTGATCCTAAAGACTTTTCTCTCTTTTGTTTTCCATTCCTGATTGCTTTTCCTCGGTGTCAAATTTTTTTTTTTCTGCTCTTGGGTACGATTGATTCACCTAACTTTACCCTGGATTCAAGGGTAGCTCGAATTACCACGTGTTCACATCAGAATTCAAATGGTTGTGTACAAGTTTCAATCCAGAGGAAGGAAAGATGTGAAATACAAAAAGAGTATACAATTTATTTTCTAAATATTCCAAAATGGTCAAACTAATTTCCCCATCTTAGCTTTGTGGTATGGAGAGGAATCCAAGCCAGTTGGTTTGTTTGAGCACTTAAAAACTACTTCATGAGCTGCTGTCTGCAATTTTTTAAATCCATCTTAATTCATTATTCTAGTATGAGGGGAATATTTAGAAATCATGTGTACTTATCTGAAGTCTTTAACATACAACACTTGGAATTTAGTTCTATTTAAAATGACTTCATCTGCAAGCGTTTCACTATTACAAGGTAATGCAACTACTGTAACATGAAAGTAAAAGAGCAACGTTTGGAAATGAAATTCTATTAATAGAAATATCAGATTCTATTCTTTTGTTGAACCAGTTACTCCATGTCTCTGGTTAAAAATTAGGATAGGACAAGCAGTTCCTTTCCTGTATTCTTAATTTCTTCACGACTCCTGTAAGTCAACCTAATGAGCCCCATGATAACGAAATGCCTACCCGAAAAGAATTTAGTAAGTTTAACGTGTCAAAGAATGGAACATTTTAATGGAGAATTGGAGATAAAAGAAAACAATGGCTTAAGCTAGAGATAACATAAAATGATGGATGAACACATAAACCAATCTGTCTATAAATTTGTGGAAATTCAAATAATCAGGATTACATGATATTTGCGAATCCAAAGGTGATTAAATTATGTGTCTGAGAAATGGTAAAGAGTAGACGCTCATTTAGCAGAATGAAATGCACAGATTCTCCGATGCCTTTTTGAGCTGCAAAAGTACTTGAGCTCTCTGTATGTATTCTGTAGTAATTTCTCCATCTTTAGCAATATAGATCTTGAGTTGCTCCATTACTTGGCCAAGTTGAATTATATATGCGATCACGTATAGCTCATTCGATGTGCCTTTAAATCCCTTCACCTCCACAACCTTGAGCGTTCTTGTGATGCAGCTTTCAACAATCAGATACTTTGACCAAAAATCTCGAGGGTTGAAGTCATATGGAGGTTCATAATCCTAAGATCAAAACAGAGGAAATCATGAAATGGTCTTAGAAGTACATGTTAAACTCCATTGATGCATAGATTTTTTGATGGAGAGTACTAACGGCAAAAATGTTTGCAGGGCCTATGTGTATTGTAAGTTTCTCCAGCAAAGGACAGCTTTTCAACATGAACTTGATTCCCCAATATTCGTTACGGTGCAATGCGCTTTTCAGTTTAAGGTGGCGAACGTTCAGTGGAGACTGTAGTCCAAAGGGTTCTTCTCCACAGGGAATTAGCTGCAAGTTGTTGCAGTGAAAAGACATTTATTGTCGGACATTGGACGACCAATAATGTGTTGTGATTTGTGGCGTGAAAAAGTTCGAACCTGTAAAAATACGCTGCATACGGTCAGAACCTGAACGGCATAAAGCTCTTGTAGGAGATCATAGAGAAGTGTTCCCACTTCGCCAAACTCTGTCTCCATTGAAAAATCAAGGTCTGCCTCTACCATGTCACTTTGGTTTTCCATATGAAAGTAACCCACTTTCCCCGAGTACTTGAAGACTCGGAAATTCGGTCCATCAAACAAGAACCAATCTTGCACGAACTCGCACTTGTCAAGGACCAATTCTTTAAGACTCGAGTTTGGCAGGCTAATCTCAAAATGTTCCATCTTCCAACACTTCTTTAGATTCAGCGTCTCCAAGATTGGGCAACTTTTTAACAAAACCTTGATAGAATCCAAACTTAGTTGAATCCACCCCAAAGATAGTCTCTTGAGCACGTTAAAGTTTGATAACTTGTGCAAGTCGAAACTGCATGAAAACAACGTTAACGACTTGAGATTTTTATAGTCATAAACATGCAGTGGCAATTCATATACTGGGTCATGGTTGTCTAAGGCATGCTCTCTCCAAGTAGGACAAGAGAAATCTAGTCCAAGCTCTCTCACATTCCTTGAAATGGAGAAACTGAAAAAGTTCTGCATATCTTCAGGAAAATCCTTTGGCTTTGAACACGCAAGGTTGAATCTTTGGATACCCTTTTGAGGGTAGTTTACGATGAACTGCCTCACGAAACTAATGAATCCATTTCTTTGAATCTTCTCATCCCTTTCTGCTTCATTTGCACCACGTTTAACAAAGAAATTCTCGTTGAAATCTAAGTTGGTAGTTTCTCGCCATAGGTGAGACCATCTCTTTGATAGTACACAAGTTCTAACCGCTTCATGGAACGGCAAGAAACTGAGGATGATGATCAAGAGAGGGTCGCTAAGCTTTCTGAACATGTCTACGTTGTTGTCCATGCCTTATAGTTGCAGTAAGGGTGATTGAATTGGTCCATTGTCTTATAGTTGCAGTTACTTATGGAAGTGAGGCTAATTCGCCTGTAACGTAAGGGTGTGACGATTAGAAAGTACAAGGGCGCAATGTTTAGACAAATAAAGAAATTCAAAGCGATAATGCTCGAGAAGCACGCACCGGTCTGCCGGTTAACAAAATCCAATAGGAAAAAGTTTGGATATATGCGCTCATAACCATGTATAAATTAAATTACTATTGTAGATTAATAAATAAATTATGAATAAAAAACTTGAGAATTATTATTTTATTTATTTTATAGTCGTTAGAGGTAAATAAAATAGTTAATCTTTAGATTTATCAACTAGGGAAAATAGAAAAGCATGTAGCTTAATTTGCTTCCCTTATCCACCTTACAATTTTATACTTAAGCATAAGGCCATGAAAGATAGGTAACAAATGAGTCAAACTAGACTTTAGCCCAAAACCTAAACTTGGGTTTGGATATTAGTGCAAGGAGTTGTTGAGTTGAATTTGGTGCCCCTAATTCTCTTCTGGTTCTCTCTTAATCAAACATGGTCGCTTCAACTTCACAATCATCAAAGAATTCTGTCAAATCAAATATTGGTTCTAATGTGAGAGACAAAACGGAAGATGCTTGTTTACATAATTTGGTTTGTTTTCTCAATTTTAGAATCATATTAAAGTTCACTTTCACAAGAATTTCAAGGCATAAAAGAAACAAATTATCTTATACCAATATTCGACAATGGTGTGTTAAAATTTGGTGGGTGTCGAATCCAAAAATTATAACCATACTCTAATTACAAATGAATTATATATATCAATGAGCATGTATAAATATAACAACTAGTAAAGCTTATCTCCTTTACCAAATTAATGAGATAAAATAAAGGAAATGAGGGCTAAAGATGGGAATTGAAATAAATTAAAAGGAAAAATAAAAAATAAATCAAGAATGCAATTTAATAAAATCAAATGACAAAGACCATCTAGCCTAATGTATAATTTTAGTTTTTATTCTTTGAATTGATCATGGATGAAAAGATAAACTCTTATATCCCTTAATAAATTGATTATGGCTGCTAACAAGCTCTAATAACCTATCTCTTCTTCCTTCCTTGCTAACCAAAATTAGCTCTTTAATTAACCATCTTATAAGTAAATAATCTTAAACATGCTCTTAAGATTTAATATATTGATAGCATTAAAAATTAAAGAGACCATCAATTTTAGCCAACGAACACACAAGCTCAATTCATTTAAATTAGATTATGTATTCACTTAACATAGTCGAATATCCTATATATATTGATCCATGTTATTATTAAGCATTAAAACAATCAAACAATTATGGATTTAATCTTTTCAATTCGCAATATATTACTTTGATAATCTAACAATAGGTTTATTGTAAAATCGAACAAAATGATAATATTAATAATTTGGAAGATATATAAATATTAAAGAATAAAAGAGTAAAGATCAACAATTAAATCTCACAACGATAAATTAAACTTTAATTACCTTGTATAATCTCAAGACCATATCTAATCTTCTAAAAAATAAAAGATACCAATTTCTTTGGAATTATCTTACCAAAACAATTCCGATCTAAGCAAAACTCTTAAATTGAGCAAAACGGGAGTAAAAATTGTTGGAACTTGTTGATTCTAGAAAGGTTTTATCCATTTAACCACGTTTATTTTTTCCATAATGTCATATTGACTAAAGGGTGGGTATGGCTTGTACACAGATCTCTTCTAATTTTTTTTCCTAAGCTTTTGTTACCTTCCAAATTTTACATTTTTTGTTCAATTTCTACTTGCAAACACATTTTGATTCAAGTTTCCAATATACACTACCAAACAGCAATATCTAATTATAATCCATAATTACAAAATACAGATATATAATTATAAGGAATTGATATAAATTATGTGTATTTATGCATGTTATTAAAGGACCACTTCTTTTACGATTACCAAGAACGAGTTTTTTGTTAGGTCGAAAGGGTGGCGATAGAGAAAATGTTTAAATGAACAGTATATGCTTTAGTGTGAATTCCGTTTTTATATAAAGAAAAACCTAAGACTGGCATAACTGCTACTTTACTCACCAATTTTAGGATTGTTTATTTCAACCCAAACGAGAACATATTTAAGTCGAATGCAAAGTCAGATCATTGATTCGAAAAGGCAAAAAGTGATATCATTGAGGCTTTTTTTAATTCTACCATGTAAGACAAACTTAATTTATAAATTCAATTAGGTAGATCTTTTTCCTTTTGATCATATTTTAGGGCTTTTATTATAAAAAATTTACTTAAGAATATATTTTAAATTAATCGATTTAACTCAAAAGTTATATATTTTAAGTTCAGATTTTCACATTTATTGTCATTATAAGAAAATGGATATTTAAAGATGAAAATTACTGACGAAATATGAAGATAATATATTTTAAATTAATTGATTTAACTCAAAAGTTATATATTTTAAATTCAGATTTTCACATTTATTGTCATTATAAGAAAATGGATATTTAGCAATGAAAATTATTGACGAAATACAAAGATTTTCTGTCAGCAAATTCATTGTCGACCGTATGAGTTGTCGGAGAAATAGAAATATTATATTGGTAATTTACCGACAAACAAATCTTTTTCGTCGTTAAATATAGCAACGAAATTTTTAAGAATAGAGATATTCCATCGATAAAGTTACCGATGGACAAAGTATCGAAAATCCATTAGAACATTTAGCTACGGTAAGTTCTGATCTATCGGTAAATTTAGCCACAGACATTGCATGTGCTATAAATTTAGTGATGGTAACTTTTTCCATCAAAAAATTTAATGACGGTAAATTATTTTCATTGGTAAATGCACTGATATTGTTTTTTGATTTTTCATACATTTAAGTTGTAAATTTAATTTTGATTGGTAATTTTATAATTGATATATAACTTTATTGTTATCTGGTGATAATGTATTGAATTTTTTCTTCATTTAATTTTTCTAAACAGTAAGTTAAATGATAATATAAAGTAAAAATTATCTTAATTGATAATAAACAAATTATTATTTACAACAATAAATATATACTTCATATAAAATGACTCGAGAGTAGCAAAACTAAGTTGTGCTATGGGTGAAGGCGGATGGTCTGACTGTTGCGATAAGGTGTTGTGCCTTCCATGCAAGTCATCCATCTCATTATGAAGCTGGACTATGTAGTTCATTGATCGTTGCAACTGAGTTGCCACCATTTGAATTATGCTCTCAAGCAAAGGACTCTCTCATTGGTTGTTAACTACCTACTAGATCGATACACCTGTACTAGACGTGGAGAATTGCAAATAACATGTGTTTGCTGTTTGCAATGAACATAAGCTAAAGATCCTTCCACAACGGTCCCTACCACCCACTGCATCAAGACATACGTCCCATCAACAATTTCAGAGTGCTGAGACCGTCATTAAATGATTTCTTATATTTGGTCCTATCAGGAGGTATTGTTTATGTTAATAAGTGATAATTATTAAGAATTAATATTAAAGCATAAATTTCACATACATTAAGTTCTCTAAATCAAGTGTTGACGAATGTCACATCATCATGTTTCTTAGTGTGGGTATGAAAAAAGAGATGACGGAGTGTAGGCTTCCCGCCTATAGTGTCAGACCCCGTTTCCGGAGCCCGACAATCGCAAATGTCAAAGACGTAAATGTATCTTCCTCTAAGGTTGTTTCCATAGGATCTCTCTGACCCAAAACCAATTCCGGCAGCAGAATCACAAATTGACTTCTTTAGAACAATTAAAGCTCCATATCTCCAGTTCATCTCTAACCTCCCACACTCATTTTTCATCCCATTTCAAAACACCATAGAACTCAATTTCTATTAACTCAAGCAAAGAAGAAAATCTACACAAATGTTTAATATTCACACTATGCAGCATCACTAATTTGTAATGAGCATAACTCTCAACTCCGATATCCAAAAAATTCATACTTTATACCGTTGGAAAGCTAGAAAGATAAGCTACAAATTTCCTGAAGACAACTTTGGCTAATTCTACCTCAATCAATATAGTTTTTCCTTTGAAGTCAAAAGCAATTTCTACACCTATGGAAGACTTGAAATAAGAAATGTACAACCACCAAATGACTAAGCACATACACATTGGAAAC
>JAOSBN010000179.1:50337204-50348956 GCA_027563595.1 Erythroxylum suave
TAATACTTCTTGCCTTTTAACCTTAAGTGGCATGCCAAAATTGCCCTTATTCCTTCTTAAGACATTAATTTCACTAATTAGTGAAATAAAATCAACATTGAAATAAATAATTAAATCCAATAATAATTATATCATGACCTTACAATTCATGCTAAGGCAAAAATTCAATTTCCATGCTTATTCCATAACTACCATGCTTAATTCGACAAAAATATTTCGGGGGCCAATATAGAGACTTTTCCTACATTAGAATACAATGTTATAAGTGAACTACAATTTAAAAAAATTTAGGCAGAGTTTCCTTTATTTTATGATATTTACTCCCTATTGAACAAAGAAAGTAACTTAAAAATACAACCATATATGACACCAGACATTTATAATAATATCATTATCCATAATACACATACATTTTCATTCAAAAATTCACAAATCAAATTAACTTGAAAGACATTAAAGTGAAAAAATCAGAACATAAATGTAAAGTGTAGATATCTATAAGTTTTTCTGCATGCTCCTAGTGGGTAATAGATCTTCCAGTATGTATGGGAAGACTCTCTCTCCCCTGTACATACTGGTGTAATAAGGAATGAAAACTTATTTATATCCTTTCCCTGTGAAAGTAACAAAAGATGGGGTTGCAAAGATTTCGCCCTGCATTTGTAATTGGTTTTAGCTTAAAATTGTCATTCATCACACAATAGTGGTAACATGTAGGCAAAACATAGATAATGCGTGAACAACATTTTATGAAATCGATATAAAACTCATTTACATATATATAATGACCAAAAACATAAGGGAGGACAACGCCCATCTTAAACAAAGACGAGGATGGTAAAGACTAGTATGGCGACGACAGGGAGGAAAACCGACAAAGGAGAAAACGATAGAGAGAAAAGGCAAATGTAACACCAAACAACATCATTTTTGTTTTATTAAAATGTTGAAGTTGAAGCAAACGTCGATGTTTATGTTTAAATTTTACTAATGGAATAACAATTCTGTCAATACCTTACCAACAGAGAACATTTCCGTTGATACACTCCGATACTTTATTTATGCCACTGTGCATTCTCACCTATTTTACCAACGAAATCTATTCATCACTATATTTCTTCATAAAAATTACCGGGATAATTTTCTTCCACATTTACTGACAGATATTGTGTCTATCATAAAATTAAATTTTTATCGACAATATTACTGATGAAACATGATCTTTCGTCAGTAATTTACTATAGTTTTTTCCATCGGTAATTTTCGATCGCTTATTAATGTGTTGTAAGTAGAAAGATCCATTCAATCATTGGTAAGCAAATTTTCAATTTCTCAAGCATCAAATAAACTTAATGTGATGCCTTCAATACCAACTTCCCATAATCAAAATTAAATATAAGATCTTATTAGTAAATTTCCAAATATTGACGGACCTTATAAATAACTAAAAAATAAATATACAACAATTTGAATAATCCCGTACCAACCCTTAGGACCAATTTCTATTATACAAAGAAGGCAACCTCTTTTTATTTTCGAATCCTGGAAACTTTAAACATTCTCATTTAACCCTAATAACCTCTATGTTTTTGTTGAATCAACGAGTTCATTGCACACACTAAACCATAGTTAATACGATATCCAAAATTAAATTCTAAATTAATGAGACTTATGTATATGCATAATTCTTTTTCGGTTACCGAAGGAAATCTATTTCACATCAGTCAAAAGCTAATTTTGGTGATATTATTCTCCAGTGCCCAATATGGTAAACTGTCGCGTCATCAAAAACGGTCCCCACAAAACTAATATTTAATTGGTGGTACGCAGGAGGCAACGGCTAACTAAAACCCATCTAAATCCCTACCCATCTGTACTTTCTAGCCTTTTCATGGCTGCTTCCTCCGTCGCCGCCACAAAAACCGCCGCCACTGTGGCCGCCCACCCCACAAGACCTCACATTTCCGATTCCCCATCTCTTAAATCCTACAGCAATCCCCATATTTCCGTCAAGTTCGCCAAATCTACATCTTGCTCATCTCGAAGATTGGAAGTGTCTTGTACTCTCACCACCAGAGAGGCGTCTGTCAAGATGGAGGACAAAGAGTCCGGCCCAGCTTCGTGGCAGCGACCCGATTCGTTTGGTCGGTTCGGTCAGTTTGGCGGCAAGTACGTGCCGGAGACGCTTATGTATGCTTTGTCCGAGCTTGAAACCGCATTCAGTTCTCTCAAGGACGATCCTGATTTTCAGGCATATCTCTCTACATATTTCTTTGTATTTTGGGTTTTCTTTGAATCTGATTTTGTTTTGCTGTTTGGTAGTTTTTTCGGTGGATGGATTTTGTTTGTTGTTCACTTGTTTTGTTAAACTCCTTTTGGAAAGGTTGAGGATATTTTACTCAGTGTAGATTCTCAAATTTTGTGTTAATTAGGTTCTCATTTGATATGTTCCCATGACTGGGTGGAGAGGTTATGTCTGATTTGCCGACTTGGGTAAGGGAAATAGTTCACTGTTAAGTAGAAAATGCATTTTTATAGATTTTTGGAGAGAACTTTTACTGTCTTTGAAAGAATGTATTTTTTATGTTTTTGTAGAGAATTTTTTGTTCAAGGAGTCTTATTTACACTGATGATGTATACAGAGAGTGATATATTGGGTTGGTCAGAATAGTTCCTTAGTCATTAAGGATCCGTCTTCTTTTTTCAATTCTAGTCTTTATATATCATAGAATTTTTAGTATAATTGAGTATGATTTGCTTCGATTGTCGAAACTTTTTTCCATTATGTGAAATTCTGATGATTCATCACTGTTTATAACTTATGAGTTTATTTGACAGGAGTTATTTGGGAACCATTTTTTCTTAGTTCTTCTGTTTGTTGCTTCTTTTTTCTTAAATTTAGTCCGAATTTTTATCTACAATTCTCATAATTGAAAATATTTTGATTGCAGAATGAGCTTGCTGCGATTCTGAAAGACTATGTTGGAAGGGAAACTCCTCTTTATTTTGCTGAGCGTCTTACGGAGCATTATAGGTGTCCTAATGGTGAAGGGCCTCACATTTACCTTAAGAGGGAAGATCTTAACCACACCGGTGCACATAAAATTAACAATGCAATTGGTCAGGCTTTACTTGCCAAGCATTTGGGGAAGAAGCGTATAATTGCAGAAACTGGAGCTGGTCAGCATGGAGTTGCAACTGCCACAGTTTGTGCACGATTTGGTTTGCAGTGTATAGTTTATATGGGGGCCCAAGATATGGAAAGACAATCCCTCAACGTGTTCAGGATGCGGCTTCTTGGGGCGGAGGTCAGGGGAGTCCATTCTGGTACAGCCACATTGAAGGATGCTACATCTGAAGCTATAAGGGATTGGGTGACTAATGTTGAGACAACCCATTACATTTTGGGGTCAGTTGCTGGGCCACATCCATATCCCATGATGGTGAGGGATTTCCATAAGATTATTGGCATTGAAACAAGAAAACAAGCATTAGAAAAATGGGGTGGGAAGCCAGATGTGCTTGTTGCTTGTGTTGGTGGGGGCTCAAATGCCATGGGACTATTTGAAGATTTTGTCAAGGACAAGGATGTGAGGTTGATTGGAGTGGAGGCTGCAGGTTTAGGTTTGGATAGTGGAAAACATGCTGCAACTTTGAGTAAAGGTGAAGTTGGAGTGTTGCATGGAGCTATGAGCTATTTATTACAGGATGAGGATGGGCAAATAATTGAACCTCATTCTGTAAGCGCAGGGTTAGTTTGGTTCACTTATCATTTTGAATATTATTTTGCTCATGGGATTAGTTTATTTCTGATATTCTTAACTTTCTCTCTTTCCTTTTTCACTTTCTGTTATTATTATCCCTCCTTTATATAGCTTGGATTACCCCGGGGTTGGACCTGAGCACAGTTTTCTGAAAGAGAGAGGGCGAGCTGAATACCACAGTGTTACTGATGAAGAAGCATTGGCAGGTATTGAATTATGAATCTGATGTTAATTTTGGCTTTTATAAGAAATCTTCTTTGCTAATTAATGGTTGTTGTTAGGTATTCCTTATGATAAACATCTACTGATTTATTTATCAACTTTTAGCGGTTATTTGATCCAAAGTTATCTGGTGATTTCAATTGTTGTACTTTCTCGCTGTTTTGAAGAACTTCTCATGGTGCTTTCAATAAATTAAACTTTCCTAATGATCTGGTTCATAAGTTAAACGTGATTGCAACTTTTGCTTCTTCAAGAGTAATGCTGAAAAGCTTGCACTGCCTTGCATCTTCCAACTTCACTTCTGCTTTGTGGACCTTGGGAATTAAATAAGTCAAATTCAATTAATTCCTGCATGTAAATTTGCACATTGGAATGGCTTAAGTTCAAGTACTGGTCCATACCACAAAGCAGTTGTTTGAATTAAGCTGGTTTTGAGTGTTGCAAATGATGGTTGAAAGGTTTCCAATATGAGTATTCTGCTGTCGGTCAATATGATGTATTAGAACACTTTTCGGCAGCTGATAGAGTTGCTTTCATTTTTGACCATTTACACTTCAACTTATATGATTGCTACTAGAACTTCTTTAGTGTCCGCTCTTGTTTTCAATCATTATTCGGTTATGCATTTGTAGCTTTCAAGAGACTATCACGATTAGAGGGCATAATTCCTGCTTTGGAGACATCTCATGCATTGGCTTACTTGGAGAAACTGTGCCCAACCCTCCCAGATGGAGCGAAGGTTGTGGTTAATTGCAGTGGAAGAGGGGACAAGGATGTGCAGACTGCCATTAAGTACTTGCAAGTTTAATATATTTCGTCTTGTAAGTTCATTCAATATGTTACAGAAAATAAGGGGGTTGATCCCATCATGCTGTTGTATGTCACAGTAATTTTCCATTTTAACATGTAGATGCAAATTGATCTAAAGGGAAATCAGGCCTCAAACTTTATCTTCTTTTCTCGCATTTCCACGTAAATACCCAAATACTTGCATTTGTATCTCCATGACATCCCGATGAGTTGATCTAAGAAGTTCTCACAACTTGCATTTAATTGCGGCACGGTATTTAGCTGCATGTGTGGGGTGAGTTAGACTATAATATGGAAAATGAACAGCACTTATCAGAACGACCATCATAAAAATTGCTGAGTTTCTCCTTGCGTGAAACTATTTTTATGAAGCTTATGAATGGAACTTTGATTGGCTCTAGTCTAGTTTACAAGAACAAAGGGGAGACATAAATTTGGGTCTATTAGAGATCTGCTTGTAAAATGTAGTTCTTCTAAAGACTTGGCCAACTTCATGATGGCCTGCAAATATCAACTCGTCCTCTCTTTCATACTATTCAATTGAACAAAAGGGTTTGTTTTAGTTGTTTGCGGTAGACAAGAGGGTTATGTCATAGGGATCATCAAGAATTTACAACTACAGGAGACAATTCAATCACATGAAGAGACGTTTAGACTCCTTGGTTCTAGGTGGTGGGCAGTTTAATTGCAGAAAGTAGAAACGCGGAAAGTAACATTCGGCTGTGCGTTGATGCTTTTTCCTTGTTTTATTTAAACCCTGTGATAGAAATAGAATAGTTGAGATGTCTTATAAAAGTGAAAGTGTTTATTTTAAAAACATAAAAGCTTTTAACATGGGATTCTTGTGTGATTTAGATTTTTTTTAACTCATTTTTTAAAAAAATTTATTTTTTGTAATTTTTAATTTTAAAATAATAATTTTTCTTAAATTTTCATTAAAAAATAACAATCAAACATGATGCGTGAACATCATATATAGAACAATCAAATGATGCTCAATCTTTGTACTCAATTACAATCAATTAAATTAACAATTAAAGATGATTATAATAAATCATTACTTTAAGTCAAATTTAATTAACTCATTTTCATTAATTTTCAACAACAGTTTAATATAAATAATTCTTTTTAAAAAATCAAATGAATTTTAAAAAAATTATTCAAACCACAAAAAGTCTAGTTTCTATCGAGTATAATTAAATTGGGACTTTAATTTAAAAGATATTCATGTAAAGTTTATCATATTAATTAAATCTATGAAGTATACTGAAGTTTGAAATAATAAATTGAATCTTTCTCCATCTTTCTTTGGTTTAATTAGCTTCACACCACAGTTTCCCTGTTGTTAAATGAAGGAATACCCATAGAACTTAAACACTAGGGTTTTAAAAATTGCTATTCCATAAATCAATAATCCAATAATTTTCAATTTTATAAATGCATTTATATGTTATATCTTGATTTCATAAACATATTTATTAGGAAATGTGAAGACATAAATGTTATCTTGACATTATAGATGATTTATTTAGAATAATTAATAATTTGTCTTATATATATATACATATATATATATTAGAATTAGATAGAACAAAACCGAGGCATGCATCTCTTCGTTCATAATCTCATTAAAGTCTGGTAATAACAAACTTTTGATTTATGAGACATTACATAAAATTTTATTGGGAAAATTTTTTTGTCCTCAACCTCATAAAAACACATGAAAACCTCCTCAATCACCAGTTACATAGAGTAAAGGGGTGTTCTTATCCCTCATCATTATTTCCTATATCTACAAAACAGCGCTGCTAGCTGGAACTTGAAGGAAATGGAGGTTAATATCTATCCTATAAAACTCAACACTTCTTGATCCGTCTCCATCATCTTATTTTACACGATTACTGCAAATCGGTCCGACCGAGCAAGCATTGTCACTGCTTTGCCTGCATTTGGATCATTAAAATTATATAAGTACAGCAATCGTCTATATTTATTATGTTAATAAGCATATAGGAACAGGACCAGAGTATATTCCAAATTTAATGTATCCGTTGGATTAGTCAACTCATACACCTTACCTCACAAGGAGGAATAAAAATGGGGATCTTAGTAGATACTCGAGTTAGGTGAGAAATGGTCCCTACGATGTCCAAATCCAACGAGTAGGACAATGTTCATTTCATCTCACTCACCTAACACCACACAGATTAACTACCATATTGGCAGCTACAACATCAAACCCAAGATATTGGTAACTTCAATTCCATAGGCAAAGCGATTAGATAGCTGCATCTGTAGTAATCATACATGCTCACCAAATGCTACAAGGGTTTCTAAGGTCTTTACGCATGGTTTCACCTACCATCTTTTATACCAAACTCCTCGTCTGAATTTAAAGCTAAAAACTGCCAGGAATGTGTTAAGGTCAATCTATTGTAAGGCCCACTGCGTTGTACATTTGTTGAACAGATTTTTGGAAATGTCTTTTCTTTAGGTTAGGATACCAAACTAGCTTTTTCAGATGTCACCTTAGAAACAAAGAAAAATCAAGAGAAGGGTTTCATATGGATAATTTGTTCGCTGGCTTCGACCCAGGATTCGGCTAAAAGGCACAGACTAGTCTTTTTGAAAATGATATATACGTAGAAGATTATAAAGTATGAAGCTTATTTAAGAAAGAGAAGAGCAAAGTACCTGGGAATACAAGAAAGTTCCAAGGATTGCGATGGCAGCTCCAAGTGCATTGACGGGTTGCACAGGGGTGTGGAAAATGATAATGGAGGAGACTATGACTGATATACGTTTCATTGTATTTCCAATGCTAAATGTCAAGGGAGAGATCTCGTCCAAGGACATGTACGACACTTGATTGTAAAGGTGATAGAACACACTCTGAGCAGCCACCCACCTATTATATTATTAGGCACAAAAACAGAGCCGCACATATATTTTTTTTTCAGTGAAAATCAAGAAGAAAACCAAATGTTAGATGCAGAAAAGCAGAATACAGGACAAAATTAGCACAAGTCAAAACCAAGAAGCAACTCAAGACATGTAAGATAACGACTGATATATCTGATTCTACCACATAAAAGGTGGACATGTGACAACTTCCAATCTAATCAATTTGTTAGGCCAACCATGAATGATATTTACACCTAAATATTTCTGGAGATGTATGCAAGCACAAAGTCCTATTATCAATTCCGGAGACGAGTATAGACAGTTTAGCCAAATGGGATTTTCACGAATTTTATGATAAGTTTTCCAAAATGAAAATGTTATCAGTATGAATACAAACAAATAGTTTGTAGAAGAAATTTCATTTTACCATACGAAGTTTGGTCCAATCTGAGAAATGGCTGTTTGCCATCCTGCAGCCCACATCTGCGGTCCCTCCACGGCGATAGCAAAAGGTGTAAGAATTAACAGAGACAGCATAGACAGACAAGCATAGTAATTCATTCCACTAACGGACTTCCCCTTCATGCCCTTCTTTGAAAATATGTTTCGAAATACAAATGCCAGGTTGGAGATCATGGCCCCCATAAAACCTGAAACAGACAGCAAACAACCGAGCATGTGAGTGTAAAACACTCCATCAGCTGAACCATTTTTCTAGTCATTTTCTCTAGTGCCATAAATAACCAGGAGAAAAGTACCTCTTAGGTTACAAGCCAGAAACTACGGAATAAACTTAACAAAAGACTACCATGAGCAAAAGAAAGAAGAGGAAAAAATGAGCAAAATGCATGAAGCATTAGGCTTCATTTATTAAATGCTTTTCCCCAACATAATTCAATTGAGTTTTGAAGTCTTTTATTCCAACAACGTAACGAATGACCAGAGGTCTGGTTTGCAACTGCAAATCCAACTCAGTATATTCAAAAGTTGTCACAAGGCTAAACATTCAAAAGAACAGGCATTCGGACAACTTGAACTGGTTTTCCATTCTTACCAATCATGTTAAAGTTGAGCTCGGTAACAGCAGCAAGAGCACAACCACCAATAATTGGAACCAGTGAGAGGTAAACACCCGAAGGAAAGCTCTCACCCAGAAGGAATTTTGAGACCAACACACTGAAAGCAGGTTCACCGCTCTTAATGATATGGGTAAATGAAACTGCAACCTTCGACATACTCACTGTTGCTGCCACATGCCCAATTGTATGTGCCACAGCAACCTTAAGAGAGGAAAAGATAGATCAGTGAACTAAAACTGCAACTTTAAATCACACAACAATGGAAGTTTAGAACTAAAAACAGAAGTTTTGTTAGTCTAATTTAGTCACTAATCCCAATTCCCTTCGAAACAACGAGAAACGATTAAATTAGCGTTGTCTGACTTTCCTAGGAAGCAAACAAAATATGATTTTCGTAACTAGATAACATCAATCCCTTGAGAATTAATGATCCGAAAGGAAACAAAAAACATCAGTTTCCGATCCTTTCTTCACTTTCCTATGCAACCAAAATAAAAACGTCACCTTAAACCCTTACTCCCTTCATTTTTCTACCAAAACGAAAGAATAAATCAACTCACAGGGAACAAAGTCTTCCAGAAATCCAAATCGGTCTTAGGTGCCTCTGTCATCCTCGTAGCCCATGAAATCAGCATCATTAGAGACCCGCACGCCAGAGAAAGAGTAGAGGTCAGCCATGGATAAGGGAAAGCATTCAAGACCTTCTTGTTATATATATTGAACACCACATTCAAAGCCCACCATGTTGCAAAATAAACCCCAATCTTGACCCTCCTAGCAGCTTCTGATTTTACTTCGCTCGAACCTATCGGCTGCGATCGGTCAGCTTCATAGGCCTTGCATGTGATCAAGGACTTCTTTAGGGGCTTCGAGATCGCAAGAGACTCAACTGATGAGACATGCAAAGGCTTTGACACTGAGACAACAGGTTTTGGGGTCTTCTCAGCTGTAATTGATGGCAAGAACAAAGATCTCTTCGGTCCTGGCGGATTTTTTCTACGAAAAGTACTGTCAGATCCATTGATCACTGGTGCAATAGCAGAGTGCTTGATAGCGCAAATCATGATTAAAATCTTAGGTTTTGAAACTCAAAATCGAAAAGGGTCTAATCGGCAGACTACAAAATTTCCCAAAACAATTTCAAACGAAGCTAAAAAGCGAAGATCAACGATCAAGAACGAAACTTTCCCTTGGAATACAGAAAAAGACTGTCCTTTTTAACACTTTCTAGTGGGAACAGGCACAAAAGCTAAGATTTTTGAAGGATTTAGAAAATTAGAACGCAATAAACACAAAGATCTGTTGAGCTAACACACAAACACAACGCAGAGTCGCAGACAACACTATATATTTGGAATAAAGAAATATAGAGAAGGGGACTTATTAGTGATGATTTATTTTAATGGGGTTTGGTGTGGTGGTTCTGAAGAGGACAAGACAGGATGGCTTCGAAATCTACTGAAGGAGGGTTTCTGCTACTCTGAATTCTCAGTCCAAGTTTGTGTTTTGATATCACCAAACAGCCATGTGACCGCTTCTTGTGATCAAAGCGTTAACCTTAGTAAAAGCAAACATATAAAAATCAGAAAAAACAGGCAAGAAAAAGTTGGCCACTTGAGGGTAATTCTAGAGTGTATCTATGGTTTGTACCCTAGGCATCATCAATATGAGCACTAATGGGATGACTTTTCGATGGCGTTTTGGTCAAATAGCCAATGTAGTAGGTTTTATTTATAGTTTAGTACTCTGACATTAGAATCTTTAAAAGTATGGAACTGCCGCTATTATTTGATAAATAACAGCTTAAAGAATTGGAAATCTCAATTATTTCAATATTATTAATTAATAAATTTAGATATTTAGTTAATATATAAAACGTGCTTAAATTAATGGCTATTTTATGATGTTAATATGAGAATAAAAGAATTTTTAGATATGGTCAATATCAATACTTTTAAAACAAGTGTAAAGTCGACCTTAAATCAGAAATGTAATGTTATTTCTCTGATAGAATGACCTTCTTCCAAATTTAGAAACAATAATAGCTTTTTGTTTATGTGATTATTTTAATAAATTTTATTTTATAAATTTTAAAAATTACTTAAATCGATACCTAATATTAGTCATCACTAAACATGTGCTTAAGTGATAGTTTAGTTCCATTCTGCTTTGTTTACTCGACCCAATGGTTCCCAAGGAAAAGAATGGGTACAAATTACAAATACATTGTCTTTTAAAACTTGGAAGAGCCACTCTTTCTATACTAACAAGCTGTTTGGTTAAAGGTAATAAGAATTGTGTTACCTTTCTATTCCTACCTATTAACTATTCGTTTGATTGGTTTAAAAATGACCCATGAAATAACATTCTTAAATATTACATATTCCTTGATGTGAGTTGAATGATTTCTCTGTTTCTAGCTTCCATTCGAACTTTTTGCAGAGAGGTGGAGTGAAGTGGGGGGGTTGGTTGAAGTGAGAAGTTAAGAGAATACTGAAACAGACGATGTTTAATCTTTGTTCTATTTCTTTTCCGTCATGCAATGATTGTAAATTGATATATAGAAGTTTGGCATAATTTCTATTAATTTGAAGTACTTACTTGCTTGTGTAAATGAATCTGAAGGAAAATGTAAAGAAGAAAAATAGTAGGGTTTGAGGGAATGCTTTCATTCGATTTGTAATGTATTATAGGATAATATATATACTACTCTAACTCCTTTCCTATTGGTTGCGTTTCCTAGAACCAAGGGAAAATAATAACTACCGAATATGTGCTGTACAATACTACAAAGGTGATGAAAGAAATAAAGAAAAGGACAAAACAAGAATAGGATAAAACATAACATAAAATGAGAATGAGCCAATGTAAAATGAAAAAGACAGTAAAACACTACTAGAAGCCCAATAGCCTATCGTTGATCTTGTCATGCCTGAAACCCATCAATTTATTTTGGGTTTTCTATCACCCCAC
>JAOSBN010000179.1:50349056-50363925 GCA_027563595.1 Erythroxylum suave
GTCAGAGGTTCGGTCGAAGACCAAAGACTTCGAACTTGTTAATGAGATTCAAACATACTCATGCGCATAAAGTTTTTGTGAACAAGTTTGCAAGCTGTTCTTTAGTGTTCACGTGTTTTAACTCAAGAAACCCTAGACTCATGCAGTCTCGAGCCAGATGGAGATCAATCTCAAGGTGCTTCGTTCTCTCGTGAAAGATGGGATTTTTTTAGATGTAGATAGCGGCTTGATTGTCACAATATAAAGGTATGGGTTCTTGAATCTTAACATGAAAGGCTTGAAGTAATTGTGATATCCATTTTATCTCACAAATAGTTGAGGCTAAGCTTTTGTATTCCGATTCAGTTGAGAAGTGACTAACGGTTGTTTGTTTCTTGGTTTTCCATGAGATTGAAGACCTCCTGAGGAACACTCAGAAGTCGGTTAAGGAGCGCCTAGAGAAGACGCAACTCCCCCAATCCGAGTCGGAATAGGCTACAAGGTGAGGGCTTTCATTTGTTGCATAAAAAATCCCTAGATTCTGAGTTTCCTTAAGGTATTTCAGTATGCATTTAGTTGCTTCCCAGTGTAGCAGTCTAGGGTTGCTCATGAATTGACTTAGCTGTTGTGTCAGGTATGTAATATCAGGCCTGGTGAAGCCTAAATACTGTAATCTTCCTACTAATCTTCTGGTTTATCGAGTAACTCACCTTCTTCAATAGTTAACTTTGTTCTAGGGATGATGGGTGTTACACACGATGTACAGTCCAATAAATTGGTCTCCTGCAAAATATCTGGTATTTATTTTCCTTGTGTAAGTATCATCCCATCTTCCGCTCTTGCAATTTCAATTCCCAAGAAGAACTTTGCATATCCTAAATCCTTGAGTGTGAATTCTACATTCAAAGCTCTCTTCACTGATTGCATTTGTTTTTCATTAGCACGTGTCATTAATATATCATCTATGTAGATGATTACTGCTATGAACTCATCTCCTTTGCCTTTAGTGTACAGGCAGTGGTCTGCTTCTGATTTAGTAAACCCCATTAAGTACAGTTTTGAGGATAACTCTTTATTCCACTGCCTACCCACCTACTTTAAACCATAGATGGATTTGATGAGCCTGCATACTTACCCTTGCTTAGCTTTAGTGTAGCCTTATGGGGGTAGCATATATAGCTCCTCTTCTAGGTAGCCATGAAGAAAGGCATCATTAATATCATATTGATGGATTGGCCATTGCTTAGATGCAATAATGGCCAAGAATAACCTTATGGTTACCACCTTTGCCACTAGAGAGAAGACTTCTGAGTAATCAGTCCCTTCTCTTTGGCTAAAACCCTTTGCCACAAGTATGGACGTCAATTTATCCAATGTACCATTTGGATTGTGCTTCACCTTATATGCCCATTTTGAGGCTATGGCCTTCTTTCCTTTAGATAGCTCCGTAAGTTTCCAAGTTCCATTTTTCTCTAAGACAGATGGTTATTCATTCATAGACTCTACCCATTTTTCATCTTTACTTGCAGTTTCATAGGATAAAGGCTCAAAGATTTCAGAAACATTTCCTGTGAAACTACTGTAGACATTGCTGTTTTTGATGTTGAGCATCCTTAACCCTTCTTCATTTGTTCCTACGAGACAACAAACTTGTAATGCTACATTGTTATCATCAAGGGAGTGAATGGACTGATGAGCTATGGATTGAAGGACATAATCTTGAAGGTATTTTGGAGTTATGTGTTTTCTGATGCTTTTCCTTTGTGTGGGGGCAGTGGGTAATATATTTTGGTTTGGTGAGTTGTTAAGTAAGGCATAATCTGATGTGTGAGAACTCTGTTATGAATTGTTATCATGTCATGGTAGGTGTTGGGGCAGGATATGCAATGTCTGTATTGGTTAGAGAACTGGTGAATAAAGGCTCTAGGTTTTATGTAGTGCTTGTGATTTTCTCTGCAAATGGGAAATTACTTTCATAGAATACAACATCTCTTGATATGAACATTGTTTTAGTATCCAAATCCATAAGTCTATAGGCTTTGTAATCTGACATATACCCAAGGAAAATGCACTTTTTTGACCTAGGATCCAGTTTTGTTCTATTTGGGGTCTTGTCTAAGGCAAAGCAAAGGCAACCAAAGATTTTTAGGTGTTCGTAGTTAGGTTTTCTATTGTGCAATTTCTCAAAAGGACTTACCCACCCCAGGACTTTGGTTGGGATTTGGTTAATGAGGTATGTAGCTGTTAATAGGGCCTCTCCCCAATATGCTCTAGGCAATTTAGCTTTGAAAAGTAGGGCTCTAGTGATCTGAAGCAGATGTTTGTGTTTAATTTCTACCACACCATTTTGTTGTGGTATGTAGGGGGTACTCTTTTGGTGCTGAATTCCTATTTATGTAAAGATTTTGGTACACTCCTAATTGATGAACTCCCTCCCATTATCAGTTTAGATTTTTAATACTTTAGTGTCGAATTGTCTCTCAATGTTTCTAAGAAATTGCACAATGGTTTGTGGTGTTTGATGCTTATGTCTTAGTATGAAGGTCCAGGTTGCTCTAGTGTAATCATCTACAATTGTAAAAAAAATAATGAGAACCACCCATAGTAGAAACACTGTAAAGCCCCTATAAGTCCAAATGAATGATTTCAAAAGGTCTAGCTGTTTGTATCTCATGCATAAGGAAAGGTTTTCTATGCTATTTGGCCAAAGGACACACTTGACATTCATATTTAGTAGGAACATAAATGTTTATCACATTAATGTGCTACAATTTTTTCTTGGATACATGCCCTAGTCTAGAATGCCATAAGTCAAAAGGGATTGAAACATTAAAAACAAAATTCTTAGCTTTGTAAAACTCTAAGGAGGGACCTTTTACACTGTCTGAGGTTAGGAGGGTCTCCTTGTTTAGCTCATACAGCCCATTCACTGCCTTGACAATAGCTAAAACATCATTAGTTCGAAAGTCCTGCAAAAACAACTTGTTAGAGAGAAAAATCCCAGTAACCTCATTCTGAGTAGTAAGTTTATTGACAGACACTAGATTCTTGAAGAAATTAGGCACATGCAAAATTTCAATGAGGAAAATTTTGTCCTCTATACATGACTGACCAATATGAGCAACTTTTTACTTATTTCCATCAGGTAGAGTCACGGGATCATATGCATCATTAATCACATATTTAGTACATTGACTAAGTTCTACTGTCATGTGTGTAGAAGCACCAGAATCAATAAGCCAAGAATTTGTATGATTGAATGTTGTGTTCACAGAGTGTTTAACATTACCTGCATAGTTTTGATACCCTGAATAATTTACCTCCCTCGCAGCTTTGCCTTTAATAGCTTTACCTATCTCTTGTTGTATGAAGTTAGCAAGACCAGGAGGTATCTATACATTCCATGACTTTTCTTCATTCTGCTCTTGTGTTATCTCTGTAGGACTATCGGTTGTTTGAGCCATGTTTGCTTTTCCTTTTTCTCTTTGTACAGTAAGTTCTTTGTACCAGTCAGAAATTCCATGAATCTTGAAGCAGGTATCCAAGGTATGCCCAATTTTTTTTGCACTTTTCATAGTACTTATCTTCTTTCTTGAGATAGGGCCCTTTGCTAGAATTGTTGTTCCTTCCACCTTTCTTCGAGTTACTAGACTGTTTAGCTAGCATTGCCATATTAGGAGTGTTGTCCATAGTAGCATTCATTACCCTTTGTCTTTCTATAGTTTGCAGCATAGAAAAGGCTTTATTTACTGTAGGTAAAGGCTCCATTAGCATGATTTGGTTAACCACATTCTCAAACTCATCATCAAGACCCATTAGAAATTGTATAAGCCTATGAGCATTTTCTTTGGTAGTAATAGCTCTTGAAGCATCACAAGTACATATGGGAATAGGGCTTATACTAGATAAATCATCCCACAATTTCTTTAGCTTAGTGTAATAGGCAAACAATGTTAGGGTACTTTGTTTAAGTGAACTTATTTCTCTCTCTATTTGGTATAGTAATGGCCCATTAGCTTCACCAAACCTCTCTTGTAATTCTACCCAAAGTTCCCTAGCAGTAGCAAAAGATAAAAAAGCACCACCTAGTTTTTTAATCATGGCATTGAGAATCCTTGATTTTACCATGCTGTCTGCTCTCTTCCATTTTGCTAACAAGACTACATCTTTTGTAGGCATGTTGCAGGTTCCATCGATAAAGGACAACTTATCCTTTGCACATAAGGCTATAGTCATAGATTTGCTCCAGGTAATGTAGTTGTTGCCGTTGAAGAGTGTAGCGACAAACACAGCACCAAGATTTTCAGTATTGGTAACTGAGTAATGCTCATAGTCATCTGTAGGTAAGTTTGTGGCACTGAAGCCACTGTTGTCTGTAGTGTTAGACATTGTAGGTTAGGGTAGAGGAATCAGAGAGATGGCTCTGATACCATGAAGGAAAATGTAAAGAAGAAAAATAGTAAGGTTCGAGGGAATGTTTTCGTTCAATTTGTAATGTATTTACAGGACAATATATATACTACTCTAACTCCTCTCCTATTGGCTGCATTTCCTAGAATCAAGGGAAAATAATAACTACCGAATCAGCACTGTACTATACTACAAAGGTGATGAAAGAAATAAAGAAAAGGACAAAACAAGAATAGGACAAAACATAACGTAGAATGAGAATGAGCCAACATAAAATGAAAAAGACAATAAAACACTAGAAGCCCAATAGCCTATCGTTGGTCTTGTCACGCCCGAAACAAATCAATTTATTTTGGGTCTTCTATCAGAATCATAATTGTGTTGAATGGTCTAGATTGTTAGAACGGAGTCTTCTTTATCCTTGAAGTGCTTGTGGTTTAGTAGATTTGTTCTTAATGAGCATACTAGTCTATCTATGTTTGATGCTTCGAATAGTATATAACTTGATCTAGTCTGTGAGTCCATGTAGCATGTGCATTGAACATAAGGGGATAAAAAAAGAACAGTAAGTCGACTAATGTAGGATTTCTAGGAATGAATTGAACGAATCCTGAAATTAAGAGGAAAAATATTTGTGGTAGAATTGTAGCTATGTGCAGAATATATTGCATAACTTTTTGTATTTTAAAATTATTAACCCTTGTCTTCAACAGGATTGATTGTATTGTCGGACTTTAAATTTAGATTATATAAATACAGTGCTATATATACTTCTGTATCAACTCTGCACAGCTTCTTCTTTCATAGATCTCTGATTGTCAGCTTAACTTTGCATTGCTTTATTCTTTTCTTTCTAGGCCAATCTACTTATTATTTTCTCATCTCTTTTTTTATTGCCAATCTTTTCCTCAATTACAGATTGTTGTCCTCAAGGTTGATATGTCATACGAAGGTTGTGTCGATGCTGTGAAAAGGGTTTTAAGGAAAATGGAAGGTTTGTTGCAATGTATCCTTGCAATCTTTTTTTTTTAGTTATTGTTTATTGAGCTTATTTGTGATGATAACTGATTATGTGAAAGTATATGGCTTGTGGTCCATAATTGAGTCATTTTTTAATGCCAAAATGTTTAAGATGAACCTTAGTTCTACATCTTCTCTCATCAGAAATGACTCAACTTCTGTTCTAGTAAGCATTATCCGTATGTATTTTCTAGTTTCATTTTTATGAGAAAGTCGAATTGTGTTCTTCTCTACTGGATTCCAAATAGAAGAAAACTATATTATCAAATTAGTGTCTTTACGCATCAAGAGTGGTTTGATCTAGTGAGAGCTATGGTCTCTGTAGTCGTCTGTGATTTCAGTTTCATATGTAGCAAGGTATGGTAATTAGATATGTAGTTAGAAGTAGGAAAAGAAACTGTATTGAAACAGAAAACACATAAGGGAAAAAATGGTTTCCTTTACTTGCAAATACATAGCTATATTTATCAACTGAAACTAGCAGTCTGCGAACTCCATATCCATGATAACCGGAATCTTGATTCCTTTTATATTTCTTTGAACTCGCGTGCACATATTCTCAGTTATGCATAGAGCATAATGATATACCCTTCTACTTGTTTGTGGACATCCATCCGCTTTCTAGAATTATATATGCAATGTAATGGTATACCCCTTTAATTGTCTTCAATGTGTTGAATCATATGATGTCAATTTGAAGGATCAAAAGGTGACTGTGTAGCTAGATGCTGTGCTTGAGACTGTAAAAAATTGGGAAGAAGACTGCCTTTTGGGAAGCAGAAGTACTTTCTGAGCCGCAAACCAAGCCTACTGTGAAATCTCATATCAGTTGGAGAGGAGAACAAAGTATGCCTTATAAAGATATGGATACCTCTCTCCCATAGATGCGTTTTCCTAGCTGAGCTACGAAGAGCAAAACTGTGAAGGTTTGGGCAGGGCCTAAAGGGCATAATATCTATAGGAGGGTAGTTTGGGCTGATACAATAATACTAGAGTCGGTTTCTGACCTGTTGTGCTAGTTAGGCTGGGCCCTAAGGGAGATGGATAGTGTGAAATCCTACATCGGTTGGAGAGGAGAACGAAATATGCCTTATAAGGTATAGACACCTCTCCCCCAAAGACGCGTTTTCCTAGCTGGGCTAGAAAGAGCAAAATCGTGAGAGTTTGAGCTGAACCTAAAGTTCAAAGCGGACAATATCTATGAGAGAGTGGTCTAGGCTGTTACACCTACAACCGAGACTGTGGCTGTTTTTAAATGTTGATAAGTGAATTATCTTGGAGGGCAAACCTCACAGTAGATTATGGTTTTGTTAAATGTATAAGGATATTATTTTTCTATTCAACCTGTATTAAATGTAACCTAGAATGCTTTCTTGTTTATTATTTAACAGTTGTTTGTACTATCGTATGAAATAAATGAAAAACATTGATCCGAGTTACTCAAGAACATGTCTACCCTATGGTTTTATTTGAACTTGGGGGCTAAAAGGGTACAAATCAACCTACTGGATGTTAGAACTGTGCAAACAGTTTCCTTTAAGGAATTTAATAATGATAATAAATATTAATAAAATTAATAATAATAAGAATAACAATAAGTAGAAAATTAATAATAATTAATAATAATAACAATAATAAAATTAATAAGAATACTAATTTTAATAATAATAAGAAATAATAATAATAATAATAATAACAACAATAATAATAAGGAATTTAATAATAATAATAATAATAATAATTGAGGAATTTAATAATAGTAATAAATATAATTAACAATAATAAGAATAATAATAAGTAGGAAATTAATAATAATTAATAATAATAACAATAATAAATTTAATAACAATAATAAATTTAATAACAATAAGAAGAAATTTAATAATAATAATAAATATAATTAAGGAATTTAATAATAAATAAATAAATAAAATTAATAATAATAAGAATAATGATAAGTAGAAAATTAATAATAATAATAATAATTAATACTAATAAGAATACTAAATTTAATAATAATAAGAAGAAAATTAATAATAATAAGGAATTTAATAATAATAATAATAATAAACATGATTAAGGAATTTAGTAATAATAATAATAAATATAATTAATAAAATTAATACTAATAAGAATAATAATAAGTAGAAAAATTAATAATAATAATAATTAATAAAAATAACAATAATAAGAATAATAAATTTAATAAAGACAATAACAAATATAGTTAAGTAATTTAATAATAATAAATAAAATTAATAATAATAAGAAATTTAGTAATAATAATAACAAATATAATTAAGTAATTTAATAATAATAAACATAATTAATAAAATTAATAATAATAAGAATAATAATAAGTAGAAAATTAATAATAATAATAATAAATGTAATAAGAATAGTAAAATTTAATAATAATAAGAAGAAAATTAATAATAACAAGGAATTTAGTAATAATAATAAATAAAATTAATAATAAGAAGAATAATAATAAGCAGAAAATTAATAATAATAATAATAATTAATAATAAGAATAATAAATTTGATAATAAGAAGAAGAATATTAATAACAAAAATAAAAGTTACTAAAATTAATAAAATATATAATGATAAGGAATTTATTAATAATAAAATAAATATAATTAATAAAAATAATAAATTTATAATAATAAGGAATTTAAATAATAATAATAATATTTTGATCTTTTTTTTAGTTATTCCTTTGTCATTCCAAGTTTATATTTTTAAACGCATAAAAATTTCTTATCTATTTCATTCCTTAAACTAAACAAAAGTAATACACATTCTATTCTATTTCTCTTATTTTTTATTCTTAAGAATAATTATTCTAATTCTTATCTATTTTATTCCTTAAATCAAACAGGCCATAGTTGTTATACCAATATCAGAATATTTATTGGGTACAATATTAACTTTCTCAGTACCATTATTTGATGGGCTTGTTTTAGACGTTGGCCCAGTGGTTCAGCTCTAGCCTAGAATTTGTGTTGTATGCCGAAGCATGCACGTGCACTTGAACTAACCTAGCTCCATTTCGTTCCGATCTTTTTCACGCATTTTAGACTAAATATATTTTATCCCTTTTTCTCTACGCAGATACAGGCATGCTGTTTACAAGGCAATTTCGACTTCTCAATCATGCTCCTTTCATTTTATCTTGGAATCACAACTCCTATACATCGAAGCTTCATTTTCCCCCAACTGTTTCATTATACTACTAACTTATCTATTACTTTTTAATTTTTATTTATGTTGTATTAATTTTTTTAATCTTTTTGCAGTTAGTTTGTTTTCCAAAAATTAAAAATTAGAAGTAATTATAGAAAAATACAAATCATCTTATATACCATTACTCATTACTCTAAGTTAAAATTAGTGCATTAAAAAAAATAAAAATTAACTATAAACTAAATCAATTTATATTCTTTAAACTATTTTAATTTAAATTCATATCATCGATTTAAAATTTGAAAATATAAAAAATGAATAACAATTCTTTGTAATAAATTTATCTTTAAAATGGTATAAAATTTAAATTATACGAAGGAGTGACAATATAAATATTAAAATAAAATAACAATTCGTGATAAAGGTTATATATAATTTTTTGGAAAAGTATAATGATTTAAAGTATAACTATTATTTTATATTTAAAATTTTTAATTGATATCATTTAAACATCATCATGATTCATGACTTACAAGTCTTCCTCTTTTCAAATACGCATAATTCAAAACTTTATCATCGATTACTGTTGAAACAATGCCAACATTACACCTTATATTTGAAAACATAGGTCTTCATCATAAGTGTAGTTGGCAGCAGAACTATGGGCAAGCTTTTCAACAAATATTGCACCAGTGCAGTGCCAGTCCAAAATGTGCATAGTTCAATATGCTTGACGTAAAACACCCAAACATTTGGCAACCCACGTCAGGGTAGTCCATCCAAAATGATGCTCAATCCCCGCCATGCCGGTGCAGCCTCAGTAAGAAGTCCCTCGTAGACTTTAAAATGACCATCTATTATATGCAAATTTATAGAAGTGTTAAATTTTTCGTAAAGATGCCCGTTCCTGCTCAAAACACATATTTGGTGCTAACTGGACGTTTTTAAGAAAGCCAATTTATTTAGGCTAGCGCTAATACAATATTGAGTTTTTCATGTCAGTCTCTATTTAGAAGGAAGATGAATGTTTCAAATACTATAAGATTTATATCTTAGCTCAAACTTTAAGAACTTGAATTATGCATTGAATCATGTACGTATGCTATTTTTTATTTTTATTTTAAATTAATGAAGAAATTTTATCACTTAATCTTTTCATCATGTCTAAAATTAAATAAACAATAGAATTATGTTAAGTTTTATGTTGCATTGAAATTTTTATACATATAATGTAAGCGATTCATATATAAAAAGTATATTTCCTCCTAAAATTTTAAAAAATGGCATTATAAATTAATTATTGTATATAAAACATTGTTAAATATAAGTTTTGGTCGATATAAAAGTTACACTTTTATAAAATATGTATGGATACACATTTTTAGTGCTAATGATCAGCGTAAGTTATATAGGTCTTATTTCACAAACAGCAGATTGCATTAGTTATTAGTTAATTCTATTAGCGGTGGCTGACAGTAAATTAATATAATTGATTAGGTCAATGAATATCATCTACTGTTTATTTAAATATGTCTAGTAAACATAAAGAACAATTTTGTATTTTATATTGTTGCAGGCTATTGCATCAATCCGAAAATTTATCCAATGTGCTTCTAAAAGATAACGATTGCGAGTTCCTCAATTTTATTTTATTTTTTAAATTTGTACATGCAATTTAACTAAAAATGAAAAGTAAAATTAGAAGACATACTGGGCTTTTAAATAAAGTTGAAGAACAATTTTAAATAAAATTTATTTTTTAATTATAATCCATGAGTAGAATGTACATGGCACTTGTTGGATGCATCCTGATAAGGAAAAAAGAGCCATTCCACGTAAAAGAAAAAAAAAATTTGCTAAGGGGTCAAGTCTTAATGGTCAATTAGGTCTCAGATTTAAGAACCAACCCATCATGGGGAATATTAGAAAGGATATGCTTTGCAAATATACATCCCAACCCCAACCCAAGGAAAATTAAAATAAAGTTAAGAAGGCGTAAAAGATAGAGAGGAGAAGACGTGAAGCTGGTTGGAGTTGGACCCGCAGTTACGACCATTTTGATTACTCCAGCTGGCGTCAATGGGACCACCGAGCCAACTAGTGTGGGGACCACCAATAAAAGCCGTCTTCGGAAACCATGTAATGCATTCCCCCACCTTCACTCTTCTAGCATGGTCCACCTTTTGTTTAGTGGGGTCCCCATCGTTTTCTTCACCAGACCCACTTCACACGTGCACATCTCCAAAACCCCCCACTCACGTGCGCACGTGCTCGTCCTCCTCCTCCTCTCCATTTTCCGAGGTAACATTTCTTTTTTTTTTCTTCAAGCAAACCCGTTCATGGCGGACGCTAACTAGCTTCAACCGTCAAGAACTGCAGAAGCTTTCTTTCTTTTATCATTGCTTTGAAGGCCGAGTTACGAACTGTACCTCCTGCTTGTTGTAAATCTCCAAAGAAAAATCTCTAAGTACTTGAGTGGTCCCCGTATTTGTGGACGTAGTGCATGCGGTATTCGAACTTGGAGTCGTGAACGAGCTAGTTTTATCAGGTTTTGATCCAGGAACGGTCGAGCTCGAAACAGCAGCTTGTTGCATGGATGCCACAAACGATGATATGGGCCTCGCGGCTATATTAATCAATGGTGTCGCAGTAGCTGGAAAAGCGAATATCTGAGGCTGGTTCGATGGTGTTGCGACGGACCCTGTTAATGGTGGCATCATTAAGAAAGCCCCTGGAACGACGGCGTTTGATGGTATTGCCCACATCGGAACTACGCCCTGCGGTACTGCCAGTGGTGGCGGTTGGGTTGTTATCGGAGCTAACGGTGCGGACACGGTCACGACGGTGGGTGCTTCACTCATGTCTATGTACTCACTGTTGGCCGCACGTTTACGCTTCTTTTTTATGGGAAGCTGGTCCACGTTTTGTTCGGTGGTGGCGGCGTCGGCGGTGGTGGGAATTTTAAGAGTTCCATTTACAGACATGGCAATCGCGGGCACAGTTCCGGTGCCGGTGGCGGCGATGATGGCGGGCTCGGCGTGTTCCAGCAACCACCTAATGGTTTCTCCGTCGGACTTGTGGCCAAGTTCTCGGGTCAGCTGAAAAATCCTGGCGGCACACGTGGCGGGTATTCGGATCCTCCTGCCCCGACCCTCCACCTTGGTGTGACGGTCTTTGGTGGAGGTTCTTTTTGGTGGAGCAGCCACGGTGAGCGGCGGCGGCATAGGAATGCCTGAAGGCACCTGAACAGTGAATGGCAATCCTCCTAAAGACTGCCCATCAACTGACTTTTCTCTTTCTGAGTCGTCAGGCTCCTCCTTGGGTTCAACGGCTGTGACCGGAGGTGATGGTGGGGTGGTGTCTCTTCCTCGGTCAACGATCCTCGTACTTTGATCTTCATTAACTTGTTTATCATTAGTAGCCATATTGAAGCTGAAACTATAAGTTGAGACAAAAATGTAAAGGGAAATAGTCTAACTAAGGCACTGCTCCAACAGTTACAGGGGGAGAGTTGAAGCACAAACAAAACAATAGGCGTTGGGTTGGGATTTGGGACCTTTTCTTTCTTTCTTCTTACAAGGACCAGGAGGGATCTTTTTCTGCACAAGTAAAACACGTAGAAATGGGCCGGTAAGACTTAATTATATGTAGGGAGAAATCATACCCTACGGTCCCTACCACATATGGTCTAGAGTTTATGCACCAATTACAATAACTGGGTCTGGGTCACAAAAGATGACACGTGATGATGGGTCCCTCTCTGCAGGATTATGGGGTCATCTCTTTGGTGGAGATCAAATAAGATAAAAAGAATCAAACCGAGTCTTTCCATATACTTTAATCTGAAAATTCATGTAAAATTTTAAAAACTTGAATTAAATTTACAGGTGAAAGTTCCACACTAATTTATTACTGATAATTATTTTTCTTTTCAAAATAATATAAAATGGGAATTATTTATTTAAAAATCATTCTCTAAAACATTTAAACAAAGAAATTGAAAAGGTCAGGAAGAAGAAAAAGAGAAAAGGGTGAGAAAATGTCCATCAAAGAAGAAATGAAATACAAGAATAAGAAAAATAGAACGCATAAAATTATGACTTAACAAAAACACAAGTAAGAAAATTATATCAAAATATTAAGAAAACATAAAAAAAAAAGATTATTTTAGAAGGTTTTCACTTCTATTCCATTATATTATCTAATCTTAGAATTGTTTTTTAATAGTAAAATATTTTTTTTCACTTTCCTAAAACTAATTAGTAAATTCATTACTAATCTTTGTGCCAATGCTAATGGTGGTTTCCTCTCTTATTAATGGCAACCCATGGTCCCCATCTATCGTGTACATGCGTTTATGTGGAAGCCCGTTGGCCCACTAAGAAAAGTCAAATTTGAATTCACCGTAAACGACGACGCGTGAGGATGCCATGGGCAGGTAAGAGTACGCACTAACTAACCATAAGGGCAAAGGCAAGCATGTGGTGGGGCTCACTTACCACAAAAGAAGAGAACACGTGGGGTCCACTCAAACCGGGTCCCACTCCCCTCAAGAAACAAAAAGTGGGCACCACTTGTGTCCAGGTTGATAGGCCCTGGAAGGTCCACAAGGACCGTTCATATTCGTGGACCCCATGTTCAACGGTGGATACGGTGGGATCTATCTTCCACAGCGCCCCACTATCATGGTATGGCGGTCTCGGCCTCACTATATTATATCGAATCCTATCCTTTCTATAGATATCAGATCACCGTACGTGGGGCCCACCCGAAGAGTAAGATGGACGGTGGAGCCTGCTGGGTGGCGGTCCGGCTTCCGGGGCCCCTCAGCTCGAACATTACAGCTTGGTAAGACCTAAAATGAAGAACAGTTAAGCAAGCATGGCAGGATACTTGTGCTCTTTGTACTTCTACTTTCATGGCAGGATACTTGTGCTCTTTATACTTCTACTTTTATGAATAATTTGATTTGGAAACATTTTTTTAGAATAAAATAGGATTCGCAAAATAAGTTTGATGACGTGTTGATAGTTAAACGTTCAAAAGAAGTGCTTTTTTATTTATAATTTAAATTGTTTGATTCATATTTTGTCAATCAATAAAAATGACGAGATATTAAAAATATTTTCAAATTCTTATTATATAAATCACTTTATAATTTTGTAAAAATTTAATTTTTTAATTACCATTCTAATTGCTATAAATATTAAAATGAGTTAATTAAATTATTAAATATTGGACTAGCTAATAAAAATATGAGTACTTTTTTATTTTTATATTTTTATTTATATAATCTTAAACAATAATTAATTTATATATATAGTGAGGGATTTTATTTTTTCAATATATCGAAAGAGATAAAAATGCTTAAGTTATATTTTACATATTAAGGTAAAAAGTAAATATAACTGCAATATAAGATTTTACTATGAAACTGAGAACTGTGGAACGTGGATCATATTTTTCTTGATGTCCGTTCATATCTTCTTCACGGTCGACTATAGAACACAGTAATACGTGGAGAAAACTATAACAAATAATGAATCGGGATTCGATCTTCTATTTTGATTATGATATTTTTATTATGTTATTTAAATTTTAATAACATATTTACGTTGATTCATATATAAATATAAATATAAAATTTAATAAAATAGAATTAGAATAAAGTAATTGAATTAGAGGATTTAATGCGTACCGGTAGAACTCAAACAATAACCTGACATATTTATGTGGTTTTTCTAGTTCGCTTATAAATAATACAATATAAAACATTTTCTTAAAAAAATGTATTGAATGGAAACGTAAAAATAATAATAACAAATTCCTAGTTAATAAAAAAATCTTATATTTATTTGTTGCTGAGTGGAAACTTAAAAATAATAATTACAAATCCCTAGTTAATAAAAAATGTCTTATAGTTATTTGTTTGAATATTTAAACAACATGAAATGTTTAAATTATTTAAGGAGTCCTTGAAGGTGGTTAGGAAATTATCATGAATAACTTGGACCACCTCCTCTTAATGAGAAAACATATTCTACTTCATTTAGTCAACTCACCAAAACTATTTTGGCCGTATTATGACACGTGGTTTGTTCCCTCTCCACGAGATCATGGTAGACCCACTGGTGGTGATGGCCAACCCCACAGCATTCTCGTGGAGCGGACTTTTATTTTCCCTTGTCCTAATTTTTCTTATAAATTTAGGTTTAAAGTAAGTGATCCTCTCCGAATTTTGACTTTTGAATTATCTATTTTTTTTTATAAT
>JAOSBN010000179.1:50375295-50400230 GCA_027563595.1 Erythroxylum suave
ATGTACAATCATTACATGTGCAAAATTTACTATTCACATGCATATATGAATGCATGAACATAGCCAAACAATTTTAAGTACTCCTCTCGCTCCAAATTACTATCTTACCCTTCCCATCGGTAATGGGATGTTACAACTATAGCTTTTGGATCAAGGTACAACGGCCATCTTCACGTTTACCAAGCGCGCGCCAGCACCAGCAACATAATCGTAACTCTAAAACTAAACATCAGGTGGGCGGCTCAAGGTTTGGAGTGCTATCAAAACCGGAAAGGAATGAGTTATTAGCCATCCCCTCGTAGACGTCGTCTCCTCAACGGCTCCCTCAAGCGCCAAGGAACCCCTTTACGTTGGATGTGTTCATAGATCATGCTACGGACGAAAAGAATGGGTCATTGTCCATAGCTAATGGGCGTGGGAAATAAATGAAAGGAGGGCCAAAGCGTAAGGCTTTGGCCCACACGCTCAAAATTAGTTTTAATCAGAACGAGGTCAATGGTCAGGCCTCAATCCCAACAACCTACAAACAACTGGAACCCACTAGCAGCAATACGTATAAAGTCGTAACATTCAGCTCCCAACATGACGTCATCTGTGTTCGGATAGTCTCAGAAGAGCGGGAGGTGGGTCAAGGAGCACCAAGCTAACCCATGGTTAGTGTTGAGGGGTCAAAGGATCCACGAGGGCCTGAGAAGGCCGAATTTATTCTACCTCCTTCCAAGTCGCCCGATTGGATACTACGTGAGGCTGGTGTAGCAAGCCCGTCACGTGAACCGGAATTGACTGACATGATAGTCACCACGTCACTGGAAGGCAATAGCCACAGTACGCCAGAGGGCTTCATAGATACTTCTCCGTCTTAAGGGCAGTTGGTTTAACTGAATCCATTTTATATGTCGATTCTTATTTAGAATTGTCAAGGGGCGGGGGGAAACGATTCCAAGTGATCTTGAGGAATTACATTCGTAATTATATACCAAGAATATTGGTGCTGGTGGAAACTAGGATTAGTGGTAGACAAGCTCACACAATCATTAGCAAATTGGAGTTTGATTTTTCATTCCACGTCGAAGCCAAAGGCTTTACTGGTGGAATCTGGATGTTATGGAAAAAGGAATTTAAAGTCTCAATAGTGTTAGCCCATATGCAAATCATTGATTCCAAAATTCAATATGGATCTATTGCTTTTGAATTATTGACGATCTATGCAAGCCCCCAAAAGAGGAACCAAAAATTCCTCTGGCATATTTTGCGATGGCTCGGACAATCCATAACCAATCTTTGGCTTGTCGGAGGGGATTTTAATGCTAAATTGATTGCTGCAGATAAAAAAGGGGATCACAATTAGTTCAAGTGGTTAGTAAAGATTTCCGGGACTGGGTTCATGAGAGTAGTCTGCATGACTTGGGTTATGTAGGATCACGATTTACTTGGCGCAGAGGAAATGTCCAAGCTCGACTAGATAGAATGTTTGGCTAGTTGTCATGGTTCGAAGGATTTCTGCATACTGTGAATCATCATTACCTTTTCTTAGATCTGATCACCGACCCATGTGGATTCAATATATCCGTAAACAACATCATGACATATGCCCACCCAAGTTTCAATTTCAATCAATATGGCTCGCTTATGAAGCATTTCCTCAGGTAGTCGCTAATAAGTGACTCCCTTAAGCAGCATCGTTTAGTAATTCTATTCAACAGTTTTCAAACCACTTCATGCAATGGAATAATTCCGAGTTTGGGAATATATTCCATCTTAAGAAACGACTGCTTGCTCATTTGGAAGATATACAAAGGGCACTGCAGCATGACGATTCGGAGTCACTATTGTCCCTAAAAGACAGGCTGAGTGGGGATCTAGTACAAGTGCTATGTGAGGAAGAAATGTTCTGGCATCAAAGAGCCAGATGTGAATGGCTATCACACGAAGATCACAATACTAAATATTATCACACAGTTACCCCCACCAAGCAGAAGAAGTTAACAATAGAGCGGTTAGTGGACCAACATGGCAATGTTATAATGAATGCAACTCAATTAACCACCAAGATTCAAGACTATTTTGTACACGTGTATACCGCTGAGGAGGAGGTAAATCATATCATTTCCAACGTCGACACTTTTCCTTGTCTTACCGAGGAGTAAATTCACACCCTTCAAACCCCAGTACATGCCCCCAAAATTAAAACAGCAGTCTTTGCTATGAATCCCCACAAAGCACTAGGAATAGATGGATTTTCGGCTCTATTTTTCCAATCTCAATGGGGTACGGTAGGCTCCCAGATGGTGAATTTTATTCAGAAAATTTTTAACAATGAAACCTAGGAACCGAATTTGAACCGTACCATTCTCATACTCATTCCTAAAATCTCGTCCTCGAAGTTTATTACCCAATTTCGACCAATCAGCCTTTGTTCAGTACTGTATAAAATCATTTCAAAGGTGATAATGAATCGTTTGAAGTCACACCTCGATGGGCTGGTGGCAAATACTCAATGCAGCTTTATTCTAGGTAGGCATATCATTGACAATATTATTATTGCCCAGGAGATTATTCATTCGATGAGGATGAAGAAAGGAAAAACTAGGTATTTTGTCATTAAAGTTGATTTAAAAAAAGCCTATGATTGCTTAGAATGGGGCTTTCTACATGACACTCTGAAGGAAATCGGCATCCCTCATCAATTGCTAAGTGTCATTATGAAGTGTGTCAGTTTCCATGCAAGTTGCATGGAACAACTCTCTTTCTGATCCATTTCGACCTTCAAGGGGTATTCATCAAAGGGACCCGATATCACCTTTCCTTTTCGTTCTCTACATGGAACATCTAGGTCATATGATCTCCCTTGCGGTGAGCCACGGAATATGGAAACCGTTTAAATGGAGACATGCGGGGCCTTCCATTTCTCATCTTTTCTTCGTTGATGACCTAATACTGTTTGGCGAAGTTACAGATACCCAGGTAACGGTAGTCTCGAAAATTTTGGCTACTTATTGTCAGATGTTCGGATAAAAGGTTAGTAATACTAAAACGCGGGTTCAAAGAATGTCCCATTGGAACAACAGAGAAGGATCAGTCAAGCACTCTAGAACCAGAGAGTGACAAATTTGGGTAAATACTTAGGCGTGCGTTTAATTCATGAGCGATCGTCAAGAAATACGTATCAATATATCTTGGATCGAACACACCAAAAGTTGATTGGGTGGTGAGTGCGAACCTTGTCTATGGTAGGGCGAGTCACATTAACTCAATCTGTGATCTCCTCCCTTCCCACCTATACGATGCAAACGGTGTGATTGCTGAGACGATTTTGTGATGACATGGAAACACTAATGTGGAACTTCATTTGGGGATCACAAGATGGGCAGCGGAAAACTCATTTAGTCAACTGGGAAGCATTTTGTCATCCGAAACAAGTAGGGGGACTGAGGATTAAAAGTATTAGAACCTTAAATGATGCACTCTTTACTAAATTGGGATAGTCATTAATCACCAGGCCATCAGCCTTATAGGTACAAGTCCTTCGAAATCATTTTCCTGCACACCACATCCCGACAACACTGGCTAAACCAAGGGCTTCGATAATTTGGCGGGATATTTCAGCTACATGGGGGTATGTCCGCCAAGGCATCAAATGAAATCTTGGAAATGGTCGCCGAATTTATTTCTGACTAGACCATTGGCTGTCTGATTGGGGCCCGCTAATCTTAGCAACTATAGCCCCCTACCTGACAATTTGAGGACTGTAATGGTTAAAGATTGTGTGGATGTGGAGGTTAATTGGACCTGAAATTTGTTGCAACACTACTTACCCCTTACAATTTGTTCGATTATTGCGCAGATCCGACCTCCGATCAAGGACATGGGAGAGGACCAAACTGTGTGGCCCTGGTCAACATTTTAAATTCTCAGTAGCATCTTTCATAACGGATGTATCGTCGAAAGGCAAAACCAGATCTGGAATGTAATTTAGAAATGGGCAAGGCTGCAACGCATTCGTTCATTCCTGTGGCTACTCACCAAACAAAAGTTGCTAACCAACCAACAGTGTATTATGAGGAATATAACATCGGATAATAGCTGTCAAGTTTGTGGAATCAAAGAGACAACCCTGGATGCCATGCAGGATTGTGTTAGAGTGTCAGTCTTTTGATGCCAATTTCCCCTGAGGTGATTGCGTCGAATTTCTTTCAGCAAGCCGAAGATACATGGATGCAATCCAATCTTACTAACTTAATTCGTGTCCGGGAAGGGGAATGAGCAACACTTTATGGAGTTTCTTGTTGGTTTTTATGACAGTGGTGTAAGTGCAACCTTTTTTACGCTGATTTTGCCTGGCTTGAAGTAGGAAATCGCATTGTCATAGAATATGTTAGGTGGGTCAAAAAGGCAAAAATAGTGACTAAGTTGAGTTATTCCGCACACAAAAATGCCAATCGGTCATCTAGTTGGGTGGAACACACCGCCAAAGGGTGGGTTAACATTAATACTAATGGGATCGTTACCCATAGGTTGACTATAGAAACTGCTGGAGGTTTACTTGGGAATTACAATGGACATTAGTGCGGAGGCTTTCGGACCAATATCGGAGTCTGCTCGCCATTGGCTGCTAAACTGTGGGGAATGCATGATGGACTTCGATTGGCTTAGGACCATGGGTATCGAAAAATCATTCTTGAAGTGGATTCACCAGAGGTAATAAACATTTTATCCACCTCTGCCAGGATACTAACAAAGGTTCCTTTTCTAGTGCAGGTCATCCATGAGTTCCTAAGTAGAGAGTTAGAGATTTAAATTCAACACATCTATCGAAAAGAGAACTAAAGTGCAAATAGTCTGATGCATATAACCTTGCGAGCGAGTCCGAGAATGCATATACTGTCCAATCCTTCGAGTGACACTAAGACGTTTGTCCATCAGAATATTCAAGGCGTATTATATCATCGGAGTTGAGATAGGGTAGTTTTCGGTTGTTGTTTTTTTCCATTGTATGGAAAGAAAAAAAAAGATACCAAAACCACGAAGGAAGCTGGTAAGCTTTTATACTATAAAACTAAGTTTGGAGAAACTAGCAATTATTACAAACCCATTTTCCAAACTGATCCTTACAAACTTTATTCACCTAATTTCTCCTTAAGCATATTCACCCAACGCTTCTGTTTTCTTACTGCAGTCTACGCATCAGCCGTCTGGCCCGAGTCCCCCGTGGCCAAAACCATCTCAGGGAGAACCGCATCAGGATAAGTTCCATCCAGAGCATTGGGCAGACCCAGTGACCTCAAGGCAAGGTGAGCTGCCTTCTGCCCAGAAATCATCATCGCTCCAAAAGTTGGTCCCTGCATGCATTACCAATAACACCATTTGACCATGGACAAAACTACATTAATCTTCGACAATTATTCGAAACGCAACTTGCTCTTTACCATTCTTGGAGAGCCATTAATTTCAGCAACTTCCATGCCAGTGACGATCATGCCAGGAACTATTTCTCTGGTAAGATTGACTATGGCATCTTCAGCAGTGCTCATATCTAGAGCTTTCATCCCTGGAGCGTTTGAAATCATGCCAATGCTCTTGAGCCTCTTGGCACCCGTAGCACCAAAGGGTCCATCATGACCACAAGAACTCACCACCACCTTGGCCTCCATCACATTGGGGTCCATGCAAGATTGTGTGTCATGATTCATTGACACCAGAGCCCAGTTGGTGACCACCCCACCCACTCTTCCACTCTTCACTATCAAGTCCTCTACAGCCACAGCGTTGAACAGCTTCACATTAGGCCGGGCAAGGAGCTTGCTCATGATAGTGGAGGTAAAGACCGCAGCATGCTTGATTACTACATAGTTATCTTGTTCATCGTACTCGACGCCAAGTTCGTCAAGGAAGTGATGCGCTGGCTTGCGCACAACCTCACCGACACAACACAAAAAATCAAAACTTGTACAAATGCTCAAGGAATACACACTAGAGAATAACTGCAAGTCCGTCAAAGACTGAGGAGAAACAAAAAGAAGCAGCAAAAGACAAAAACTTTTGTACGGTCTTGCAATCACCGAAGTAAGGAAAATCCCCGAAGATGAAACCTTTAAATCATCACCAGAGATTATTAAACATAAGCTTCTAAAAGTTCCGTTCTTTATAATTTCCAAATAAGATCACTGATCAAATAACAGATGTTAAAATTTATCACTAGCATCACATCAAAGGCGCAACTGAGATGATGAAGTTACCATAGCGGAGAAGAGCTGACCGCCGAGCCAAGCACCACCACCAGGGCTCACAGATTGTTCAACAATAGCCACACGAACCGAGGGGTTTTTGCTAAGCTCATAAGCACAGGATAGCCCAGCAGAGCCAGCACCGACGATCACCACATCAGTGTCAGCATAAGTGATCATGTCTGTCATGTACCTCCTCGTCATCTCACGTGACACGATCGACTCTTTGATTGGTTCAAACCTGAAGGCATTGAGATCGTACGTGAGGGGAGGCTTGGACCCCGACATGCAGACGCCGCCGCGTGTGAGCTTTGTAGGTTGCATGTGCAGGGACGTATGAGGCAGTAGGGAAGTGCCATGGAAGGAGTGTTTGTGGAGGCCGGTGGTGGTATGAGATGTTATAGGTTTCGTTGCCATGGTTGCTTGTTGGGCTTGTGGTTGGTGGCGGTGGTAGTGTAAAGACTAAAGAGAAGAAGGTGGCAATAACCGAAGGAGCGGAGGCAAAAGACTTCTGAGAAGACGGAGCAAGTTTACCGTAGAAAAACACCAAGCGTCAGATTCCCGGAGTGGGTTCCATTCAGAGGACGTGGCGTATAAATATCATAAGATGTTATCTTATCTGGTACTGCTACTTGTACTCATTATTTAGTATATAATTTAATAATAATTAAAGATCAGGACCAGAAGAGGATGTGACGCAACTTCAGTGAACGAATACAAATGGAAAAGGTCGAGGCTGCAAATGTAACGTATGCATTGCGTGGTCGTGCCATGGAGCCTTGGCAGTTGGCGGCAAGTGGCCGCTATGCAGTAGCTGTTCGCACACTCGCACCGTTCAATTTCACTTTAAGCCATGAAGTGCAGGAGATGGTCTGGAACTCAGCATTACATCACTTCTTTGAGAACTAAAATTATTTCATCAATTTCACCACGAGTAAGTACACGATGCATTTTAGAATTGACGATGACGTGAATATTTAAAATTTCGAACTAAATATTTATTCAAGTATTAATTTTTTCATAATTTTGTCGATGTTAAGAATCATTAAACTTATGAAAAACAAGTTCAGACGTCGCCAATTTCAATCTCCCCCCTATGGTTTTGATGGCTGTGGAGCAACAGTATGCCAATCTGTGAATACCAGAAGGTAAGGAGCAATCTCACACAAGTTCTGTTTCTTTTGGAGGTGAGGAGCAATCGCGTAAAAGTTCTGTTTCCAGTCTGAAGATACAGAATTAAAGTAATTCCCAAAACAACAAACTCTTTACCAACTGCCAGATACCGTTGCTCCACTTCTCGCCTCAGAATTACACACATGATACCTATAGGCCATCAAAACAACAATTTCTATCTAATGCATGTTCAATTACACGCAAAGAGAAACACGGTGGTGAAATTCATGTGGCTGAATTAAGATAGCATTTCATCAGAACAAAGTCACAATACAAAAATATTCCCAACAACAAACTACTTAATTTAAGATGGTTCAAGTTACAGGAACTGCAACAAACGCCATTTTCCCACATTACACGAAGCCAACAACACAACTAAAATACTGACAACAACGATATATCAATCCCACACACAAACGACTCAACATATAACAGCTTGCATATATTCTTTAACCAGAGTCATGCACTGCGATGACGTTTCCACTGCTCAGAAACCATGAATTTTGATATTATCCTTCTTCACTATACCAGCCTGTCAATAAGAGCTGTATTATGAGATATGCCAAAAACACCCAACTAAAAGAGGATGCGAGACTGCCTCAGTCAGTTTTACCTGAACAAGGAAGGTAGAGACATTCTTCCTCTGATCACCTTGAAGTTGAATTACCTGCACAACAATTCCACTGAGCACCCAAAAAGCAGGAAGAAACAAAGTTCACTATTTGGGAAGTGAACACGCACCTGCCCTAGCTCAGGATCCTGTACTACTGTACCATTGCAGCAAAACTCCTTCTTCAGATCCTTCAGTATCTTATTGTAGCTGAACTCTTTCTTCAATCCTTGCACAGTTGTCAAGCTCTTCCTACCGTTTCTCTGCTGTATACGAATGTGCACGTAATCTTTTGCCCCTGCACCTGAGTCCTCAGCATTTGCTTCAGCAAATGGGTCTAGCAAAACAGACCAAATCAGTCAGTTTTCCTATATCATTCAATGGACGACACAGATATGCTATATGTCAAACGTTGACTCCAATAACAAATAATTATTTACCCCCCAAAAAAAAACAAATAATTGAAATTATAAAAGTATCAACTACAACAAACTATTGCTTACCAAAAGTGGTAGGAATCTGGACTTCAATATCAGACATGAAATTTAGCTGGTCAAAGAGGCCTGACAACCACCGCGCTCAGACCTAGAAAAAAAAAATACACCACATTAGTAGACCAGAACAGTCATAATCTTCCACACAGTACCCTCTTCATTCGCAAATTTATATTTTGGAGAATTGTGACTGCTTGCCCAAGAATGAGTACATAAAGAGAGCCATGAAAATTATTAAAATACTAAAACAAGAATCACGTACAGGTCCAAACAGGCGCAGAAGTGCATTTATTTACCCTAGAATTAAACGTATCACAGAAGAAAACAGGACAAGGTTCTAAAGCCAAGATGAAGAAAAGACATCTGTATCATTCATTCCCTCAATTACTAAGTAGCATCATAAGGTCTATCTTTACGATATAAAAGTACCGGAAAAAGAATTTAATAACCAAACGTAGATCCAATTTGAATTATACAGAAAATCCGATAATTCCCAAATCCCCATCATGCACTGAGAAATGATGTAACAAAACATAACCACACCCAAAAGATTCATGCCATAGCTAACAATTCACAAAAACATAAACCAATCACCACAAGCAAAGCACCATAGAAAAGCCAATTTTTGGAGTTAAAAAACCTACCGGACATCAAACATGAGGAAATCGGTACTTTTTTTTCTTAGCTAGGTCACAAGAAACAAGTTACCCTAAAGAACAATTGAAGCGTTCATATACAATCACCACTTCTTCAAAACAGTTTCCAGTATAATCAAAACCAGATTCCACATAGCTGTTAATAAATCAAAACGAATACCAGTTCGAATTCTCTAGAACTAAATCACAGTCAGCGAAAAAGTTAAAATAGTTATTATGTTCTGGCCACGAAAATACAATATTCAACAAAAAGAAAGCGATCGTAGAACATAACATCAAGCCACAAACAGGTAAGCCTGAAGGGTAAGATTTACCTGATCCGAGGATTAGGGTTCCGAAAAGTTGGCAGCTTCTGTTTCGAGAGAAACCCCAAGTCGGATAAGTCTAAGCTTGCGTTAGAACTTAGGAGAGGAGAACAAGTTGAGGAAAAGGATCAAGCAGAGAATTCATTAATAGAACTGGACAAATACCGAGTGGACAGTTATGGGTATGGCGCTTCAACCAGGCGTGTCATGTTTCATACACGAGCAGCTAGGAAGGTGGCGACTACGCGCTACCCTTGGCTAGGATGTCTCGCCGTTACTGGTAAATGGACACGAGGCAGTTTAAAGAAGAGAGTAGAGAAGCATGAAGGAGCGTGGAGGAAAATGTTCGGTGAATGGTAAGATTGTCTATTTGTGGAATTGAAAGAAGCATTGAACCTTACGCAAAAGGCAAGAGTTGCTAAAATTAAATAAAATTTCATTTTTTCTAACAGATAAAATTTGACCTTTCATAGTTGTCGATGAGAGAGTCCAGATCTTTCTCCTTCCCACGTGGACGCGTCTAGGCCGTCCCTCGGCTTTCCTTCCTTCTCATCATTTTCAGCTTAAACAGTAGTTTCTCTTGTTTTTACTCCTGGGACAAGCGCAGATCACTCCCGATCTTTCTCCGTAGTAGACACTTCACCTTCCAAGTTGAACCCTGATCCTGAGGCCAATATGTACTCTACGTATCGGAGTTATAAAGACTTACAATTCCATTGTTACCCCAAAAGAGTAAGCCAATTTGTATACAATAACTTAATTTTTCTAAATGTAGCAGATCAAAAAGATGAGTTACTTTGAGTTCGATGAGTTATGAAGTTTAACTTATTTTGAGTCTAAATTTATTCAAGTATTTAAATGTTCATTAAATAACACCTAAGTATTTAATTGTTAACTTAAAAGTATATAATTACAGTCATTTCAATAAATAACCAATGGATTTGACGCTTTAATTTAAATTACATGAATTTCGAAAGATTAATAAAAAGAAAAATTTTCAATAATTTTATACTAAATTTAAAATTTTCAAAAAAGTAAATAATTTTGAATTTATTATCCCACTTTTATATAAACTATGGTGAACTAAACTTATTAATTAACTAGATACGTGTTCATATTTAAATTACACGGTCGCTCTTAATTTTAACTTTTTAGTTTATCAAATAATTTGTTAATACACTTAATGTATAAAATATTACATATACTTACTAATATATAGTCAATCTCAATTTTAAATAAATTTTATGTATAAATTAAATGACATATTTATCTCACCGAGTTGAGTTTTTATTTCATTTTTTCTTTTCATTTCTTATTATTTTATTTAGGAAAAATCATAAATTTTAATTTAATTTTTGTTGTCTTTTTTATCATAATTTGATTTTATTGTTAACTAAATACATATGATTAAAATGTTCTATATTAACTTAATTTGTAGTAAAAATTGATAGGTTGATCCCAACTAGACATGCTAGGCAATATGAATACTAACGTATCAGCGACATAGATACTTTGATGCTTAAAGTAATAGGTTAAAAGGTTTAAAGTAATTCTTTGTTTAATGAGGCTGTTTATGAAAATTTTCTTTGAAATGTATAACTGAACTCTAACCACCATTCGTAGAGTTGAATCAAACCATTACTAAGTAGATTAATAGATATTTGATTAGTACTCTTAACTCTTCATATGGTTTAATCGTATTTTAATTGAACTTACCCTTCTGGAATAATTAGACCTCTCAAGTGAGCCTAAAACACATAGGCACGTAGAAGGTTGAGGGCTTGGTAAGCCAATCCAGACTGATTCTGTATACACATTAGGGATGGGTCATTTGTCATTAGTTTCTTTTTGAAACTTGGGTTATTGAGAATGAAACTCCTAATACATAAGGCTACAAAGATGGTGGCTAAATCGAAACATAAAACCACTCTAAAATCCTTCTTAATCGGTTGGCAATAAACATTCTAAGTAAGTGAAGAGGAGGGGGAGTATTGTAACTATAAAACAACCAAGCCACCTAAGCAAGTCTTTGCCAAATTGACAATCATTTTAGACAACTCCATTATAATTTTTTATATGTAAACCTGTCATTTGTAAACCTCGATGATGATACACCCGCTAAGCTTGAGCTTACTCAAACTAAAGGAGTATGAAGAGTTTTTAGGTCGTTATTAAGAAAGTTGAATTCACTAGCCTTGTTGGTGGAGGATCTCAACATGGACAAACACCAAGCTTGTTTCCTATAGTGGTACAACCTTGATGACATGACCACAGGTACACGGATATAATGATTCTACAGGGATGTCAACTAAACAATCGCAGGACTGTTGACCTGATGATCGTAAGGATGTTAAACTGATAACCGTAGGGACGTCAATTTGATGATTCAAGGATGTCGACGTGATAATTGTATGGATGTTGGCCTAATGATTGCAGGAACGTCCGAGTCTAGTTGTCTTAACAAAATTATTAAAATTTTGAACTTGATGACTGCAAAGATGTTTACCTAATTACCTTAAGGATGTTGACCAGACGACCACATACATGTCAAGCTAAAGACCACAAAAGTGTAAATCATAAGGATGTTAAACTAGAGATCATAGAGATGTCAACTTCCCAACTACAAGAATATGAAGAGTAGCTTTAATACCTTAACAAAATTATCATAACTTTAAACATTGACCGTAAGTAGCTTAAAATTTTCAACTTATTGTTTACTTATAATTGCTATTAGACTTTGAGGCCTCTTGACCTATTGATTATTTCTTTAGTCAGGGAATTAAAAAGACTTCGTCTCGACTTAAGGCATTTAAATATGCAAACTTTTTTAGCTAAAGAGTTGAAATGAGTTTTCTTAGACCTGAGATATTTAGACCTACATATTTCTTAAAGCTACAGAACTAAGATGACTTCTTATAAATAGGAGGTAGTTAAACTTGTAGGTTTTTATTTTTGATCCAAGGAGTTTGAGATGAATTCTCTTGGACTTGATCTTATTTTATAATTATATAAATCACCCTTTTAAGTGGGTATGGTTCCTTATTCGGTCGTGTACTTCTTGACCTTTGTGGATGATTCTTTATTAGTTCTTATCTAATGGAGTCATCTACTATTTTCTTTTAGGGAACAATTCAATCTTCTATGTTTCTTCAAGTTATTAGCCATATGCCACAATCATATCCCTATAAAAGCAACATTATATACATTTTTCACTTTTAATAATGTTAGTAATTATTATTTTTAGTTTTTTGACCAAGTCATTATCAAAGACATATTTAAAATCCTCTTAAGTAATGTGTTAAATATGCACATATCTTCCTAAATAGTCCTTTTTGCCTTTAATCAATTTGTTGTTAGCTTTTTATGCTTAGCTTCAGTGATTGAAGACTCACCCCTCTTTTGATTTTCATTGGGTTATTAGGACTTCTCATGTTACACTTTGCATTTTCTAAGTTCATATATTTTTTCACCCTAATATGCACCTTTTAAAAGTTTTCAAATCTCTTTTTCTTTATTGAGTTATCTATGGGTTGGTACGACCTAAGTATATTCAGAAAAATTACTACTATCATCATTGTAATTGGACTAAGATTTTTAGGAAGCTCTAAAACTAAAACATTGGAGATAATCCTTTAGGCTTTTCTCCACCCATTGGATTATTGATATTGGGTGTATTGAGTCTCAAGGCTTACACTTTTTATTGGCAAAGTGTAATATGAACCTTGTAACCAGTTGTTTGAAAGTAGTTATCAAGATAGGAGGAAGGTATAAAACTATAATTGTGATACGCTAGCTAAGTACAAGAAAAAATTTTCATTTTATGGTATCAAATGTGTCATATAGGTCAAGGGTTCCTCTACAACGATACACATAATTGATAAGATATCGTATAGTATCATATATATCTATGTTTAGGATCTTGAATACAATTGGAAGTGGCTTTGCTAAGATATTTGGTAATAAAGGTATCAGTGATAAATCTGTTCAATTTGTAAGGATGTAAGGTTGTCGGGTGAAGATGGCATTCTCTTGGTGGTGGTTTTAAGATATAAGTGAGGGAGTGTGAAGGGCCCCCCTTTAATGATGGTTGCAGGTGTTTGAGCTTAAGGTATAAGGTCGTTAGATATGGATGGGAAATCCGCTCAATGGTGATTATGAGTATAAATATGAGGTATTGGATTACGGGTTTAAATGGTTCTTTTTTTAATGGTAGTGGTTATTGGGTGTGAGGCTTATTCTTTTCTCTAGTTTGCTATCTTTATTTCAACTGTCTCAATTGTTCTCGCATCATTGAAATTTTAACTACTCGATCCTCAAGTTTCTTAAGGATGCAATTGAGTTTTATGGTATTGGTTGTTCTAATGATATTAGGAGAAGATTTGTGATGTGAGCATGACCGTGGGACTATATAAGTGAAATAGTGCCAAAGATGAGTTAGTAAGACCGGAGGGGCCAATAACAAGATCAAGACTTAAGAAGTTCAAGGAAGCGCTTCTTATATGGGCCGAATTATAGATGACATAGAATCTCAAGATACAATGAGAGCTAATGACAAGATAACTAATCAAGTTGGGCAGAATGAACAAGAAGATTTTCCTTCTTATTTAATTATTATTTTACATTAGAAGTATAACTTTTGGCAACCCACTAATTGTATCTTGGGCTTGTTTAAAACTTTTAGGTTTAATTAGTTGTATTTTAGAAATTTTAGTTTGGGCTTTAATTATTTTGGTGAAAGGCCTATGTTTAAAGGTATTTTACGTAGTTAGGGTTTCTTTCTTTTCAAAAGGTATAAACACATCATAATAAACATTGTTTAGGGTTAGATTGGTTGAATAATGAATTTTATAAGGGAGGATTTCTTGTCTTCTCCTATTGCATTAAGAATACAGTTCTTATCAAGGTAAACACTTGTAGCGAATTTCTATTATTATTTTCAAATCAACCTTATTATTTGTGTTTCCTTTCACATAATTGATTGGGGGTTCATTAGGGTTGGGGGTTTTGTTTTGTTCATGTTCTATCCAAAGTGTGTGTTTATTCAGGTTCTTTAGCCTTGGGCTTCCGCATCATTTAGTATCAGAGCTTGGATTAGGATAAATTCTTATTTATCTTGTGTTCATGTGTTGTTATTTTCCATTACAACTTGAAATTAGGGTTCATCTTATTATTGTGTTTTTCTGAAAAAAATCAGTAGCTAGACGAGAAGCAAAACGTTGCTACAATAAAAAAAAACAGTAGTTAGACAAGGAGAAAAACATTATTACAGAAAAAACGAAAAAAACAAAAAATTAGTTGCAAAAAAAAACTTTGGGTTGGCATGATTATACGATTTTTTTTCTTGCTTTTTATTTTGTTTAGTGTCATTACATCTTTACATGTAAGTTGATTTTTCCACTAGGTAAATTTCAATTCCTGCATTTATGCATTAGTTTTGTCATTTTCTTTCATTATAAGTTTATTTTTTATCTCTTTTTGTTTCCATTTACAGCATAATTAACAAATTGATTCTTATTAATTTAAATTATGTATTTTTGCTAGGCATCATACATCCTTTCCTCTTATGTGCCCATTTTCCCTTCATTCATTTTGGTATACTTTGGTATACTTGCTTCTAGATTTGTGTTCATCTTCTTTCTTAGGTATTTTCATTGCATTCCTAAATCTTATTTTGCTATTTTTGCATTAACTTGACTGGAAATTGAATTCTAAAGTGTAATTTTGGACATCAAGTTTGAGTGGAAAAAGACTTGAGTGTGTAAGCTTGAAAGAGGGAAAAAAGCCAAATTTGATTGAAACGTGAGTGGAGTTTCATCTTTTGAGTGAAACATATAAGGGAGTGACTTGTGAGGTTATCTTTTATTGCTAACCATTTTTCTTGCAACTTTTGTCATAAGAATGATCGACAGAAGGGATAGAAAAGAAGCACTAGATGAAGAGGATGACAATGTGCCTAATTTGAAAGTGACATATAAGGCATTCATAAATGATTTCAAGAAGTTATCTACTAGGATGGATGGGATTAATGAGAGAATTAATGAAACCAATAGAATTCAAAACTGTAGTAGACAATTGGCAATCATAGGAATCGGGAGGAAGAATTGAAAAGAATGTATGACGAGAATGAATATAAAGTGCAATTCGTGAGGGGTAAAGTAAGGAGGGAAGAAAAGGTGGAGAGAAAAGATAGCAACATTAATGCTATCAGGATGAGAATTCCATCCTTCGAGATAGGAATGATGCTAAAGTGTACTTGGAATGGGAAAGAAAGGTGGATATGATTTTTTCTCGTCATAACTATTTTGAAGATAAGAAAGTGAGATTAGCAGCCAGCGAAATTCTCTGATTATGCATTAGTTTGGTGGGATGAATTGGTAAATAATAGGACGAGGAATAGGGAACCACCTATATTTACTTGGGAAGAGATGAAAAAAGTGAAGAAGAGGTTTATACCACCTTATTACTATAGAGAGTTTCGTCAACAATTACATAGGGTCACACAAGGAACTAGATAAGTAGAAGATTATCATAAGGAGATGGAGATACTACTAATTAAAGCTAAAATAGAAGAGGAGAAATAGGTGACAATGGCTCAGTTAATGGGTGGATTACATAAGGAAATTGCTGGTGTGGTTGAATTGCAACATTATGTGGAGATAAAGGACTTAGCAAACATTGCCATGAAGGTGGAGAGGCAAAAAAAAACAAAGAAGCGCAACCAAGTCTTTCTCAAACTCCAATAGTAAATGTAATCCAAAATGGAGCAAAAATGAAGATAAAGAGAGGGAGCACTACATGGATTCCAAGGAGAAAGGCAATGAGTTAAACAAAGGCAACGAGATGAGTAATTTAATTTAAAAAGTACCACTGATTTTAGGGATATTAAATGTTTTAAATGTCAAACGTGTGGTTATTATACATCTGATTGTCTTAATAGGAAGACTATGTTTATTAAGGGTGGTGAAATTGTTTCTGGGACTGATGATGGTAATGAATCTGATGGTAGTGATTTAGGTATGCCACCTTTGGAAGTTTTTTCTGATGTTGATGGGAATGTTGGCTATGCTGTGAAGGGTGAATCTTTAGTTGCTAGACATGCATTGAACTTGAATGTGAAGGAAGATAGCCTAGAATAAAGGAAGAACATATTTCACAAGAGATGCTTAGTAGGTGAGAAAGCTTGTAGCCTAGAATAAAGGAAGAACATATTTCACAATAGATGGGAAGTTCCACTAATGTGGCTAGTACTACTTTAGTAGATAAGTTGAGACTAAAATGTGATAAACACCCTAATCCATATATACTACAATGTTTGAATGAAAGTGGTGAAGTTAAAGTTACCAAGCAAGTAGTTATTGTATTCTTTATTGGTAAATATGCGGATGAAGTTATGTGCTATGTCGTGCCTATGCAAGCTAGTCATATATTGTTGGGTAGACCATGACAATTTGATAGGCGTGTATGCATGATGGGTACATGCATAGGTATTCTTTTATTTATAATGGGCGGAAAGTTACCCTTGCTCCTTTATCAACCAAATAAGTATACCTTGAACAATTGAAATTTCAACAATCATAAAGCGGGGATTCATGTAGTGAGGTGAAAAAGAAAGCAGAGAGAAAAGAGGGCACGTGAGAAAAGAATAAAATTAAAGGCCTAATGGTGAGTGACTACACAAGTGAGAAAAAGAAAATAAGATATACAGGGGAGAAGAAGTTAGTGAGTGAAAAGAAAGAAAAGAACATGAAAAGTGAGCAAAGGAAAATTGAGAGGGGTGAAAAAGTTAAGACATAATCATGTTTTTATGCAAAAAAGAGAGAGTTAAAGAGTGCATAATTAGGCAAGATAACTTTTTCAGTTTAAGGAAATTTTGTTTACTAACACTGACCATGTATAACAGCCTAGACCACCCGCCTACAGATATTATTCACTTCGAGCTTTGGGCCTAGCCCAAACTCTAACGGTTTTGCTTTTCCCATCCCAACCGAGAAAATGCATCTACAAGGGTGAGGTATCTGTACCCTTATAAGGGAAAACGCGTTTATGAGGGTGAGGTGTCCGTACCCTTATAAGGTGTACTTTATTCTCCTCTGTAACCGATGTGAGATTCTCACTCCATGCCCTAAGTTTGCCTAGTGTGTTTGTAACATTATTGTAGAATTATGATGACGTTTTTCTTAAGAAGTGCCCCGTAGGTTACCACCTTTGAGAGAGATTGAGCACCAGATTGACTTAGTACTAAGAGCTCAAATTCCTAATTGTCTAGTTTACCAAACCAATCCAGAGGAGACGAAGGAATTACAAAGGCAAGTGGATGAATTACTTAAGAAGGGGTATGTGAGAGAGAGCATGACTCCTTACGCTGTGCCAGTTCTTTAATGTCAAAGAAAGATGGAACTTGGAAGATGTGTGTCGACTGTAGAGCGGTTAACAAGATCACTATAAAGTATCAACATCCTATTACTAGATTAGAAGATATGCTAGATGAGTTGCATGATACTTGCATATTCACTAAAATTGATTTTAAAAGTGGCTATCATCATATTAGGATGAAAGAAGGTGATGAATGGAAAACTGTATTTAAGATCAAATATGGATTGTATGAGTGGTTGGTTTATGCCTTTTGGCTTATCCAATGCACCTAGTACTTTCATGCACTTAATGAATTATGTTTTGTCTGAATTCTTTGGTAAATTTGTAGTTGTTTACTTTGATGACATCTGGATCTACAGTAAGAACTTAAATGAACATGTCATGCATGCTAAGACTGTTTTGGATGTGCTTAGGAAAGAGAAGCTGTTTGCAAACCTTAAGAAATGTTCATTTTGCTTTGATAAAGTTGTCTTCTTAGGATTTGTGGTAAGTGTTAAAGGAGTTGAGGTTGACTCTGAAAAGGTGAAAGCTATTCAAGAATGGCCAACACCTAAGTCAATTAGTGAGGTTAGGAGTTTCCATGGCTGAGCAGGTTTTTATAGGCGATTTGTTAAAGTTTTCTCTACTATTGCTGCTCCATTGAATGAAATCATTGAAAAGAATGTTGGTTTTAGATGGGAGAAAGAACAAGAAAATGCATTTAATACTTTAAAGGAAAAGTTATGTACTGCACTTGTTTTATGTTTTCATGAATTTTCCAAGACTTTTGAAATTAAATGTAATGCTTTTGGGATTGGTATAGGGGTTGTTTTAATGCAGGAGAATGGCCTTGTAGCATATTTCAGTGATAAGTTGAGGGGATCGGTTTTGAACTACTCCATTTATGATAAAGAGCTTTATGCATTGGTGAGAGCTCTTGAAGTTTGAGAACATTACTTACTACCCAAAGAGTTCGTGATACATAATGATCATCAATCTCTCTAGTACTTGAAAGGACAAGGGAAATTGAGCAAAAGGCATGCAAGTTGGGTGTAGTATCTTGATTCATTTCCGTATGTGATTAAATACAATCAAGGTAAAGAAAATGTTGTGGCTGATACATTATTGAGAAGGCATACTTTGACTTTTATGCTTGCTTCTAAGTTACTTGGATTTAAGCATTTGAAAGAGTTATATATGGAAGATGTTGATTTTGCCAATGTATATCAAGCTTGTGAACATACTGCCTTTAATAAGTTCTATAGGCATGAAGGATATCTTTTTATGGGTAAACAACTTTGTATTCCTGCATGTTCTATTAGAGAGATGCCTGTTAGAGAATCATATAGTGGAGGGTTAATGGGGCGTTTTGGTGTGCAAAAGACCTTAGATATACATAGTGAACATTTTAATCGGCCAAATATAAGAAAATGTTTGGAAAGGGTTTGTGTCAAGTGTATTGTATGTAAATAAGCTAAGTCTAGGTTTATACCTCATGGTTTGTATACACATTTACCTATACCTAGTAAACCTTGGACTGATATATCTATGGACTTTATATTGGGTTTACCTAAGATTAGGAAAGGTAGAGATAACATATTTGTTGTTATGGACATATTTAGTAAAATGACTCATTTCATTGCTTGCTAGAAAACAAATGATGCAACAAACATTGTTGATCTTGTCTTTAGGGAAGTGGTTTGGCTTCATGGTGTGCCAAAGACTATTATTTCAGATAGGGATGTTAAGTTCTTAAGTCACTTTTAAAGAGTTTTGTGGGAAAAGTTGGGTACTAAGCTTTGATTTTCTACTACATGTCATCCACAAACTGATGGACAAACTGAGGTAGTTAACGGAACTTTAGGAACCATGTTGTGTGGAATTGTTGGGAAGAACTTGAAAGCTTGAAAAGATTGTTTCCCATTCATTGAATTTGCATATAATCGTTCTATACATTCTTCTACAGTTTATTCTCCATTTGAAATTGTATATGGTCATAATCCATTAATTATGTTAGATTTGATGCCTTTTTTTATAATTGAGTTGCTAGTTTAGATGGAAAGAAAAAGGTTGACTTGGTTAAAACAATACATAAGAAAGCACATGCACAGATTGAGAAAAAGAATCACATATATGCACAAAAAGCAAATAGAGGTAGAAGTAAGTTCTCTTCGAACAGGTTATTAGGTTTAGGTACATATATGAAAAAAAAAAGATTTCCACTGCAAAGGAAGTCAAAACTTGATGCAAGAGGTGACGAACCGTTCCAAGTGTGGGAACGCATCAATGACAGTGCATACAAGATAGATTTACCAGGTGCATATAATGTTAGTACTACTACTTTAATGTTTCTGACTTATCACCTTTTGACTTTGATTCAAATTTGAGGACGAATCCTTTTAAAGAGGGAGGGGATAATATGAGCACGACTGTGGGATTTTGTAAGAGAAGTAGCGCCAAAGATGAGCTAGTAATGTCGAAGGGACCAATAACAAAATCATGAGCAAAGAAGTTCAAAGAAGCGCTATAATCTTATATAGGTTGAATTATAGATGGCTTGAAATCTTAAGAGACAATGAGGGCTAATAACAAGATAACTAATCAAGTTAGTGAATGAGCAAAAAGACTTTTCTTCTTATTTAATTAATTATTTTACATTAGAAGTGTAACTTTCGGCAGCCTGCTACTTGTGTCTTAGGCTTGTTTAAAACTTTTAGGTTTAATTGGTTGTATTTTAGAAATATTAGTGTGGGCTTTGATTATTTTGGTGAAAGGCCCATTTTTAAAGGCCTTTTACATATTAGGATTTCTTTTTTTTAAGAGGTATAAATACATTATAATTAACATTGTTTAAGGTTAGATTGGTTTAATAATGAATTCTATAAGGGATGGTTTCTTATCTTCTTCCATTGCATCCATAAGATAGTTCTTATCAAGGTGAACACTTATGACGAATTTCTATTCTTTTTTTCAAATCAACCTTATTATATGTATTTCTTTTCATATAATTTATTAGGGATTCATTAAGTTAGGGATTTTATTTTGTTCATATTCTGTATAAAGTGTGTGCTTAAGGGATTTTGGTCTCTTTAGCCTTGAGGTTTCCCATTAGTTTGCTTTCATTAGTCTTCACTGTTCTTCATAAGTTTTTGATAATTGGATTATTTTTTAAATTCGCTCAAGCGAGGTATCTAAAGATTTCTCTTAGATTCCTACAGAAGTTGTGAAATAATGTAGATTGTTTTTTTTCATAATTGGATTAATGTAATATGCTACCAAAAACGAATATAACAAGCTACAAGTCTTAACGGTGAAGGCATTCTAACGCTCAAGTTAGCCAGTTGAAGGATGCTAATTATATTAAGGAATCATTAATAGTTCTTAATGAGAGTGGTTGCGATAACTTACCTTTGTGCATCTCTTATTTTATATGTAGTCCTTCTTCGATGTTTAAACTCTAATTAATCTAATTTTTATTAAGTAACTTTTTTTAGTTTTTGATTAGTGTTGAACAAAAGGATTTTACAATTAAAATTTTGAAGATAACAAAAAATAATCACTACTAATGAATTTATTATATTGATTAAAAGAAATATAAAAACAAATTAGAATCATAAACTCAAAACGATAACTTATGAAGTTGATAAATAGTAGTTGAAGTTTAGAACAGTTAAAATGAAGATCAAACCAAGAACGAAAGAAGATCAAGGCTTATCAAGGTCAATATTTAGTTTGTAATATTAATTGTAATCTCACTTTTTTTTTAATTTGATGCTCTTAAAGGCTCACTAGTTTTCCTGTAGCTAATGAATCTAGAGCTTTTAATACATATTGGTGAATTAGTGTGCTATATAACAGTTAGTTTTTGATTCCAACGACTAAGAAGGGTCCCAAAACACTATAGATAGATTTTTTTCTCATTAGTTTTAGCATCAATAAAGTTTTGGTGTTGTATATACATATTTTAAAGTATTTTTTAATCATTTGAGCATCATTGTCTCATATTTGTCTGAGGTGAACTATTTTGGAGTTATCAAATGATAAAGTGAGAAACTTTAAGTTATAATATTTGGTTTAAGGAATATATTATTTATAATTAAGGGTGATCCAAGTGAGATTGAAGTTTTTCTTCATCTTGAAAGAGGACTGTAAAAATGATTCTTGTTTCCCGCTAAAGATCATACAAAAGCTATTTTTTGTCTTGAAACAAGAATTATAGTGGAATTTCAAGAAGAGTCTTGAAAGCAAACATAGGTAAGAGTTATTTATCAAACCACTATAGATAGGCTTATATTATCTCTTCCCTATCCTTTTTAAATTATTATTTAATAGTTTAATTGATTTATATTAAGAAATTTCTCCATCCTTATTTACATTGTTTGTTGTTAATTAAGTACATTAACTAAAATAATTGTTGAATTTTTTAAACATCTAATTCATCCTTCCCTCTTGGGTGCCATTAAGGACTAACAATTAGGGCCGGTTAGTTCACACTGGGGAATGGTAATACGAATATGAATAAATATAGTGAAAAATGAGAATGGATATTATCATTATAATTATGATGGTTGGTTAAAAGGAAAAAATGATTACCATTACCATTGGCAATGGTTGGTTTGTAAAAAATATTAAGAAATAAAAATTTATTATATTTTAATTAATTAATTTATTATATTTTAATTAATTGTAATTAATCAATTATAATATATTGATTAATTAAATATTGTAATTAATTTTAATTAATTATATTGTAACTAATTAATTATATTGTGATTAATTAATTAATTATATTTTAATTTATGAATGAGTTATATTGTAGTTAATTAATTATTAATTATATTTTAATTAATTATATTGTAATTAATTACATTATAATTAATGAATAATTATATTTTAATTAATTATAACCTAATTAATTAATTAATAATAATACTCATTCATCTAGAACAATGATACTCATTCCTCTAGGTTATAAGAGGAATGAGATATTACCCAAAAATGATTAATCAAAATAATGACTCTATAATCATAATCTCTTGTCAAACTCAGTCTTTCATTCCATACTCAGTCTCTTTTTTTCATACGTAGTAAACAAGCACACTCTTAAAATCCTAACTCTTGTTATGAATCCTACTTTAATTGGTCTTATTATTATTTGGTAATCAAAAGGTCGCAGACACGTTGACTTATAGAAAGTTGACAAGTTTACTACAATAACTCAAACCCAATTCAAACAATGATTAGGGTATTTCAACTACTAATATGAGTTGGGGTTAATACATTTCAATAAAAACATGTTAATTTTTTATAAGGACTAAAAATTCTAATTTTGAAATAAATTTTTTAAATTTAATATTTATTTAATAAACTTCTTTTAAAATTTACATTACTTTGCTTATTTGATATTCATTTTAACAAATATGATGAATTTATTATTAATATTATTAATGGGATATAAAATAAAACAAAATTAATTATTAATAATAAAATTAATTTATTATTTTATTATTGATAATAATAAAAGTGTAATTAATCATGTCCTAAATTTCTAACTCATAAATTCCTAAAATTCCAAAGAAACTTCTTTTGGGTTCATTAGTTTCCCTAAATTTGTAGGATCTCAAGATCGAACAAAGTTTAATTTGACTGAGTCTCGACCTTATTCAATTTTCAACTTTTCAGTTCAATTTACTTAAATAATCATTGTTATTAAAATCAATCCTTTTATTAATTAATCGATCAATTTTTGTAAACTAATCAATTTATAAATCAAAATAAATTGATTAATTTTTATTTAATAATATTTTTAATTAAACTTCAAATTCCTTGATTAGTAAAGACAATATATTTCAATTATATTTCAAATTCTTTAATTTTATTTAATATTTAACTGATTTTACGATGATCTAATATTAATTAAAATTTTCAAAATTTAAACCTCTTATTTTATTAATTTAACTTCAGTCCGATTGTTAAAATATTAGTGTTTACACCTAAAAATGGGTCCGGCCCATTTTCACTATTTTGGGCCAAAAATCCGAAGCCCAAAGAAAAGCCTATGATTCGAAGTCCAACGGAAAGCCACTGACCTTGCCCATCAGATTTCAGTGTCCAGCTGAGAAGGAAGTAGAAGTTGAGTTGAAGTGGGAGTCTTGAAATCTAAGATGATGAGAAGATAAGGATAAAGTTTTAAACAACTATTATCTCTATAGGATAGAATAAAATTTTATCCAAATCGTATCTCTACCCGGCAAGATAAAGTTTTATTTGAATATTGTCTTTATCTAGTAAGATAAATTTTTATCAAGATTACAAGATAATGGCAAGGGGACACTCGGTTTGGAGTCTGGACACTGGCCTCAGCCTATCAAATTTCGGTGACCAGCAGAAAAGGATGCGATAGAATCTGACTTGAAGATTGGAAGCCCAAATTTAAAGAAAGGATAAGGTGATGGACACCAGCCAACCAAATCTTCATCGGATGAGATGAGAATCATTTTGAACTTAATCTTTATCTAGTAGGATAAGCTTTATCAAGACTTCAAATTTGAATCAAGACACTCATCATCAGTGGCTATAAATAGAGGCTTTGAAGAAGAAAGAAGGGATCCAACTCTTGACAAATCAAAGCTTGGCATTCCAGCAAATTTCGCACTTTTTAGATTATTTCTTTATATTCAGCAAATCCTTTATTTTTTTCTGCCTAGCCATTTTCCCTTTCCAATTGTCTTTAGCTATTCTTTCAATTTTCGACCATTGCGTTTTGTCGAATTGTTTTGCAATAAAGCAAAGTTCTTTTTATTATTTTCTTGTCCCTTTCTAACAATACACAGTCGTTTCAATTTTGAGTCAGTTTATAAGGCGCAACCATTTTCTTTTCCTATTTTTCTTTAGTTTGGAAACCACTTAAATTTCCTGGCACGCTCATAAAATTCATCCAAAGGGCTACGTATTGTCCTTTAGCAAAAAAGGCCAAACATATTTTTGGCACGCCCGGTGGGACCCACGCAATGACGAAAACGAGATCTAGTAAAAGCACTGACCTTTCCCTCGGTGGAGACGATGAGATGGAAAACGTTGCAACAGCAACGTTGGGAGACCAACCTCAGCCTCTCGAGGTG
>JAOSBN010000179.1:50400775-50420529 GCA_027563595.1 Erythroxylum suave
CCCAAATATTAAAAATAAATTACCATTTAACAAATATTAAGATTTAAGAATGTGTCAATTAATGATTTAAGCTTTTTTAATTTTATCAATTTTGATTATCAATTTTACAATTTCACATTTAATTATTAATTTCACATTTGGTTATCTAAATGATGATTATCAACTTTCAATTTTAAGTTTTAACAATCAATTAATCAACATCAACAATTTAATTTTACATCTCATACATGTACAAATACAATTGAACTCAATATCTCAAAATCTCAACTCAAACTCAATTGCTCAAATTCAATCTCATTAATCAATAATTCTTATTCAATATCACCGTAAATCAAAAGCTAAAAAATTAATACATTTTCAATTTCAATTCAATATTCACAAAACCCATTCATGATTTTCAACTTCAATCTCCAATTATCCATTCCCAGCCAAAATCCAACATCCATGCAAAATTTGTTACCCAAATCTACCATCCAATCCAACAGACCAACACAAATCCATCATCCAATCCAACATACCAACACAAATACACAACACAAATCCATCATCCATTCCAATTTCCAATCGATCAACATAAATACACAACAAACATCCATCATCCATTCCAAGTTTCCAACCCACCAACACAATTAAAGATTCAAAATGCAATGAAAAATGAAAAAATTTCAAAAAACACACACCCAAGCCAAACAAGATTGGGTCTTTGGGTTGATGAGGTCGGGTCGCGTCTTGCTGCTTGCTGGAGTGTCTAAAGTGTGACGGACGGTGACGAGGAGTGATGGCAAGGAGATGCAATGCGGTGCAGTTGAGATCGAAGGAAGAGAGAGAGATCGCGAGGAGTGAGTGATGACTAAGGAAGGAGACTGCGATGGCGAGGAGGAGACGAAGATGGCGAGGAGGAGACGGCGTCACGACGAGTTGGCTGAGGAGGAGACGACGATGAGAGAGTGAGAGAGAGAGGAGTGACAGAGAGAGAAGCAGAGTGAGAGACGGAGAGGGTCAAGGGGGTAAATTAGGTTAAAGTTTCGAAAATTGCAATTTAGTCCTTGTAATTTCTGAAACTTATGGTATCGATCGGAATTTTTGGTTCCGGCCGGTACCGACCAGTAAACGTCGGTATCGACTGGTATTTGAGACCGGTACCGACGTTATATGATTTTGTACCGATTTTCGACCGGTATAGTACCTTCCGTCCAGTACCGGCTGGTACGGTACAAAATTCAATACCCTGATTAATATAGAAGAAGAAAGTAGTAATAATAACAATATTTATTTGTTTATTATTATTTATAAATAAAAATTAAAAATAAGATAAATTTATATGTCTACATTATATTTCCAATTTAAGATTTGTGTGAGAAAACGCAAATCTCACACAAATTTATTACCATAATTTATGTGTGGTGAAGCAAAAAGTTTTAAGGCTGGTAAATATTCGCAAGGCCTAAAAATGTGTTATAGGCACATTTTATTAGGCCCAATGTTTTGTTCACATACACTATGAGGCCTGTCCAATTTATGAAATTACTCCATCATACTTACGACGTCGTTTTTCTTCACATCAGGGCTCCTCCCTCGTCGTCATCTCTACCCCTCTTCGCTATATCGTGGTCACCGTCGGTGTCTACCTTCGATTTAGTCCTTCCTTTTCAGGTTCTTATCGGTTTTTGCCTCTAGTTCTTGATTTTCATCACCGACTGGATTGTGACTATTGACTGGGTTATTATTTACATATTATTTTTAAGTTCAGATCCATATTATTTCAGAAGATCTTTAGATACATTTCTATATTCTTGTTTGATTCTCATTCTTCAATCAATATTTTGTTTTGGCAACGAAAAACATTTGTTTTGTTATCGACGATGAGTATTGTCTGAGAAATCATTGCTGTGATTTTTTTTTTTTTGGGTAATTGCTTCGTTGGTTTAATACAGGGACCATTATCTTAAAGATCCACTCTGATGGCTCCTTCTGGTCTTCGATCTGGTGACGCCATATTTTCTAGTGTAGAGCGTGTGGTGAGCATTCACCTCTTTTCCTCTTTAAACCTTAGCTTTTCATTTTTTTAAAAAATCCCTGATAACATTTGGTTTCCTGGATTACTTGGAACAAGTGGGATCGCTTTTGGAGTTGATTTTATGATGGGAATTTTTAGTTGACATGGGGTACCAGTTGGATGTCTACTAATGTTAGATCATGAATTTAGAACGCAGAGCTGTTTACTTTGACTTACGGGGCAATAGTGCGACAATTGCTTACGGATTTGGAGGAGGTGGAAGAAGTCAACAAGCAACTGGATCAGATGTGAGTACATATTTATCATTTACTTAATTTCTTGCGGTGTTCTATTGAATTTCATGGGACGAGTTGAACAACTGAAGGTGCTTAGCCTTGAATCCCATGGCAATTGAAAGCCACAACAGTGGTAGCACCTTTTTGCTTGATAACTTCTTGCAAAAAAATTGAACCTATTATGTGATTACGTGAGATTCTGTATTTTCTTTGAAACTATTGCTCTGAGTTGAAAAACCACAATCAATTTGTTAGCAAATTAATTGCAGGGGCTATAACATCGGAATAAGATTGGTTGATGAATTTTTAGCAAAATCTAACATCGCAAGATGTGTGGACTTCAAGGAAACAGCTGACGTAATTGCAAAGGTCTGCTTATGTTATTCGATTCAGCACTCTTGATTTTAATTTTTTTTATATCACATATTTTGGCATCGCTTATCATAGTTTGTATTTTCGATTTTGCAATTACCGTTGTGTTTATTTTCTTGTCTGAACAATTTGTTAATGTAAAGCTGGGGAAAGTTTGACTGGTGCATGAGCATGGTTAGTCTTGATCCTGGTTTCTAGTTTTCCTATGACCGGAAGATGTATCAGCCTAAATAAGCTGTTTTATTTTGAGGACTGTCTTGCAAAACTGATTTTGCTGGATGTCCTGGGTCTCAGGATAAATTAGCACTGCTGTTCTGCTGCTATTTAGGTTTTACATAGCAAGACATGGAGATTATGTCCTGGTTGCGTAGTTTATCTTTCAATACACGGTATTTGGTTTATTTTGGTTGGTACATGCAACATTGTCCCAAACAATGTAACAACGAAAACTAGTTTGAAACAAGTATTATATGTATGTTAATAAAGCTTTGACACAGGTAGGATTCAAAATGTTTCTAGGAGTGAGTGCATCTGTTATGAATTGGGATGCCGATGGGACTTGTTGCAGTATAATTCTGGAGGACAATCCCCTTGTGGACTTTGTGGAACTTCCTGATACATGTCAAGGTCTATACTACTGTAACATCTTAAGTGGAGTCATTAGAGGAGCACTGGAGATGGTAAATGTTAACCTTTTCTATCCATGTGATCTTATTATTCGATTTGTCAAATAGGACCAGTTTCCTATCTTTTTGCAGTTGACAGCTTTGAATGGGAGCTTGATTTTTGTTGTTTGTGTGCTCTCAATTGCTCAATATCCTGCTCTAGATCTCTCTTAAACTTTGAGCCTTGAAGTTTCAAAATGCGAGAATTTGCATAATTCAGCTCCAAGCTTTTGGCCACGCATTGATTTATTCCATCTTCCGATATTTAGGTGTCAATGAAAACTGAGGTCACATGGGTTCGTGACATGCTTCGGGGTGACGATGCGTTTGAGTTGCAGGTGAAACTTCTAAAGCAGGTTCCTGAAGAGTACCCGTACAAGGATGATGAATAATATCTTGTGATCCTTTGTGCTAACTCTACACTCTGTAGAGTTAATAATTTCATTTCTTTTGTCTGAAAGGATAACTATTTTGACATATTTCTTCTCCAACATCTTATCAAGAACAGAATAGATTTATCTTGATTTTTGTTGTATTATGGATCAAGCATGATAGGTCGGATTATAAACCTTCCTAGAGTCCTATTAATTTTAATCTGTTAAGAAACAAATCTTAATTAGAATGTAATTGATAGATGTTAAGTCTTAAGTTTAAAGGTTAAGACGCTATAAGAATGTGACCTATATTTGAAGTAATCGGACTAAATAATTTTAAAGTACTGAAAAATGAAGAACTTCTCTTGATTGGAAAAAAAGACTGCAATTACGTGCCAAACTATTTCAAACATGTTAAGACCGGTTAATTAACAGAAAACTTCCTTGCACAGCGGAAGAAGTTGCTTCCAAACTTCCAAGCAAGTTTTGGAGGTCAACGGAAAAGCCGATTCATTTATTCTCACCCGCCGAGTACCTAACCATCACAACTGCTCATGTCAATTCGGACAAACAAATGAATCCGGAACCCCATTGGCCCAAGTCTCAAAAGCGGAAGACGCCTACACCCCACCAAAGTAGTAACAATGAAAAAACTTAGACCGACGATTCCTAGTCCTATCTCCAAGTCTTGCTTATAAAAGGAAACCAGAAAGGGGAAAAGAAAACGATTCCGGCAACAATCACGAGTTTCTTGATCTGAACTCTGAATTACATTTTTCGGAGTTTGGTTTGAAAGAAAAATCAATTATGGAGAGTGCTGGTTGTGGGAGGTGCTGTTTTAGCTTCATTTTCACGTCAGGCTTAACAGCTCTCTTTATGTGGCTGAGTCTCCGAACCTCAAGTCCTAAATGTTCACTTCAAGACTTCTACATCCCTGCTCTTAACAGAACCTTAAACACTACGGACAACACAACCCTTTACTTTCATCTCAGACTAGAGAATACCAACAAAGACAAGCGCGTTTACTATGACCCTGTCAATGTAACCTTTTACGACAGTCCTTACAAGAGTCACTCAATAGCAAACTACACTATTCCAGCCTTTCGACAGGGTCACAAGAAGAAGGCTACTAAGGGTGGTGAGGTTAACACAACGGGACTTGACCGGGGAGCTGATTTGGTTAATGGGTCGGCGGTTTTCCGGGTGGATATGGCTACTTCGGTGAGGTACAAGATTATGTTTTGGAAAACTAAGAGGCACACGATTATGGTTGGTGCGGATGTGCCCGTCAACGATCAAGGTACTTTAGTCAACCCCAAAAAAAGTGTTAAGCTCAAGTCTGATGCAGCGAAGACTAGCAGGTGCTTTGGGAAGATAGGAGTTTCGGTGATTAGTTTCTTGATTTTTGCTTTTTGATTAGTTTATTCTGATGTGAGATTGATTTCTTTTTGCAATTTTTAGTAATCGTTTTCATTTTTAGCAAGTTTTTGCTTCTGAAAATTGTTAGTTTCAATCATGCAAACGCTTATATTCGGTTTCTTTGTAGATTAGATCGGCCAAGGTTTCAGGTTGGTCACTTGCAGTCACAAAGTTTGTTTGTTATTGCTAAGTTGTTGCAAATGTTTAAATCTGTTATAGTACACTTGACATAAGTGTATTATTAGCTAACAAGTCTCCAGTGAGATAAAGAGTTGAAAACAGTAAGCAACTAGATGGTGTAAAGAACTGAGGACTTTTGAGTCTACAATGAAGTAAAAGGGAATCGTTTGTATGGATTATTCAACAGAGCAGGGTCTAAAGTAATTCATTTTCTTCGCCCCTTCAGTTCTCACCTGGTGAGTTGGTGTTTCACGTTTTTCATTTCTGTCCAAAGAGTTAACACTCAGTTTTATAAGTTACTGTAATTCAAGTTGCTTAGACAATGCAACTTGGACTCCATTTGTTAGGCTAAGAAAGCTCAGATTCATCGAAATCAACAGGTAAATTTGGTTCCCTTTTTGATTAATAGAACAAAACACTTGATTTACCAAAAAAATGACACATGGTAAAAGACTGGTGATTCTGGGTGATCTTCCCATGAAAAGAAAAACAGGACGTTTCCATAATAAATCATTACGGTGTAAAAGCCATTCCTTCTTATCCTAAATACAAAATCATTTATGTTCACAAAAATCAGCTTCAATTCTCTGATAAGGTGCCATTTTGTAGTTTTACAAGAGAGTAGTATGCTCCTCGACGACCCAATGACATAAGTTCGCCATGAGTTCCATGTTCGGTAACTTTTCCATTCTTGATAACTGCAATGCAGTCAGATTTTTGTATCGTGGATAACCTGTGCGCAATAACTATAGAAGTTCTGCCAGCCATCATCTTCTCAAGTGCCTCTTGAACTAAGCTCTCTGAGACACTGTCAAGTGCACTAGTAGCTTCATCCAACAGGAGGATAGCAGGATTCTTTAGTATTGCACGAGCAAGAGCTATCCTTTGTTTTTGGCCTCCAGATAGCTGAACTCCTCTTTCCCCGCAATAGGTATCATACCCATCTTTCATTCCACTGCCATAAAGCAAAGGAAAATGATCAATTAGGAGCTTAATTTGCTTTCATGGAAACTATTATGCAAAAGTTATCTTTTTTTTTTTTTAGTACATCTATCAAGCAAGTTAATATTTGAGCTACCTTGATAGATCTTGGTATTAGCTTCTGATAGATTGTGATGGCCATACGACTCTTGACCTTCTTAAAATTCATCACTTGAGTTCTTAAAATAGAAAGTTTGAACATGCATGCATAAAACTGAGAAAGTATACAAAGTACCGTCACTTCATACCTGATAAATTCATGTGCATTGGCAAGACTTGCAGCCTTCTTTATCTCGGATTCTCGCATCTTCTCTTTACCATAGACAATGTTTTCGCGGATAGTTCCAGCAAAGAGGGTAGGCTCTTGGCTGACTAAGGCAATGTAGGATCTGAGAACCCTCAAATTGTAGTTCTTAATATCCTGTCCATCAATAAGAACCGTTCCTTTTGAGGGATCATAAAACCTCTCAATAAGACCAATGATAGTAGATTTGCCAGAACCACTTGGCCCTACTAATGCTACTGTCCTTCCTGCATCAATGCGAAGGTTCAGGCCATTTAAGATCATCTGATCTGGTCTTGTTGGATATGCAAATAAGACATTTTGGAACTCCACACGCCCTTTTATCTCTTTTTTAATGTCCAAACCCCAAGACTTCTCCGGATCAATCTCACTTTTCCTGTTAAGGATTGAAAATACTGATCTAACAGCATTGCTTCCTTTAGATAAATCATTAGTCATGCTTCCTGCTTCTGCGATAACATAAGCAGTGAAAACAAGTATCAAAAAAGCTTGGAAAAGGTGCTCTGGAGTAATTAACCCTTGTGTCAAGAGCTTCCCACCATACCAGTAGGCTAATGTCGTAGAAGCCGTGTTAAAAAACTGAGAGCTGAATAAGCCAAGGCCAGAAAGCCAGGAATGTTTAACGCTCTCCTCTTTGGGGCCTCTCAAAGTGGCCTTGAAAAGTAGCAAGATTCTTTTCTGAGAAGAGAAGGCAGTTATAGTTCTGTGGTTGATAACTGCTTCACTTGCTAGTTGGCTTCCCTCTTTCTGGGCCTTCTGTGCTTTTCCTGCCATACTTTTCATTATAACAGTCCTCAGATAGAAGCTTCCAACAACCAATGGCTGCACAGCTATCATGATAAGAGCTAGCCTCCAGGAGAGTATGATTGCCAATATATAGGCAAAGAGAGAGCCGAAGAATGCCTGAATCAGTAACGACATTCGGTCTCCCACAAGAGACCGAACAGTGCTGGCTTCAGTGGACAACTTAGCACAAATTGATGCACTTGTGTTTTCTTCATCATCAAACCACCCTACCTCGAAAGTCATCAGCTTTGCAAGCAGTTTCTCCCGCACTCTCTTTGTCAACTTTTCGCCCATAATTGCAAAATTGTAGTGTTGAAGAAGACCTGTGGCAAAGTTGAGGGCACCAATACCCAAGAAAACAAGTGACAGGGTTCTGGATTTATGCTTGATAGCAGAATCATTTGTGCCAAAGTAGTTCCATATGAGCAATCCCACACAGTAAGCATTTATGGGTTGGACTGCCCCAGAACCTATTGCAGCCAATGATCCAATTAAGGCTGTCACCCATTCAGGTGCATTCATTTTCAGCAGAAGCCATTGAGAAGGAGCAGGTTGAGACAGTTGATTTAGGTCATCTTCATAGCTTTCATCATCAGAATTATAGTGGACACTGAAGGAAAATGGTGTGCCTAAGGAAAATCCGGGGCTGAAGGGGTTGATGCCAGGAGTGCTTGGTGCGCTTGGCCACGATCTTTGGGGGCTTTGACCAATGTTCATCTTATGGTGGTTCTTCCCATCATAGTTATTGTAGTCATCAAGTACTACGTTATCGGTTGCTCCCTCTTGTAATTGCACCATTTTGAAGTAGTCTCCATTTCTTTTTATCAACTCTTCATGTGAACCTGATTCAACCACTCTCCCTGCTTGAAGAACTATAATCAAGTTCGCTGCTCTAATCGTTGAAAGTCGATGAGCAATGGTGATTGTTGTCCTTCCTCTTGATACATTGTCAATTGCCTCTTGCACTATTTTTTCAGATTGTGAATCCAGTGCACTCGTTGCTTCATCTAACAACAGAATTCTGGGGTCCCTGATCAGAGCCCTTGCAATGGCAATTCGCTGCTTTTGCCCACCAGACAATTGGAATCCAAATTGGCCAACCTATTAAATCCCCAAAATACGTTTTATCATTTACAAGTACTGTACTTAAATTAATATTTTACGACTCAAAAATCCTCTTATATTCAAAATACCAAAATCGTCTAGAACTTGATAATTTCTTGCAAAGCAGGCACCACAATTCATAGTTCCGGGGTTAACTTGCATTCTACGAAACTATAGCCTACAAACATAACATTCTGAAAGTACAAGAAACATTTTATACTTAAGAAGAAGGTATCTGAAATATGTTTGCAAGAGTTTTCAAGTGTTTTTACACCAACACTATCTTGAGCTGATGAGTAAAAGTTGAGGGAGATAGCCTGATAAAAGGTAAGAAACTAATGGAAAGATTAGCTTAGCTTACTTGAGTTTCATATCCATCTGGTAACTTAACGATGAAATCATGAGCATTTGCAGCCTTGGCAGCATTTATCACATCCTCAGTGGAGGCTCCTTCCTTACCAAACAATATGTTCTCTTTAATAGATGTTGCAAAAAGGATTGGCTCCTGATTAACCATACCCATCTGTATTCGCAGCCATTTCAGCTGAAGTCTTCTTATTTTGTGACCATCCAAGAGAATATCTCCTTCAGTGGGATCATAAAATCTTTGGAGCAATGCAACAAGTGTGGACTTTCCAGAGCCACTGCCACCAACAATACCGACAGTTTTACCAGCTGGAATTCTCAGATTCAATCCTTGCAAAATTATGGTTTCTGGTCTTGAAGGGTAACTGAAATAGATATCCCTGAATTCAATCTCTCCTCTAACATAGGACAAAGCCTTCCCTTTTTTGTCTTCTGAATCTATAGCAGGCGTTCGGTTAATCATCTCGAAGATGCGTGTAGCTGTGGCTTTAGCCTCTGTAATGGAAGTTAGATTGGGGAGTGCACCCAGAACACTCCTGCAATGACAAAACAGGAAACATAAAAAGAAGAGTTTTTGGAATAAAAATCAGATTACCGACAACTAGTCCAAGAACATTTGCATAAAGAACTGACTCACAGCCCTCCCATGATGATATTGATTCCAGCTACAAAGACAGAGCCACCTTTCTCTCCTTTCTCAGTCACCAATATTGCGCCAATCCAAGCCTGAAAAGCCCAACCTACATAAATCATTCCCATGCTCCCCATCAATAAGCCCTTGGCAAAACCTTGCTTTATTCCTAATTCCAATGTCTTTTCAAGTGCACCACTGAACCTGTTCAGCGTTTGACTCTCTGCAACATATGAATATACGGTTCTTATGGAAGAAATCGCTTGTTCTGCGATCCCACCGGCGATGCCATATGCTTCCATAGTCTTCATTATGACATCCATCATTAACTTCCCGAATACGAGTCCCGGAACGATGAACAGCAATGTCAAAGGAAGAGCAGCAAGTGCCAGCCTCCATGACAAAATAAAAGAAGATAAGAGGCAGAAGAAGAAGGTTGACATGTATGTGAGGCAGTCTGGTATCTGCATCCAGACAAAGAAAATATTTCATTTTTAAACGGCATGGCCAAGAGTTTTAGATCACTTCCATTTCCTGGCAACTCAACCAAAAACTACTCTGCATACATGTTTCAATTCCCTATGCTCATGAGGAATATCATGTCCTATTTCCCTTCGATCTGAAGCATAATATGCTGAAAAATTGACCGTGGATATGCATGGTTTGTATGTACCAAATTCTTCTTGTTGAATTTTCTCCCAGCAATAGAGGATTGGGAGTTGGAGGTCACAAGTTCAAAGCTTGATAAGATAAAGATAATTAAGGAGATTAAGGGCTTCAAAACATTTGATTTTTCCTATTGGATATTAGTCTTATCATATTTTCTGGTCAATCTTTTTGTTCACTTTTACGTTTTTAGCAATGAAATTTCTATCTCTGAGGAAGAATGCTTCTTTTCACAAACACCGTGTAAAGAAAGCAGCAATCCTCGTTGACTAGGAATCTTTACTCCATTTATCAACTTTCTTCAATTGTTTCCATTTTGTCTAGTTTTCTTCTGTTGAATATATAAGCCTTTGATAGTAGCACTCCAGAGACAGATGCCTCTTTTACCATCTAAGTTATTGCTCTGCTTCCGTGATAATGCAACTTGCATCCTTATAGAAATCTTTCCTTGTGGAGTTTTTGAGTCCTCAAGTCTTGGATTTTAAGTGCAACTTTATGGGAGCAAGAAATACACAGAAAGTCTTACCTTCTCACATATTGCAACTTGGATTGAGTTGGCATCACTTGAGACGGTAGACACAACTTGAAAAGTTGTAGAAGAACCAGCTTCCTGGTTGTCAAAGAAACCAACTTCTTGTCTAAGAACTGATTTCAGATATTCCATTCTCATCCTTGAAGTCTGCCGTTCAGCAGTCCTTGTCCAACATACGCCTTCTGTAATAACGCAAGTGAACAAAATAGATTGTCACGAGTTTCTCAAGTACGAGTAACGCCACAATTATATAGTTCTGTTTACTAATCCGTATCCGGTACTTCGTGTTTTTAGAAACATTTTTCAATAACTAGATCATAGCTATCAGGACCAAACTTACCGACAAAAGCAGAAAATCCAACAGCAAGAGCAACATACAGCAGCTTGAGTGAATACTGGCAAAATTGGAATTAACAGAATGAACATCAGAACATGAAAATACATAATATCATTATAGATAAGAAATTGTTTTGGACGAAATGAACAAGGAATTTGAAAGTTTTGGTCCAAGTTTCAGTCTGAATAGACAACCATGTCCGGTCCAAATTAGAGGAAACAAAATACAAGATTGAAAGAAACGAAATGCCTTCTTATCAATATGAAAAAACATGCCTAGACGTTTATCATAACTGTGGCATACGTCAGTATTCGGGAATGAAAATAAAAGTTTCAAGTATATTTCTCCCTAACATTTCATACTGCTCGAGCAACAGATTCCATAGCCTATATGTATAGCAAGCAGAAAGAGATATATGCACGTACTAATTAGTAAAAGTACTCGAGATATGATAAGTTTGCTCAACTGTTACAGTATGAAGTGAGCTAATGCTTTAAATTCCTCTCGAAATCCTTAATTTAACAGTGATTTAGCTGACTCTATTCTTTCTCCATAGCATATATGAAGCCAACTGCCAAATTATTATAGCCCTTCAACATAACAGAACTATGACAGGATTCTGAAAAGAGATGTTGCACTTCTTCGTCATCATGATTTTCTGTAAATTGCTTAGTTCAACTCGTTTCATTAACATATTCCAAAATGATTCTTCTACCAGAGGACTAAGAGAAGGCCTACACTGCTCACCTCATTTACAGTTTGTATAGACAGAGAACTACCAGTGCTTCCATATTCATTAATTACATGGCTAAGAACAAACATCATAAGAGGGTATTGCATCCCATCTCCAAGGCTGCCCAAAGTCCCAAAGAACATCAACAATTTGTCTGTGCCATCTGCATATCTAAACATGCTATCTTCACCCCCCATTGCGCTTATGCTGTTTCCGTTTGAGCTATGTATGAAGTTCCAAGGTTTTTTTGGTTCATTAATTCTTCTACGAAACTTATCGACAGATTGCTTTATATACACGTTATTAGAAAGAAAAAGCAGCTTAATCAAGCAGGCCTCTGTCTCTTTCGTTGTTCCTACCTATGGTTTGGCCAGTTCCGAATACATTAAAAACTGATAGTAATTTAAATTAGCCGGCTCCAATTTGATGATACATTCCATTGCCAGCTCTGTAGAAGGTATTTTATTTATCCTTTGACACGGCTGCAAGTGTTTTTAAATTCTTTCTTAGCATTTTTGTACGTTCCAAAGGCTAAAGATAATTAAGATATACAAAACCAATCTAATAAGACTTTGGTTTAGAAATTCTATGCTATGATTAATCAAATATGCTTATGCATTGTTATGCACGGAAATATAGAACCAACTCTACACATACAAAGTCACTTTTTAACTCATTCGTGCTTAACATGCCATTTGGTCACACACTCTGCCTTCTGTTGGACCTCCTGCCAAAGATATAACAAGAAGATGCATATTATTATAGAAATTCAATATTGTTAAATTTTTATAGTGTCCTCTATTGGGCAGCAAAACACCTACTTCGTTCTTTCCGCTAATTGTTCTTTCTTTAATAGACAAGGGATGTTACAGTCGAAGTCCTCATAGGTAGGACCATCCAACATGTATCAACTGACTAGTAAGCTTAGGACGTGTGTCTTGAGGAAGTTTTTTACTATTTTCCAAATAAAGATATTGAATGAGTCAATTTAAGTTTGTGATAGCAAATTTGAAAGTGACCTTTGACTTTTTGCAGCAGAAAGCCTCGGCATATGGACATCTCAGATGCAATGTCTGTATAGCTACGAATCTGAAAAGTCGCTTGGAATTTTCTCCATGAATCATGTTTCTAGGGTATAAGATCAACTTCTAGGGTCTTCTCTTATGCAGCTGTATCATGGGTTGCAGCTTGCAGGTAATGTCTCACTTGAAGATGGGTTCTTAACAGTTTCAGGTTATGGAAGATGGGGTTATTAAACGCCCGTCTAGCAATGGCAAAGGCGCACGCAAAGCCTTTTTAAGCCCAAGAAAACAAAGAAAAAGTTGAGTTTTGTGAATCTCGTAAATTAATCTAAAGCTGAAAGGAATAGGAATGCATGTAATGTCGTGCATAAATCAAGCCGAAGTCATGCTACCTTGTAGGAATACTTCTTGTGTCGAGGCTACTGAGAACCAAGCTGTCATCCATTTGTCATATTGTTTGTAGGAATCTAAACGCTTCTGTGGAGCTTGCAAACTCGGGATAATCGCATCACCTATTATATTTTGTATCTTCCAAGTAAGCAGCTATCAGAGTGATAGCTAGTCATTCTCACCTGTTACTTTTTATATGGGCGAATTATCATGATCAACTTTCAGAGTGACAGCTACTGCCATCCTCAAAACTACGAACTTTTGTGATTATTATCTGGAGAATTCACTTGTATTGACTAGGAATCTATACATTGAAGAGGATTTGTATACACTCAAAGTAGACAATTGGTTATTTACATGAAAGGATATTGCAAGTTGAGGAACAAAATCCACTCAGAAGGTAAAATTTTACAAGGGAATGGTCATTGACCATTTGGATCCGACAAAGTTTTTGGAAGACGTGTGTAAATTTTCCACTCTTATTTGTCAAATAAGTCTCCACGTATTATCATTCCTAATGACTGAGTCAGCAAAATTCTAACTACTGATAAAGAATTAGAACAGGTTTTAATTCCATGATCCGTCTCATGTAATTCGAGGTTTTCAACAGAAGGAAATCAATCTTTATCAAGTTTAATAGTAGTATAAACATAAGCACATTCTCATAAGCAAGTCATTGTCGCTTAAAGAAACCATTGAAAATTTTAGTTTAAGTGTTGCAAGCAGTAGTCAAACTTAGCACCATTGACAATTTTGGGCAGTAGTCAAACTTGCTCAACTCAAATTTCAACGTCTGCAGTATTTGAATACATTGATTACTAATATAGCTTTGTTTTGAATATTAGAATCAACTAGCTTCATTGGATTCCACATCCTCTGTTTAATATAACCCTGTCTTATTCTGTCTAACTCAAAAATCTCGTCGTTATTCTTAAATTTTAAACATTTTGTTACTCTTATCAAAATGCATAGCTTATGAGCCAAGCTGACCCCAGCCGATGTCCTCTTTCATCTTTTTCGCATCACTACAAAAATCCCACTCTCTTCTCTTTGCCTCCTTCTAACCCTTGTAAAATTATCATAGAATTAGGGAGAAGGATGGAGCATGAATAATGATGAAGCATTGGTAGCGTTGACGTCCTCTATCATTTTCTTTGTAACAATACAGAAGATGCCCTATTACTGCAGTAATTTTTTGCTAAGACCAAGATGGAGCTAGAATCCTTTCTAAATTTATATGCTGCACAGATATGCAGCTAACACACGGCTATGCAGTGCTGTGAGTTTTCTATATATTTAAATGGAAGAACAATCATTATTTTGAATTAATTAATACAATTATACTACTAATATAACGTAACATAAAATGTAATAATTGAAATTAAGAAATAAATGTAAAAAAGAGTGGATATTAGTTATAATTTTTATTTATTTATTTATTTGACCATTAATGAATTAAAATGAAAATTAACAAATTAAAAAAATACAATATTAATATATTCATTACAAATAAGGTTACCATAATGATGATGATTGTAATCGATAATTGTTTGACATTTCCAAAGCAATGTTTAACTAAGATTTCCCGTCATTTAACTTGTTTGTTTCTGCTCTTATTTGTTACTTGATTTTCATATCTTTGAAACTTTTTTTTTCCTTCTCACAAAGCAAATTAGCTTTGTTAGTAAAGAAGTAGAAGATCACAACTGGGGAAGAAAGATAATATTTTGACGAATTTAATTTGTTGGTAAAGAAGTAGAAGATAATAGTAGGAGAAGAAAGGTAATATTTTGACGAATTTTAAGTATCTTCTCAAGTAAGTTTTGTTTGTTTTTTTGTTAATTGTTTTTATTATCATTCCCTCCCTCTATATCTCTCTCCATCTCTGTCTTTAAGCAATTTTTGAGCTTACTTATTTTTATTACCATTCTCTGTCTCTATATCTCTATCTCTAAGCAATTCTTGAGGAATGGCTCAGCAGATCCTACTGACTCTATTGCCGAGAATACATAATTTTGTTTATTTTCTTTTATTATTAAATTTAATGTGGAGAGATATAAGGTACTTTAGTCATTGCTACTGGTGATTGTTAAACTGAATTTGCTAATTATGTTTTCCTTACAGTAAGTGTTGGAGATATTTGGAATTCATTGGTATCTAACTTTTTATTTTTGTTTATAGTTTTTGTTTATTCAGATACATGAGTGATAATTAATGTATATTGTAAAGGTTGAGTTGCTTAGTATTGACTTGTAGTTAAGACCTTCTAAAACATATTATTTATTTTATGGGAAGAATTTACTGTGAATCCTTTAATCCTCAAATTACTTTTTTTGTTATAGGAATTAAATAAGGGTTGCATGACAAATTAAAATACCTCCTAGTATTTTCTGAACACTCCTTTTTTGTTGTGTTAATAATTTTATATGAAAAAATGCAATAATGGTACTTTGTTTGTGAATTTGCCAGGTGTAAAAATGGAAGGTAGAGCTACTCCATATCGTCGATTAGATTGTGAAATTGAGAAGGAATAATATAAGAATGATATTGGCATTGGTAATAAGAGTAGTAATATGAATTTAACTGATTTGGTTGACAATGAGACTCGAAATATGAATTCAACTGATTTGGCTACCAATGAGACTCATAATATGAATTCAACTGATTTGGTGAATTTAAATTCTAAGAAGAATTTGAACAAAGTTCACTTATCTGTTGTAAGAGAGTTAATACCAAAATTTGGCATGGAGTTCGACATAAAAGAAGAAACATATCAATTTTATTTAATTTATGTCAAACATATGGGATTTGGAATAAAAAAAAGTCACAAAGATAAATCTGGTAAATTGATTTGCAGGCTTTTGTTGTAGTGCTGAAGCTAAAACGATAAAAGATAAAAGAGATTTATCTATAAGAGCTCCATGTTCAGAAACAAGAATTAGTTGTGAGGCAAGAATGAAAGTTAATAGTGTGAAAACTGAAAATTTTCAAGTGATTCAATTTGTCGAGGATCACAATCATTGCCTTTCAAGTCCTAACAAAACACATTTGCATAGAAGTCACAAAAAGATATCTTCAGCTGCAGCAATGTAAATTGAAATGGCTAATGATGTGAGAATTCCACCAAAAGCATCCCATGATCTTATGGCGAGACAAGCAGGTGGGAGAAATAATATTGGCTTTATTCCAGAGGATTACAACACTTATTTAACATCTAAAAGAACAAGAGACATTAAAAAGGGAGATACAGGTGACGTGTTAGAATATTTTTATAAAATGCAGGTTTAAGATCCTAATTTCTTCAATGCTATTCAAGTGGATGGAGATGATTTGATAACTAATATATTTTGGTCAGACGCAAAGAAGAGGAATGACTACTTAGACTTTGGTGATGTTGTTTGCTTAAATACTACGTACAAGAAGAATGGTGAGGGTCATCCACTTGCTTTGTTTATTGGTGTGAACCATCATAAGCAAACAACAGTTTTTGACGTTACACTCCTATATGATGAGACAACTTTTACACTAATTTGAGTGGTTATTCAACACATTTGGTAGAGCCATGTCTAAGAAAAATCCTATAGTTATTCTTGCTGATCAGGATGTGGCGATTGCAAAGACATTAGCTTCAAGATGGCCTGAAACTCATCATCATCTATGTGTATGGCATATTTATCAAAATACTGCAATCCATTTGAGTGGTGTTTTTTCTCAATTTAAAGATTTTTCGTAGGATTTCAGCTCATGCATATATGAATATGAAGAAGAAGAAGATTTTTCCAATGCGTAGGAATAAGATGCTGCAAAAATATGAACTTGAAGATAATGATTGGTTAAAATGTATGTTTCACATAAAGAAAAAACAGGCTTTAGTTTATGGACGCCAAATATTTTGTGCAGACATGACCACTACCTAACAAAGTGAGAACATAAATAGCATTGTAAAAAGGTACGTAAGTTATCAGCATAACTTTTTGTAATTTTTTAATCACTTCCATAAGCTTATTGATAATTGTCAATTTGACGAGTTAAAAGCTGATTTTAGAAATAATGTAAGCACTCCAACATTGTCAGCTCCTGTTCAAATTTTTAAGCATGCAATTACTGTCTACACGCCAGAAGTGTTTAAATGTTTTTAAGATCAATGGAATCATTCTCATGATTCTAGTTTTCTTCTTTCAGTAAAGATGTTAATGTAGCAAAATATGATATCACTCTTGTAGGGAAAAGCTACTCTAATATGGTCACTTATGATTCATCAAATTATGAAGTTCATTGTAGTTGTTGAAAGTTTGAGTTTGCTGGCATTCTATGTTCTCATGTGTTGAAAGTTTTTAACTTGAAAAATATTTTAAGAATACCAAGTAATTATATTGAGAAAAGATGGACACGGAAAGCAAAATCGCGGTACCTTAATAGTAAAAACTCCACTATCAATGAAAGTGAAATGGATCCTAAAAAGTTGTCAAGATAAGGTACAAAAAATTGTATGCTTTAAGCACGCGATTGGTTACAAAAGCTGCAGAGAGGAGAGATACTTGTAAAGTTGTGAAAGATTAGCTTCTTAATATATTGAAGATGGTTTGTTAGATATTGCAAGGTGAAGAAATAGTTGATAAAGAGAACCTAATATCACAAGATGAAGAGTTGACCCAAAAGTCAAATACTGAAATGAATCTGATCAATCAACCTGACATTATTTTTGGTCAAAGGAATAACATAAGAGGTGTCAAAATAAAGACAAAACCTACTTCAAGTAAGAGATTGAAGGTAGATTAGAGAAAAGTTCAAGGAAAAGAAAGAATGTAAAAAATGCAAGACTTCAACAAATATGATAGATTCGATACCCATCCCCCTTTCTAATACTCAGCTTATATTTTTGCTGATTTTATGTTTTCAAAACTTTAATGTATATAATTTATATTATGATAAATTTAAGTAATTTTTGCTTTAACTACTCTATTCAGGATTCTGAAGATAATTCCCAGTATACCTGTATTATCTCCAGCATACAACATCCCATATTACATCAAGATCAGGTTAGCTTTCAGTAATTAATAATGTCACATGTGTTGTTTTACTTGTTTTGAACAAAATTTTCTTTTTTTGTTGTGACAAATAACAAATGCAACCATTTTCTGTTTTGATGGATTTTACATGGTTTACGATCATGGAGACTGTAGACTACATTCTCAGGTTCTATTTTTAATATTGTCTTTTAGGCATAATCGTTTAGTGATTTCAATTTTGTATTTATGAAACACTTGGTTATGATGAATACGAAATGTAGCCAATTGGTGTTTGTATGGATAACACAATTATACTTTACACTCATCATCATTCTAGAACAAATTCTCAGGTATTATTTTTAATATTTTCTTTTTGTAATCTGTTATTAATCTTCGAATGATTTACCATGTTAGGTCATTGATGCAGAAACAAGTAAACAAAGTATTAATGCTATTATCCCACCTTCAATGCGCATGACTTATTTACTTATCATAATTTGAAGAAAGTTTTTGTCTTAATTTCAATTTTTATTAATAATTGCATTTCATCGTTATAATTGTATTAATTAATTAAAATACATTTTGATTAATAGGCATAACAAATATTTGGTTTTGAAAATTTGAGAAAAGCAAACAATTTAAGAGTTAGTATTTCCAACGAGAACATGCTGAAAAGTTTTGTATTTGTAAAAGAGAAGTCTGATGCAAATTCAGGTCAAACCCGAATGTTGTTGATAGGAGATTGAAGTTCATTCATTTACGGCAAAAAGTTAAGAAAACAATATGTTCTTACATTTACTACAAAATTGTTGGATCTTGTTTCCGGAACCCAACTCTTGCGCAATCATATAACGTGAGCATATTCCCCTGGAATTTCTTTAACCATCATCGATTTCCTCTCCTTGATCTGATACCACAACTGTTGAATCCCGTTTTCGGAGCCCAATGTTCAGAGTCATACTTGAACATATTACCTTGTAGCGTCCTTTTTGATGAAACCTCATTAGCCAACTTAGGCTCGTCTTTATTCTCATAACATCCCAAAATTTCCATAATTTCAACACTTGAGATACGACAATCCATTCTTATGCTTATATCCTCAACCATCACCCTAAACAAATCACTCATTTTTATCTCTTATTTTCATATCAAACTAAGTGCATTTCAATCTCCATTCAAGCTTAGGTATGTCAGAGAAAAGCATTAGTGGGTCCACAATTGCATATGTACATGATTTGGGACAATTAGCATATCTTTTACTATGGGTGTCGGATCATGGTCCTTCAAGCGAGGTTTCGAAGAGTAATTCATGTTCTACAACTTCCGTGAAGACCCCGAAGAGAGATTCTTGCTATTTAGAAAGTCAAAAATTGCACATTTTTAAATCTGTCCCGAGAAGGTCCACCTAACAGACATCATGTCCCTTCAGATGGACATGGACTGGTCTGGGACATTTTCAGACCCGAGAAGGTCCACTTAGCGGACATTAAAGTCCGTTTAACGGACAGTTACGAGTCAAATTTCACATTTCCAACTCCTTAAGCTACCTATGACCTATCTTATGCATATCTATCATTCCTAACTCATATTC
>JAOSBN010000179.1:50423446-50454913 GCA_027563595.1 Erythroxylum suave
CATTACCGGTTGAACCTCTAAACCTTAAACCTTTCCTTTGACCGGTTCGATGTCCGGTCCGGTTTTTAAAACATTGGTCATAACAATTAATTCTAATTTAAAATTTTTCCTTGTCAAATATAATTTTATTTTTTACGCTTTTATTACTTAAGAAATAAGTTTAAGATAAAGTATTACATTCCACTTGAATGCCTAAGTAGCAAATAGGTAATTCTTAAAAGATATTCTTTTCATACAAATTACTAAAAAGTGAAGACATAAAATTTCTTATAATGCTTTAATCTCTGCTTACTTTCTTCTTCCATGCAACTTGATCGAATAATTAAAGTATTGTATAATCATTTGTATTATTAGATTATAGAGATCAACCTTGACTTTTATTTTTAGTAGTTAGAAAAGATTAATATTGAAGATTTAAATGATAAAGTTAACTTCTTTGAAAAAATTAATTTTAAAAAATTATAATTTTAAGTGATAATTGATTTTTTAAAAAGAAAATAATTGATCATAAAATAAGATACGTTAGAATCTGTAAGCAGATTTTAAATTATTAATTCATTAATTTATTAAAAGGTTTATTTTAAACTCCTAATGTACCATTGTCGAGTATGCACTTTGTTAGGGATTAGTATTTGAAGAAAATCAGCTTTGGCTTTGAACTACCGTGGTCTCTGCCACTGTTGAGAACTGAAAATTCATTTTTTAGATTGATCAAAGAACATACTTCGCTTCTTGGGGTTGCTACTTTGGTGCTAATCAATGGCGAAGATACCGTTAGGATGCGAGCCTGTGGTGGGTTCACTCACCCCATCAAAGAAGAGAGAGTACAGAGTTACCAACAGGCTTCAAGAGGGCAAGCGCCCCTTATATGCTGTTGTTTTCAACTTCATCGATTCCCGTTACTTCAATGTCTTTGCCACAGTCGGTGGCAACCGGGTAGTTTCTCCACATTGGTCTTATCGGTATTGCTTGGATTTATGGTTGTGGGGGATTATGGGTGCAATAAATTTGTAAATTTTATGAACATAAAGCCAATTGGGCACGCTTGCGTGATATTCGAGCCTGAACTGAATATTGGTTTCTTTTCAAACTAAGCTTGGTGCCAATGTTTTTGAGCTTTTCGGTTACAGTTACTAAAACAGTAGGGTATGTTTTGCATTTTCAATTTAATCTAAATGTCAGATTTTGAAATTTCCTTCATAAGATGAACATCTTGCAATTTATGTGTGTGAATCGGTGTAGATTGCCGCTTTAGCAAAGTTGATAAACTGATTATATTGGATTTTTTTGTTTAGCATAGTTGAGTTTGATTGAATAGTGCATCCTTTTCCTTTCTGAGATAATTTTGCGGCTTAATTTCCCAAAATGATGGTGCAATGCTTTTCAGTATCGTTGTCTTAGAATTTAGAAAACTCTTGATGGTTGATCTTTTTTTCTTTTTCATCTGAGCCCTTTTCTTCAAACGAGTTGCTATTTCCTTCAGGTTACTGTTTATCAATGTCTTGAAGGAGGTGTAGTCGCTGTCTTGCAATCTTATGTTGATGAAGATGTAAGGAATAGTGCTATCAACTGCATTATTATGTCTCATCTCTGCTTATAAATAGTTTTCTTATTGAACTATTAGCAGCGTGGCTAAAAAATGATTGAAATTTCCATGTGTTTGTTAGATCAGAAGGACGAGTCTTTCTACACTGTGAGCTGGGCATGTAACACTGATGGAACCCCGTTTGTAGTTGCTGGAGGAATCAATGGTATTATCCGAGTCATAGATGCCAGCAATGAGAAGATATACAAGGTTTTTGGTCATATTTCTTAGCAGATAAAACTGAGGAGAAGTATCCTAGCAAATAGATAGGTTAATACAGTCTTCAACATGAGTAAATTTAGGAAAGAAATCTTCTACCAGTCTTTTAATGATGGGACCTGTTTTTTATTCCAGTGCATTTCTTATTTTCCATGGTTTAAAGTTAGCAGTTTAGTTTGGGTAGTTGCTTACCTTGTATTGCACTATACACCATTTCCCAAGTTTAGTTGGAAGACATGTGACTTGCAGTAGTTGGTTATTTTTTGTCCCATTTTTGCTCCATGATATTCTTGCTTGTTTGCAGAGTTTTGTTGGTCATGGGGATTCAATAAACGAAATCAGAACACAGCCACTGAAACCTTCGCTTGTTGTGTCTGCAAGCAAGGTAATTGATATGTTATTGCCCAACTCAGATTTCTCTCTCTCCCTCTCTCTCTAGTTGTTTTTCATATGTCTAAGCATGAACCAGGATGAATCAGTTCGGCTGTGGAATGTCCAAACTGGAATTTGCATATTGATATTTGCTGGAGCTGGGGGTCACCGCAATGAAGTTTTGAGTGTAGTAAGTTCCAATTCATAGAATTGAGCCCTTCCCTTACAATAGGAGAATATGTACTCATTTGTCCTTTCAGTTTTTGTTTCTTAGTTTAATTTGAAAAGCATTGAAGTTATAAGCTTTGTATTAGGACTTTCATCCTTCAGACATTTATCGCATTGCAAGTTGTGGAATGGACAACACTGTTAAAATTTGGTCAATGAAAGGTACTGGTTATCATTCAATGTATATTTTATCTTTCTGTTGATAAACAACTATTGCAGGATCAAACTAAGCTTATTCTGGTCGATGATTTCATTGTCTCCAGTTTGAACAACCAAAAATAGTGACATAAAAATTGCAAGTACATATACAGTTATAACATATGGATACCACGCATGTGTGAAAGTTGTATCAACTCCTTTGCAGAGTTTTGGACATATGTAGAGAAATCATTTACATGGACAGATCTTCCTTCAAAATTCCCCACGAAATATGTTCAGTTTCCAGTGAGTAGCATTTTTTCGTCTTTATTAGTGATGGACAATACACGTGCTACAGTTTATTGAGCCACTTTTTTTTGTTTTTTTCAGGTGTTCATAGCTTCAGTTCATTCTAACTATGTTGACTGCAACAGATGGCTTGGCGATTTCATTCTATCGAAGGTGAATTACTACTGAATATATGATAAGATTTTTAATTATGAGTCAAAAGACCGTTAATAGTTACATAGTGACCTTTTAGTAGACTTGAGCTGAGTTAAATTTTAAGGTTCTGAACTCTTGATACTTTCATCATTTTCATGACATCAATTTTGCTTCTTCTGTGGGACTTGTTTGGGCTTCCTTATTTCTTTTCATCTTGCAGTATGAGAGAATTTCATATTTTTTTTTGTTCTTATGCTTGTGTCGTATTAATTGCAGAGTGTTGACAATGAGATTGTGCTGTGGGAGCCAAAAATGAAAGAGCAGTCCCCTGGGGAGGTTAGATGCCCCAATTAAATTTCTTCGTTGGAGTCAATTCATTAAATTTATTATTACCAATTTAATTATCCCCATGAATCCCAACTTTTGCTTCCTTTTTTTCTTTTAAAAATTGTAGGGTACTGTTGACATACTGCAAAAATATCCTGTCCCGGAATGCGATATTTGGTTCATCAAATTCTCTTATGATTTCCATTACAATGCAGCTGCTATAGGTAACACGGACATGGACAAAGTGGTTTGTTTTCTGCTTTTACTAAAAAGATTTTTACCATAATATATCCTATAGCCACTGAATAAGTTGCAAGCTTCAATACAATACCAAGTTGACGAATGTTTCATCTTTTCCAAAATTGACCAATAGGTAACCGAGAAGGGAAGATTTATGTTTGGGAATTGCGAAGTAGTCCCCCGGTTCTTATTGCAAGGTTTGTGGTTTTTATAAGTTTTCTTTCGTTTCCTGTCCAAAAGAAGTTTTAATCTGTTTTAGTTCACTAAATTGGAATTTTAATTTCAGGTTATCTCATGCTCAATCCAAATCTCCAATTAGACAAACTGCAATGTCATTTGATGGGAGGTAACTCCTACACATCATTCCTTTTGAGTGATTTCGGAAATATTTTAAAAACCATACTTGACTGCTGGGAAAGGTTGTGGTCATATTTGCATTATTTCCCTTGTTTTAACCTTTTTTCTTTTTGATCTCTTTAGTACCATACTTAGCTGCTGTGAAGATGGCACAATATGGCGGTGGGATGCAATATCACCCTCTTAAGTTGGTATTCAATGGAAATTTCTATCACAGCAGCATTTCAGGATTGTAATTTATCATGTAATTGTAACTAATTTGGTTAAATTATAGAGTAATCGTTTAGGATTGTACTTTGGTGGATTACACACATTGTGATATGGTAAGTGTTGAGATTACTTGAGGAAATTTATCCTAGGTTTTGACACCCTTCAGAATATGAAAGTCATTTTCAGGGGAACGTCACATGGTATTGGAGTAGGTGGGATTATTTCGAGTGACAGATCGAATTTAAATGAGTAGATGGGTTTTGAAATGCTTATCCTTTTTCTTTCTTAATGGGGGTCAAAAGGCTTTTATTAGGTGCCATTTTTCAACTTCAAATAGTTTGAATTTGGCGTTTTGTGCTAAGTACAAATTTATTGTTGCCTGAGCAAATTCCAGTCTTGTGAAAGGGGTCGTGCTTTATATGCTACGTAATCCAAATGACACAAATCTAAGATAGGCCTTAATCACCAATTTATCTCTTGGCATGGAAAACAATTTATTGATTGAAACTAGAGACTTTCAGAAGGTATTGGAGCAACTGGAAGTAATTAGAACTAAACTCAGCGCTTAGCAATATTTTTTTTATATTTTTTCATGTAATTGTATAATATCTTGATATAATATATATTTATACTTTTATTTATATTTTATTTATGGTAGTTCATTATTAATTAATATAAAAAATTTAGATAAATTTAGTCCTAATACTGTTCTATAGACAGATTTTAATTTTACAATATTAAATAATATTTTATTACTTTGTAATATTATAATGAGTAAACAAAATAAATTAATTATATTCTATAAAGAAAATTAAAACATCTGAATACAGTTAAGTTTAAATTAATTTTATATATTGTTAATATAAGTTATTTTGATAATAACTTCCAATTCATTATTAAAAATTCTATAAATATTAAATAAATTAATTATTTACATATTCTTATTTGAAGAATTTTAAGTTCAATTAAACCTAATAAATTTCAACTTATCAAGTAGCACCACTCTTGAAAAATCATATATCAATTATTTTTTCGACTATAATAATTAATATGAACGTAAGATTATCAACAATAATCAAATCGTAAATACAATATGAAAAGCACAATAACAATAATTTTAATTTTTTACTCTTTTATATGAAAACGTAAAATACTCATATACCTTTTTTAGTTGTAGACACGTGAATGAAATATAAGATCCTGGAACTTTTTACATTTTTAATTACAAATTTGTTGGACCTCTACATGGTTTAACATATTATCAATATAACTTTTGACTTTTAAAACTCTTAATAAACCTTCTATAATTTTGGTAATAAACTCTTAATAAACCTTTGCTACTTGCTTCCGCTAAAAATTCTAGTTGTGTACTTCAAAACGATGTCATGTTGGAGTTCTGTGGTTGCAACTTTTAATGGAAGTTAATGACAGGGGAAATGTGTATTATAAAACCAAAATTATAAGGAGTTATTGATAGTTTTTAAAAGCTAGAGAGTATATTAATAATATGCCAAAATATATAGGGATCAAGGAATAGATGAGCAGTAAATTTATCGTTAAATCCATATAACACAAAAAGGAGAATATACATAAATATTTAATTGCACAAGTTTATTTGTAATTTAAACAAGAGGGTATAGAAAATATCAGAAGAAAAAGTCACTATATTTCTCTGATTATATGTAATTTATACATAGTATAACCTATTCTAATACTACTAAACTACTAGATTTTTAGTATATACTAACTTATCCAATCTATAGTATATCTTATCTACTAGAAGATAAACTTATCTTCTAGAAGATAATCTCCTAAGCTAACTAAACTTTATCTAAAATAATTATCTAACACTCCCCCTCAAGTCGAGGAATAGATATTTATCATTCCTAACTTGCTTAGAATTGTCTCAAATCTAGGTGTAGGCATGATCTTTGTGAAGCTATCGGCTTTCCTGTGCTTCAGTATGGATAAAGCATAGATTAATCCCCTTTTCTTCTATTTGACATTTGATAAAGCTCTTGTCAATTCTAACATGTTTTGTTCAATCATGTTGAATTGGATTCTTTACTATGCCGATGGCTGATTTACTATCATTGAAGACTTTATTGGGAGAGAAAGTGGTGATCTGTAGGTCCTGCATCAATCTCTCTAACCAAATAACTTCACAAATTCCTTGTGCAATTGCCCTAAACTCCGCTTCTACACTGCTTCTTGCTACTACGGACTGCTTCTTGCTTCTCCATGTGACAAGATTCCCCCATGGTTTAGTACAATAACCAGATGTTGACCTACTATCTTCAATACAACCAGCCTAATCTGCATCCGTGAAACCTTCTATGCTTTTTTTCTCATTTTTTTCGAAACATCAATCCTCTACCTGGACAACCTTTGAGATATCTCATAATATAGATGACTACCTCTACATGTCTTTGAGTTAGAGAGTCCACAAATTGGCTAACAATACTCAAAGAATAAGCAATATATGGTTTGCTTAGTGAAAAATAGATAAGTTTTCCTACTCACCTTTGATATCTTCCTTTGTCAACCGGAGGATCTTCTTCATTTTTCTTGAATTTCTAGTTTCTCTCCTATGGAGTTCCTATAGGTTTGCAACCCATCTTTCCTATTTCCTCCAGTAAGTCAAGAATGTATTTTCGTTGAGATATGAAAATACTTTCCTTACTTCTAGTAATCTCCATTCCAAGAAAGTGTCTTAATGCTCTGAGGTCTTTTATCCTAAATTGTAGCCTCAATTTTTGTTTAAGATCATTGATCGCACCAGTGTTATTGCCTGTGATTATAATATCATCCACATACAGAATCAAGATGGATTTCTTTCCATTTTTCCCACACTTTAAAAACACTGTGTGACTAGCTTCTCCCTGTTTGTATCCCAACCTACAAAGAGTGTCACTGAACCTTTTAAACCATGCTCTTGGAGACCGTTTGAGGCCGTATAAGGATTTTTTTTGGTTTGCAAACTCTTCCTCTTCCTTCTTCGGTTTCAAAACCTGATGGTATCCTCATATATATTTCCTCATCTAACATTCCATTTAGGAAGGCATTTTTATTGTCCAACTGATGGAGTTCCCGATCTAAATTTGCAGCCAATGATAAAAGGACTCTAATTGTGTTCAACTTTGCAACTGGAGCAAATGTCTCCTTAGAATATATTCCATAGGTTTGTGTAAAGCCTTGAGCCACTACTTTAGCCTTATACGTTTCAATCTATCCATCTACCCTATACTTCACAGTAAACACCCATTTGCTACCAACCACCTTTTTTCCCTTGGGTAGATCCATAATCTCCCATGTTTTATTATCAAGTAAAGCTTTCATATCTTCAAGTACAGCTTCCTTCCACTTAAGTTCTTAGAATGCATCATGTACATTTCTTAGAATTCTTAAACTGTCAAGCTTAGTAGTGAAAGCTTTAAACTTTGAAGATAACTTTGAGTAAGTCAAAAAATCTAAAATATGATATTTAGTACATGATCTTACCCTTTTCTGTAGTGCAATTGGCGCATCTAAGTCACTTACCATAGTCTCTCTAGAAGTCGGTTCCTAGTCCAATGATTGGCCTTGTTGAGGAACTTTAGGCCTTCGAGAATGCATTAAGCACTACAAGAAAATCATAAATTAGCAGCAAAAATTTACCGATGGAATCAAAATCATAGCTAATTACCAACGGAATACCACAGAGCATCGATAAATACATCGTGAAAGTTTTCATTTTGTGACGGACACAATTGTCGTTGGTAAAGGTGGAGAGAAATCATTTCACGCAAAATTTCTGACAACATATAGCGACAACCTAACCATTCCCATTAGTAAAAATTGTGGGAATACTTCCTGCAATTAAATAGCGTCGGACATTTGTCGACGGAAATAGTTCCGTCAGTGAATTTTGTTTTGTTTAATAATTAGTGTCGGTTATTTACCAACGGAATAAAATCTGTCGTTAATAAGCAGTCTTATTTATCGACGGATGGCTTAATCCATCACAAAATAAAGTGGCAAGACGTGGCGGGTTAATTGATGAATTTAAATACCAACGGCAAATATGTTCCATCAGTAAAGCACGACTTGTTCATAAATAAAACGACGTCATTTGGTTTTAAACCGTCGGTATATTTAAATCAAACGAAGAGTAAACCGTCGGTATATTTACTGACTGTAAGAAACATACCATCGGTAAATTTACTAATGGTAACTCTTTTGACCTTCGGTAATTATTGGCAACGGCCAATTCTACTACACTTTTGTCTATCGATAAATTCCGTCGGTAATATATCTTACTAACAGAATATTTATATTTTCCATTGGTGATTTCTGTAGCAAAATGACATTTTTTTTGGTAGTGAAGGTTGGTTTTTTAGGAATTAGTTCTCTCACTAAATTAGACTGGACAGTTTCAGGTTCAATGGTTAGTGTTTGTAATGTTTATGGGTTTTGTAGGAAGGTTTGTGGGATAAGAAGTAATATTCTTGGGTCCTAATAAATCTCTTTATGGGATGTCTCCTTCTAAAGAGAGGTATTGGTGAAGTATGGTTGTTTGTTGAAAAAAGTGACATCATATGAAACAAAGAATTTGTTTGTAGAATGTGAGAAACACTTATAACCTTTTGAGTGGGAGAGTACCCAACAAACACTCATTTAATAGCTTGTGAGTCAAGTTTGCTTCTATTGGGTTGATTGTTGTGTATGAAAACAGTATACCCAAATACTTTAGGAGGAAGAGAATTAAAGAGCTTAATGTGAGGAAATTGTTCTAGAAGAACACCTAATGGGGTCCGGAATTGAAGAGTTTTTGAAGGAAGATGATTTATCAATTATGAGGCAATTAGAATGGCTTCTCTATAATAGGAATTTAGAACAAAGTTGGTAAACATCATAGATCAAGCTACCTCTAAAAGTTGACGATTCTTTCTCTCCGCTATCCCATTTTGTTATGGGGTATAAGCATAAAAGTTCTAGGGAATGATCCCATTTTCACTGAGATATTGAATAAAATCAGTTGAAAAATATTCTCTCCCATTATCTGTACGTACTACTTGAATAGAGATCTGGAATACATTTTGGATGAGTTTGTGGAACTGTTTAAAGATATGATAGGCTTCATATTTGCCTTTTATTAGATATACCTAACATACCCTTGTATGATCATCAATGAAACTGATAAACCAATGCGTACTGGTTAGACTTGTAACTCCAGCGAGACCTTAAATATCACTATGAATTAATTGGAAAGGTTTTGAGGGTATGTAGGAGTGTATGAGATGAGTATTTTTGCTTTGTTTTGCAAGGACACATTACTCACAATATAAAGAATTCTGATCTTTATTGATGAAAAGGTTTGGATATAAGATTTTCAAATATAGGAAATTGGGATGACTAAGGAATTGATGCCATAACATAACATCAGAATTTGACATAACTAAAAGGGAAGTCCTATATGGTGATTTGGATTCAGTAGGAGTACCCTTTCCTGAGAAGTAGTAAAGTTCATCTTTCTCCTCAGCACTGCCAATCATCTTCCCTAAAAACCGATCCTGAAATTCACAATGAGATGGAAAGAACATCACAATATAGTCCATGTCCTTGGTTAATTGACTGATAGATAGTAGAGTATAAGTTAACTTAGGCATATAGAGAATAGTATTTAATGTAAGTTTTGGCAAAGAAGCTCTCCCTTGACCATTAGCTGGTGATCCTTTTCCACCCGCAACCCAGATATTAACTTTCTAGTTACACGACTCATATTTTTCAAAGGCATTCAAAGACCTAGTCATGTGGTCTGATGCACCTATGACCACAATCTAGAGATCGTCACTTAGGGACTTTGATAATAATGATTGACGCAGGTTACCTTTATATACTAGTGTTGCAATAAAGGTTTGTTGGTCATGTGAGTCTTTCTAGTTGTGATTTTTGTCTGATTCAAGAGTTGCTGAGGTAGTTCAATCTGCTGAGAGGACAGGTTTAGACCAGTGGATTTACTGATATCAGATTCTGCTATAGTGTTGCTCTATGTTTTTGCTGAACTCTTTGGCTTTTAGGTTTCCAATCTAGTGGTTTCCCATGTAATTTCCAGTAGGTCTCATAGGTGTGGTAGGGCTTATCACAGTGGTCACACCACTGTTTGTTATTGGTTTCTTGCTCTTGGGTTTGGTAAGTAGACTCCTTTTGAGAGTTTGCCACTAGAGCTAAGCCTTGAGAGGTTTGTTCAGAAGTGTGTGAGGTAAGCATGACCTTTTTCTTACTCTCTTCCCTACGAACCTCAGCAAACGTTTCCCGAATTGATGGCAATGGTTTCAAATTGAGTAACCTTCCTCGCACTTCATCAAGTCCAACATTAAGTCCTTACCATAAATCAAAAACTCTCTCCTTCTCTAAAAATTATCATACTTCTCGACATCAGCACGACACTCCCTATTTATTGCATAAAATAGATCTATCTCCTGCCATAATTCAGTGAGTAAGTTATAATACTCGGTAACAGACATAATACCTTGGTGAGTATTTCTGATTTTTTATATGATTTCAAAGCATTGAGAAGTGTTTTCTAAATCAAAACATGTTTCTTGCACAACCTCCCAGATTTCTCTTGCAATTTTATAGAATAGGTAGGTTCTTCCTATTTTTGACTCCATTGAATTTATAAGCCAAGCCATGACAATATAATTCTCAACTTCCCACACCACAAGTGACTGCTATTTCGTGTAGTTAAGGAATTATCCCTGTTAAATATCTAGCCTTACCTCTTCCTTTGATTATGAGCATGACTAATTGGGACAATTCTCAAAAATTCGTTCCATTTAATCTATGTTGCATGATTTGCAACGAAATATTATCTATAGGAGGAGATGGAGTTTGGGTTGAAGGTGTTACGTATCCAGGTGTCTGGGATAAGGTTTGGAACTCATCAAAGGAACCAAAGGATGGGTGAACTCTAGCCATGATGTGGCTAGAAAAAAAATTAGGCTACTAGAATCGGTAGCTCTAATACCATGAAACAAGAGGGTATAAAAAATATTAGAAGAAAAAACCACTATATTTCTTTGATTATATGTAATTTATACATAATATAACCTATTCTAATACTACTAAACTACTAGATTTTTTGTATATACTAACTTATCCAATTTATAGTATATCTTATCTTATCTACTGGAAGATAAACTTATCCTAAGCTAACTAAACTTATCTAAAATTATTATCCAACAGTAATAACTAACATTCTTAAAGAATAGTCAATTAACACAAAAAAGAATGTTTTGTTATATTGAACGTTTCCCAAATATATTGAGAATATCCAAACCTTTCAACCATCCCTATCAGTTAACTGTAACTAGACGATATGGTATATTTGTCATCATAGGTATACCCTCCATTTTATCTTATCAAAACTATGATGGAAAACCTCTCTTAAATATCTATGATGGAAAACCTCTCCTAAATATGTGATTTTTTTTCTAATACCAACTACATTCAGAGCTTCTTCTATACTTCCAAATATCCCTCACTTTGAGGTAAATTTCTCTTACCTATTTAACTCAAAAGGTATCAATTTTGTTTATTACTACGTATAAGTGTTTGAAAATTATTGCTTGATTTCAAATTTTTTTATTTTTAAAATCTAGTCTGCCATAAGATTTACTAAGGCACACACTTTATCAACTAATTAGATTTAAGGTTTTCCACTAGAATTTTTTTCCAAAAAGAATTCTTTGCTTAATATCTCTATTTTCTTCGTAAAATATTAAGGAATAATGAACATAAACAACTAATAAGTTTATATAGGAAATAAGATTAAGGAAATGAGTTGGCATCTATCTTGTATAGGAAAGATGCCTTAAGCTCAAACACTTTATTATCAAACAAATTTTATCTATAATACTCTTAAAATTACCCTTGGTGCACCAATTATGAGATAAAAGCACATCAAAGTTCCTCATAAGAAAGTAAACTATAGTAAAGCCATTGATATCTTGCAAAGATTGAGTTAAGTCCTCTTAAACTCGTCTTAAATATAAAATTAATTTTTGAATGTTAGCATAAAGACTTGAAGTATTCATAATTCACACAAAAGATACATTGGCTTTACAAAACAATAAAAGTTCATCTACAAAGTAAAGGTTGTTCAATTACATGTTTTTGCATACAGGATTGAAACTGAAACTAGGATTTTGTAAGCTTCCCTTATTACTCTTGTCAAGTAATCCCTAACAATGACAAGAATGAGGGGTGATAGAGGATCCTCCTATCTTAAACCTCTTCCCATCATCCTGCTGTTCCCTATCCCCTTATTAAAAAAAGCATAAAGAGGATCTATTCAATGTGATAGAAAAAGATACAAAGATAATATAAATCATTAACCATTTAATGAAGCTAATTGAGAACTTTAAAGCATACAACAACTCTTTAATAAACCTCACTCAAGTGTGTAATAGGTCTTTTTAAAATCCATTTGTATCATACATCTAACTAATATGTTTTTTCCTTCTATACAACTGACTAAGATCTATTCTTATCAAAATATTATGCACGAGCGACTTGCCATTAATGAATGCACCTTAATTTCCATTTATAAGTACAGGTAGTACCATCTTAAGGCTCTTACGTAACATTTTAAAAAAAAATGCATTTATAGATGATGTTACATCAGGCTATAAGACTAAAATCATTAGTTATGACAGGAGCCTTAACTTTGGGAATAAATAAAATTACAGTTACATTAATATGCCTAAGCATTTTACCAATACGAAAGAATTCTAATCGTCCCTTATAAATTTAATTTTTTATAACAAACAAAGCATAGTTAAAGAAACCATGCTAAAACCACATAGTCTTAGACTTTTTTAAGAGTTAACAAAGAACATATCCTTTTTTAATGTCCTCTTTAGTAAAAGGCTATAAAAGAAGAAGTTGTTGCTTATTATTTTGTCCTAAACCCTCTTCATACACCTTTTGATCAATTGAATACGTTTCTTTACTTTTTCAACATATTTTGATAGAACTTAACAAATTGGTCATCCACTAATTGATTTGTTAACATCAAATTCTCTTTAATATCCTAAATAGTAAAAATCTTGTTCTTATCCTACCTTTGTTTCAACATGACATGGAAATATTAAGTATTTTGATCTCCCTAATTTGGTTAAATCAACATTTGATTTTTGCTTCATAAAGTTCTCAGTAGCCAATGATAGTTTAAAAAATTTAGCAAATAAATCTTTCTCAACTTGTTACTAGATTTATTTAAAAGGGTCTCATTGTAATTTCACTTCAGCAAATTGCATTTGATGCAAACCACAACAACTTGCTTAAAAATACTAAAAAATGCTCTGTATTGAAAGATTTTGATCTATGCTTTAAAAGTTTCAACTTCCTATCCATTTTAAAAAAATTTCTATCAAATATATCTTATTGTTACACTTCCTAAAATAGTGGTATAATTTTTCTTAATAATGTCAGCTTATAAAAAACTTGAAATTATTATTATAATGCTCATTAAGAGAATGGATTAATACTTCCTCCATCAGGAATATAGTTGTATAATTATTTAAACAAAAAATTCAAGCCTAATTAACTAGGGCCCTATCAATTATTGATAAGAATTTATAACTCCTAGTCTGTTTATTATTCCAAGTGTATTTTCATCCCTTTCACTTAAGTTTGTACAGTTTACAATAGTGCACATAGTTTATAAAAGCTTGCACTTCTTTCATAGAAACTAGATACCCACCCATTCTCTCATCAAGATTCAAAATACTATTAAAACCATAATCACTATCTAAGGAAGCTAAATAAAATTAGCTAAATCCTTTAAGTCTAACCACAAAGGATCCTTCTCAGCATTTAAATTAATCCCCTACATAAGTCACATATTAAAGTTATTGTAAAAACAAATCTTTAACAAACAATGTACCAATTAACTTAAATGATTAAGAATTTATACATTCAAAACATTATTTTTCTTAAAAAAAACACAAATTTTTTCTTGTCTTCATGTTTAAGATTAATGTATGATTTCCAAGAAGGCCAAAACTTCATAGTAGCTATTAGGTTTGTGACAAGTTTCAACAAAACTTTTTTTAAAAAAATATTTTTGTTAAATGGAAAAAGGATACCCTTTTTGCTTATTGGGTTTATTCAAACCCTTAACATGCCACATAACAAGCTTAACCATGTTCTATCCTCATAATAGGATTAGGCTACAGAGTACACTCTTGAATCCTTTCACCATTAATCGAAACAAAACATGCATTAACCATAATATCCTTTCCCTGATCAAACTGAGTAGATTCCTCTATAGGTGTTTGTGTTCTAAGACCTTTACTTGTATTAGTCTTACTATTTTTAAAAGAACAACATGTTGTTGCTCATTTGGTCAACTAATTTGGTTAATTGCTTAACCTAGATCAGTAAGAAGAACAAAAACTGGACAATCTAATGTCTAAGGATCCTTGTCAGCATTAGAAGTTTTTGGCCTCCATCCTTTCCTCTTTCCTATATTCTTCATCTTCATTGCTATTTCCTTTGTATCTAAGCATTTCAAAGGCCTCTATTCATACTTAACAAGATGCTCAAAAACTTGTCATTCTACATTTTCAAAGGAAGTCTTATCAGACATTTTCTTATTAATTTTCATCTCTATAAAGATTCTAACAAACCTAATCTTTATTTGCAGTCAGCTGATCAGTAATTATTAGGCTCCTTATCAAGTTTTCAAAATTTCTAAGAGAAGAAACTGTCTAATACTTCAAACATCGATTAGAATTTTGCACCCATATAGGCACCCTTGGCCTCTTTTGAGTCTTTTGTAAATCTACAATCCAACTTTAACGATAATAGGTTTCTTGTCAAAATGATAGATGCTTGTATTCAGTTTCAATAACAAATTTTATTAAGGACATACATGTTGATGGTCTAAAATGAATTCAACCTATTTGGCCAATAAGTGAAACAGGCCCAATTCTAAAAGTCTCGGAATTCATCTACCCTGAGAATTTATGCATATGGTAATCAATTAAGAAATTCAGGATTTAAGAATTTCAAATAATTAATGCATAATTGATAGGTGCTTTAAATAAAAACAGTTCAAGGAGGTAGTTAGCTAAAATATAAAGGAATGGATTGGACGTTAGATATTGGAGTAGAATATGGAAGTTGAGAGAATGATGGAAGGTAGTTAACAAAAATATAACTAAGTGGGTTGGAAGTTAAGCAGTTATAAGAGGTTGAGTTCCAAAATGTGGAAGTTAAGGAGAGAGTGGCAAGTAGCTAGCTAAAATATAGGGAAGTGGGTAATTAAAGCATAAAACTACTTGAGGATGAGAATATTTAAACTCACCAATACTGTGACAAGGGAGGTCTTAATAACACCAGCTTCATACAAATATAATCTTAGTACAAAAAAAATCACTCTCTAGAGAGATCAATCAATCTATTTCAAATGCATTTTATTATTTATCAGTTTTTGTACTTTATAAATTTTCCTTTATTATATCAATTTTCCTTTTGTAGTTTGTGATTCATTTTTCTAACAATCAATTATTTTATTCATTTCAAATTTCATTTTGTTATATTTTAGCATTTCGGTAGTTTATGACTCCAGTCTCTCAATTTTTTAAAGTAACATATATTGTTGATAAAAGTCAAGTACAAATTTTGGGAGAATTCCTCCCTAGTACACATTTTAAATTAACACAAAATAATATGACATGTTTGGTAGGAGATGATGCTAAGAACATGGGATGGAAATGAAATTGTTTTACCTCCACCCCTAAAGGAAGAAGTTCATATAATTGTATAGAATAAAGATTTTGTACCCAAGATGAAATATAATCTTAAGAAGGTAACCTTGCCTTCAGCTAACTTCCCTACAAGAGAGAACCTAAAATCGACACAATGGAACAAGCTTATTTGCATAAATAAAATTCTAGAGTTGAAGTCAAACGAGGCCACTATATTTGATGTAATTAAATCCTTAATAGAGAAGGTTAACAAATTTTATGCTACTCGAATACACTCATTTTAACAAAGCAAATCTCAAACTTGGAGGCATCCTACTCTCAATATAATGGAAATCAGAGAATACAGTCACCTCCTAATAATTGCCTTTACAGACGAATGACGTGTTCCTCTACATAAGGGAGAAAATATTCCTATATTGCCTCCTTACATTAATCTGGAAAATGGTTGATATGCAGTGAAGCCCCAAATTTCAGATAGATAAGGATTTGTTAGGAAGGTTGAAGCTAATGAACCATAATATGGTTTGGGAGATAACATTGCAGTTGTAAACTATAATCCCATTATTCATCCACCATATATGATATTACAAATTGATATAGAAGTTGGCACATAAGTGGTTTAGGAATTATACGAGCCTAGTTTACGACAACTTGGTCGTCCAAAATTTCACAAGCCTTATCCAAAACAAATTGATAAGGGGAATCGTTATCCTTGTTGCTACAAAATTTTCAAGTTCAACTTGTTTTCTAATAAAGATGGTCAATTCACTATTAGGCTCATCGTTATATTCACTATACAGTATAGAGAATTATCCAGTTATGAAAACTTCAACTACTTTAAGCTCAGGCTATTTCCAAATTCTTTAATAGGGATATCCTTTTTTATAGTTTGCTTTATTACCCACGAATACTATTTTTTCTTAGGCCAAAATGGAAACATTATTTCAAACTCAATTTTTTGGAACTAAACCCAAAGTTAGGACAGTAGATTTGTCAAAAGTAACTCAAAAGAGTGGTAAGAATGATGACATGTTTATCACTTGTTTTAAGAAATTGAAAGTCAATGGCACTTTCAAAAATTGAATATGTGAAGTTAGCTTAAAGGCAGATGGACATACATTGCTAAATAAATTTTAGGGCATAAAGTTTTATGATTTCTATGATTAGGAAATAAAAGTCTTCGACTATGAAGATCTCCCTAAAAAAGGTCACCTTCAGAAGAATTTGATAGGCATTTCTGTTATTAAAACAAATTCTTATGATTCGACAGTAGTTGAAGTCAACATCCCTATAACTTGTGTTTTCCCCTTCTTATAACACAAATCCCTAAAAGTTAAAAAGAAAACGACAAGTTTGCTACAAGTTTAGTATGCCTTTAACATGGCCAAAATGGAAGATATTTTTTTATTTATTATAAGAAAAGTTTATCACATTTCCCTCATAACATAGAACTCCTATGAAAGAGGAAATTAGTCGCAGATACTATTATAAGTATCACAACAATTGGAGCCACTCAACAAACTCTTGTTAAGGATTTAAGAATGTGATCCAAGATCATATCAATAAAGGAATTGTAATGTTGTTGAACCTAACCAAACTATGATGATAATTGAAGTTTTGTTCCCAACTATTAATGCTACTGAATTCAATTTGTGCCTATCGTTAGACATAAAAAAGAATTTGAAAATTATTTAATCATTTTCTGTCAACATAAAATTTAGGAATGGGGATTTTTGTTCATAAATATATCGAATTCAATTATTAGGGTCATAAAATTCCTATGATTCAACAAAAGGTAAAGATCTCAAGAAGAAATCATCGAGCAAAGTTCACTCAAGTTTATTATAAGAGAAATGAATCTTGAATTCCTAGTTATTAGTATAGACAACCCAGATTCATGGTACCACTACAAGTGCTACCATCTCAACTTTGTTAGTCAGTAAGATATCCTAAGAATTTGGTATCCTTAACTCGAACTAAAAAAAGATAGCTTTAGTGGTAGAGATACTCCATCAAGATTGAGAAAAATAAACCCATAGTTAACGAAGGACCCAAATTTAAAAAAATTAGTTGATATGAGACCTATTTTTTAAAAGAGTACTATGGACTCTAATAGTAAAAGGGTAAAGGTAGAAATCTTCAGTCAAAAACAAGATAGTATGCAAATGAATCCTTTATTTTGTAGGAAGTTAGCTCACTCTAAGAGTTAAGAAAAGAAATTCAATGAGTTTATTATGATTGGGAAGATTCTATTTTGGTTCCATGTACTACTTTGTCTATAAAGCTTTCAGTGTCATTTGGTAAATATAGTGCAAAGAGGATGAAATTCTCCCTTGAGAAAGGTAAATGTAACGTGCTAGTATTAGCAATAGGGTCAAAAATTCCTAAGAAGTTTGTTTTAGAGAAACCAGCTGAGGGTATTATACAATACACAAGGCCTTTATATATTAAGGCTCATCTCAATGGAAGACCAACTTCAATATTTTTGGTAGATAATGGGTCAAAAATAAACATTATGCTAACTAAAATGATGATAGTTCTAAGAAAAGATGATGTTGATTTGATCCTAACCAAGGTATACATTGTTGCATCCAATGGTGAAACTACTTAGGTATGGAGAATTTTACTTGAAAAATATTACAGTGGAAAGGAAGACTTTGTTGCATGTATTCTTTGTTATTAACACCCATGTCAATTACCAAGTCTTATTGGAGTGAGATTGGATCCACTCAAATTATTGCTCTCTATTATTTATATATCAACTTTTACTTTTATGGAGAGAAGATGAAGGAGAAATCATTTGGGTTTATTCATAACCATTTCGTACTAAAATTGATATGAAGGAAGTAAAATTCTACAAAGATCATGTAAAGTTGATGCAAATGTAGAGGCTATAATGGGAAAAGGAAAGACGAGAAAAGATGGAAAGAGATGTTGAAAAATTTGTAAGAACAACCACCATCGTGTCGATTCCTAAGCCGATGAAGTTTCCTACTATAGAGGAGCGTCATGAGTGAATTCTCAAAAAGAAGAATGGGCAATAGATGCAATCGTGAAAATCAAGTATTAAATTCAATAGATTTAAGAGAATTAAGAAGAAATAAGTGAATATGATAATGTAAAAACAGTTTTAAAGCAGTTGAATAACCACAAATGATTGATGAGGGAGTATATGATTTAAATTCACTCCATAAAAATTTGACGATTATGAAGGACAAAATTAAGAATCATTAGAACAGTCGAATTTGTGCAATTTAGGGCAATTTCATAAAGTCTTTATCGATAAAGATTAGTATTCAAAGACAAAGTTAGAACTAGTGGAACTCCTAAAAGAATTCGGAGATTGCTTTTCCTAGGATTATATTGAGATGTCAAGGTTAAGTAAAACATTCATAGAATACAAACTTCGGATAAAACCAAAATTTTACTCTCTTTATTAACCTCTTATATGATGGTCAAAAAAATCAAGTTGAAGGTCATAGAAGAAATTGAAATACTATATAAAACTGGTTTTATTAGACTAACTAGGTATAACAAATGGTTGGAGAATGTTGTCCCTATAGTCAAGAACAATAGAAAAATAAGAATCTGTGTAGACTTCAAGGATTTAAATGCAGCATTCTTAAGGATATTTAAATGATGTTAATTGGATATTCTTAATAGATGCAATGGCTAAACATTCTTTATTTCCTTCATAGATTGTTTTTCATATTATAACCAATTTTTTTAGATATAGATTGTTTTTCATATTATAACCAAAATTTTTTAGATGAAAATTATATTTTTAAATAGCTTTTAGATGTCTAGGATCAATTGAGACATTTGAGTGGGTTGTAATGCCTTTCAGGCTAAAGAATGCAAGTGTCACATACTAAAAAGCCATGAATGCCTTTTTTATGACTTAATAAGGCAAAATTTGGATGTTTATATAGATGATATTGTAATGAAGCCAAAAAAAAGTGTAGATTACGCCCACGATTTACAAGAATATTTTCATAGGATGACAATGCATAAATTGAATTTGAATCATTTAAACTGTTTTTTTTTTTGGAGTAAGAGTAGGGAATTTCTTCAGATTTAAAATTTACGATAGAGGAATTGAATTGGATAAGAATAAAGTGAAAGCCATTCTTGAATCAAAACCACTTTAGAATAAAAGGGAAACTTAGAGAATTTTGTGGACCAAGTAAATTACGTAAGAAGATTTATTACTAATAAAACAAGAAAAATAAAATAATTCTCAAACTTATTAAAACTAAAGTATACAGAGGAATTACCAGGCAACTTTCAATAGTATCTAGGAATATTTAACAAAACCCTAAGTGTTAATGCCCCCTTAAAGGAATTCTATTAAAGTTGTATATTTTTGCAATTGAAGAATCCATTGGATGCATGTTGGCCTAGAGTAATGAAGTAGTTCATGAAGAACCTATTTATTATTTGAGCAAAATTCATATGCCTATAGAGAAGAAGTACTTACCCATTGTAAAGTTGTGAATAACATTATATTTCTCTTGTTTAAAGTTAAGGCATTACTTATAGCAAAATAAAATCTTTGTGGTTTCCCAAATTGGTTTAATCAAATACATGTTGAACAAGTTAGTTCTCTAAATAAAAAATTAGGAAATGGCTTACGACTCTTGTAGACTTCAACTTGGTATATTATCCTCAAAAGTTTGTAAAAGGTTAGGCATTATTTGACTTTTTAGCAAGCCATCCTTCAATTAAGGTACAAAGGATGAGGGACATTTGATTCTAAACTGTGAAAAGAAATTGTGGGAATTGAAATTCAATAGATCTAATATAGAGAAGTCTGATAGTGTTGGAATTGTTATAATTGCACTAAATGGAACCAAACTCTTCTCTCCCTTAAAATGGACTTCCCATGTACCAATAATCAAATATAATGTGAAGACTTATTGATTGGACTAGATCTTCTAGTTGATATTGGAGAAAGAGAAATTATAATTAAGGGAGATTGAAAATTGGTGTTATTATAAGTGGCACTATAGTTTTATCACCTTATTACAATGTTGTTATCCTATTACTAGAATTCTTTGATAATATAGAATTTCAACATATTCTAATAAGTGAAAATTGGGATGCGAACGAACTTCACAAATAGCATTTAGATTGCAAATGTCCAAAGAGTTGACGTATAAATGTGTTATGGTTCAACAAAGATCTTACCCTTCCATTTGTAAGAAAGGAATTTCACTAGAAGTATTTAATATTGATAAAAAAAGTCGTTCACAATTGGAAGTTAGAAATTAAAGAGTTTTTGGAAAATCCTATCAAGAAAGTATCATTCAAACTTAAGAAACAACCACCCAATTTTGTGCTAATTAAAGGAATCCTAATTCTTCAAGGAAACAATGAACTTTTTTTAGATGTCTTGGTATGTTTGAAGCATTAATAGTAATGTAGTAAGTTCACGAAGGAGTATGTGGAGCACATCAATATAGGATAAAAAATAAGGTGGCTTATACATTGATATTATTGGTCAACATTCATGAAAGAATGCATATAAAATGTCAAAGGCTATATACAGTGTTAAAAGTATAGAAGATTATAAAGAATTTTGGCTTCTGAGTTACATTATATAATGAAGCCATGGTTGTTTAAAGGGTGGGCCATTTATCTTATTGGAAAGATATGTCCACCATCCTCAAAAGGTCATAATTTTATTTTTTTAGCTACAAATTACTTTATTAAATGGGTGGTGGCATAACCTTTAAATAAAGTTGACTAAACAGATATAGTCATATTCATTAAAAAAAGTAGATTATTCATCAATTTGGAATTCTTCAATCAATCACAAGCGATCAAGAGACTATGTTTATAACCAAGGAAGTTTAAGATTTCAATGAAGATTATAGGATAAAATTATTGCATTTAACTCCATATTATGCTCAGGCTAATGGTCAAGCTAAAGAATCTAATAAGATAGTTATCGAAATTCTAAAGAAAATATTAGAAGACAATCTAAGAGAATGGCACATATTTTTGTTTGGAACCTTGTGGCTTATCATACTTCTAAGCCTACTATCATAGGAGTTAAACCATTTGCCTTGACATATGGATATGATGTTATTATTTAAACGAAAGTGGTAGTTCCATCCCTAAGAATATTTAAACAAAATGCTTTAGGGACTTTTATGTATTTAGAAGTGATGTTAATTGGAGGATTTAGACGAGATGCAAATTTAGGTCTCGAATAATATGATTATTCAAAAAGGAAAAGTGACAAAATTATATGCTAAAAGAACTTATAGACGAGAATTTTAGGAAAGGAACTAGTGTGGAAATCAGTATTACCTCTGGAGATAAAATCTAGAGAATAGGGTAAATGGTTTCCAAATCAGAAAGGACCCTACCAAATTTATAAGGTTTTAGGTGAAAATGCCTATTAGTTATCTAGTTTGGAAGGTGAACCTCATAGACGTTTTATTAATGAAAAGTATTTAAAACCTTATGTTCCTACATTTTTTGAAAATTATGGGGCATAAGGAATGATAGAAAATTCTTAAAATAAATAACAATCAAAAATCAAAGTTCAAAGCCCAAGTATAAGGAATGATAGAAAATTCTTAAAATAAATAGCAATTAGAAACCAAAATTCAAAGCCCATTAAGAAACTAGCAAAAGGTTAATAAGAATGAAGAAGTTTATAATTGGTCCAAATCAAAGAACCAAATTTCACCTCATTGATTAATGCATGACACTTAATCTTCTTTGATTTGATGCACCTGTTACTTCTAAAAGATAACCTCATTCTTTTGTAGCACTGGTGATTTCCTCAACTTGGCAATCATCCACTTAACTTTGTGAAATTCTTGGTTAAGCTTTTTTCCATCTTATTTGAGCGCTCCTTATTTTTCTCTAATTAATTTAGTAACTCATCCAATAGCTTCATTTTCTAAGAAGTCAAATTTATTTTTTAACACCTAATTTTTAGTTAGAAGATTCTTTCCTTTGGGCTCTTCTGTATCATAATCCATTCTACACTGATGTGAGAGACTCAACCTTTTTGACTATATAACTTGATCATGGGATGATTTCTCAAAGTAAGCAAAGACCTTTTTAGCCTTGCTTAGAAGTCCCCTAATAATGGATAACTGAGTTATGAACCTAACATGTGACATGATACGTCACAAAGAACTATATGTTGAACTTCAGTTAGGAATTACATCTCTTATTGTACGATCAATCTTGAAGACTCCTTAACTCTCAATAGTTCTTTGGAGTTGACCGTTAGTACAGTAATGGAATTAAGGTCTAAATAATGATCTAAAAAGCTCAAGTCAAAGATTTCTTCCAAGGTTGTAACTGTAGACCAAACGTTTTCATCTACAAGTCAAAAGAGAATTTGTTAACGAATTAATAGGTCAAAATATAAAATAAAGAAATTCTTGTCTCAACTCCAATGAAGAAACTTTATTGGTTTTTTAGGCAAGGAGCATTCTTAATCTTTCCAAATTCTAGTTCCAAAGGGAAAAAAAGGAGTAGGGAGGTCCAATATTGTGTCATATATAAAGAAAGATAGATCAACAAGAATTTGTAATGAAAATAAAATTAAAAGTAATAAAGGACGAGTTATACCATAACTAACTTTTTAAACGACCTTTTTAGGAGTATACAAAGTCCCTTTTAGAGGAAAAGTGCCTTTAGTAGAGGGTTAGATGGTTATAGATTCTTTGAACAATTTGGAGGAGGAGAGAGTAGACTTACTCGTAGAAATTCTTGGAATTAGGGCTTTGGCTTTTTTGAAACTAGAAGTCACTGACGACTTGTCATTGAGTTTTCTTTTAGAGAGAGGATTAGGAGCCATTTCTTTTTAAGAAAAAGGTTGACTATCTCCAAAATTTTTAGCATCCAATATTCCAAAGTCTAAAAATAAAATAAGTTAAGACAATTCTTTGAAATTAAAAATGTCTGAATACAGGGGAATAACTTTTGAGGAGTGTAGAATTAAGTCGAGGAACCAACTCTGAAAGCTTTTAAGCCATCAGGAGTTATAAGCTTCAATATTAGGCACACTCGCAATAATAATTTTGCATTTTTAAATGCAATAGTGATTAAAATTTTCATAGAGGAATATGTCAATGATAACACTTGCTTCAAAAAACAATACTACTAAACAAAGGATAGGCCAAGTACAGCAGGAGAAATTCACATAGATAGGCCAAGTTGCCTATTCCACAAGCAAAGGAGATATTTAAAGCCCAAGGTTATAATATAAGGGTTGAGTTTTAAAGCCTTGTCACTATCAACGATAAAGACTCTAGGGTTAATATAAACCAAAAAAAGCTTTTCATAAATAGCCAGATAGGAGCACTCAGAAGTTTTCAAGATTTTTAACTAGTAAGTTATTTTGGAAAAGTCTCTAAAAGGATTTAACTAATCTTTAGATCAGGACTTCAAAGACAATAAAATACTAAAGATGTCTTTGGAAGACTTACTATAAAGATTGGCAGATAACTGAAGGCCAAGAAAATCCAGAAATTTAGGGTCAAAAGTACAAAGCTCGACAAACTATATACATAAATTTAGATCTTTGAAAAGAGGATTAGAAAGAAATCTCATCAAACTTCTAAATAAATAAATAAAAACCGAAGAAAACTGAACCTAAGGAAAAAAACTTACTAGAAGCTACCACTTTGTAAAAAAAGAAGAAATTCAAGCTAGGTTTATTATTAATAGAGCAAAAAACAGATCGATTCAGGAGGACCCAAAGGAATTTCACATTTTATTCTAACATGAGTTCTCAAAAAAGCTTAGTTGTTAATTAATCCAAAATAAGAAGAACATTTAAAATTTCTAGAATTTGAAGTAAGAATTTCTTCATCCTAGCAAATAAATCATCTTTGGTGACAAACAATCTAGGCAAGAAGAAAATGTCTTTCAAAGAAATAGAAGCATGCCCAAAAGGAAAGATAAGTGAATTATATGAAGGACCCCATAATTTTAGAATCACAAACACGAGATTAGGTTGGCACTCAATAGGATTCTTAGAAAGAGCTATCAATTGAAAAAGGCCTTGCCTCTTCCATGCTGAGTGATATGATAGGTACAACCTATCTACCCATTTAACCCATTGATCTACATTTCTAAGCCAGGGTTTTAAGGATTTAGGGGGCCTGAAACAAAGTGAATTATAAAGGAAATTGGACTTATTTGCTTCCCTTAAATAAGGAAGTGATGGATAAGAAGCGTCTATAAGTGGGGGAATTGTAATAGTAAAAGAAAGGCAATATTCATTGTTGAAGTGTAGAAAACCTTCAAAAGTGCTGAAAAATAAGAATTAAAATGTTAGAATTCACATGTTAAAGGAACATTAGGCGTAAGAATTCTTTACTTGATTCTTATGAAAGGTGGAAATGACTTAAATGGAATGGATACCACTTTAAGTTTAATAGCCTATAAAAGAAATGGAGTTAGGAAAAATTGTAGTGGTTTTAGAAAGCAATGGAATTAGACACTTACTTCAGTGGCAGAAAAGAGAATAAAAGACTATTTGAAAGTCAAGGTGAAAAATGAAAAGTAACAAGAAGCTTTTATAATGTAAAAAGTTCAAATCCTAAGGGAATAGTAAAAGGTGAGAATTTAAAGAGACTTACCATCTCTGTTAATGGATATAACTTTCAAATTTGAAAAGATTGCAATATAATCTTTAGATCTTATCATTCTTATATGTAAAATAGTGTTTGAGATTAAAGAGACTTCCCATAAATGATATTGTTTGGCTTAACTAGTGAATTCAACTTAGAATCCTACAAGTTTTTTAATGAAATTTGAATTCCAGTTAGGAAACCAGAGGAACTTTTATAATATATTTGGTTTGCTTAACCAAACATATGCAAGGGGCAATTGTTGATGTCTAAAATAAATTCAGCTCATTTTAGCCATAAGTGAAAGGAGTCTAATCTAGAGTTCTTGAAGTTCATTTAGCCAAAGAATTCATACATATGAGAATCAATTAAGAAGTTCATGATTCAAGAATTCCAAATAATTAATACATAATTGACATATGTTTTAAAGAAAAATTGTGCAAAGAGGTAGTTAGTTGAAATATAGAAGAATAGATTGTAAGTTAGACGATGGAGCAAAACATGGAAGCTAAAAGAATGCTAGAAGGTAGTTAACAAAAATATGGTTGAGTGAGATGAAAATTAAGTAGTTATAGGAGGCAGAATTCCACAACATGGAAATTAAGAAGCTTATGACTAGTAGTTAGTTAAAATATAGGAAACTGGATAGTTATGGTGCAAATTTACTTAAGTATAATAAGGTTATAAATTCACTAACACCATGACAAAGGAGGTCTCGACAACACAATCTCTAGACAAACATAATCTTAGTACAACAAAAATCACTATCTAAAGAGGTCAGTCAACTTATTCCAAATACATTTTGTTATTTTTCAATTTTGTTTACTTTGTGAATTTCTCTTTATTATATCTAATTCACTTTGGTAATTTGTGATCCTTTTTTACAGTAATCAATTGTTTTCTTTAATCCAAATTTCATTTTTGGTAAATTTTAAAATTTTAATATCTCAAAACTCCGCTCTCCAAATTTTCGAAATTCATTTATATCATGGATAAAAGTCAAATATAAATTTAAGATAATTCTTCTCTATGGCATTCACATTTTAGATTGAACAGATTATGAGTAAGATGAAACAATGGATAGATTTAACTCTCTGCCATTGAAGAAGGAAAACAGAATGGGAAGAAGAAGAAGCGCAGTTGATGAGAAAGGTTTTCTCATTATGTTTAAACGGATACAAAATGTTCCAATATATACAAAGCTAAGCACGAAGAATGTGTGCTTGTAAAAAATAAAAAAATACAACTCATTATTTGCACCTCATCATAAAGAATGATCTAAAATATGTACACCTAGACAAAGAATAACAAACTTAACTACCGTAAGAGAGAAAGTGAGAAAAATGCTGATGAGACTTCATATTTCAACATCCCCCCTCAAGTTAAGGCCTAGTGACAATCACAAAGGCCTAACTTGGAAACTAACTTGTTAAACAATGGAGTATTGAGAATCTTTGTGAAAGAATCTGCTAATTGCTGAGATGAAGAAATCTTTTTCAGTGAGATGAAGCCTAGCTTGAATTGTTCCGTCACAATGTAACAATCAATATCTAAATGTTTAGTTCTTTCATGAAAAACTGGATTAGCAGTTATATGTAATGCAGTCTGATTGTCATAGTGAAGAGGTATAGGAATTGAATCTGGAATTTAAAAGTCTCTCAAGATATATGATATCCATTGTAATTCACATACCGTTGATGTCATGGATCTCTACTCTGCTTCAACTAAGGATTTGGACACTGTGATTTGCTTCTTTGTTTTCCAGTTAACAAGAGAATTTCCTAGAAAAATACAGTATCCTGTTGATGATTTTCTGCTATCAATACAAGAGCCCGAATCTGCATCACATAAAGCTTCTAATTTGAAGGAATTGTTTGTTGGAAAATACAATCCTAAGGAAGGATTGTTCTTGATGTATCTCAAAATATACACGGCATTTTTCAAATGAAGCTTTTTGGGATCATGTACATATTGGCTAAGTTGTTATGTAGCGTGAGCCAAATCAAGTCTTGGATATCCCAAATAGAGTAATCTTCCTACTAACTGTCGGTATAAATAAGGATCTTCTCATTTTAGATCACCATCGATACTCATCTTGTGCCCTTTCATTAATGGTGTAGTAGTAGGTTTACTTCCCATCAAACCTGCATCTTGAATCAAATCTAGCACATATTTCCTTTGGTTAACATAAATACCATTTTTAGATGTTGTGATTTTTAAACCAAGGAAGTATTTTGCATGTTGAAGATCTTTGATGGTAAATTTATCATGTAAAAAAGACTTTACTGCTGCAATTTCTCCTTTAGAATTTTCTGGAATCAAAAAATCATCTACATACACTAGCAAAGCTAGAAATGTATTGGATTTAGAAAAGATAAAAAGGCAATTATCATGATATGATTGCTTAAAACCATCCTCATATAATTGCGATGTCAGTTCTGTATTCCATTGTCTAGAGGCTTGTTTGAGTCCGTATAGTGATTTCCTTAATTTGCAAAGTTGAGTTGGTTTAGCCTTGTCATATCCTTCTGGTAATGCCATAAAAACTTCTTCATCTAAATAACCATGCAAAAGTGCATTGTTAATATCAAGTTGTTGTAGACTCCATGACTTTGATGCGACAATAGGAAAGAAAATTCTGACATTCACTACCTTAGCCACAGGTGAAAAACACTCAAGAAAATCTACCGCTTCAACTTGATTGTAGCCTTTTGCTACTAATCTTGCCCTGAATCTGTCAACTTTCTCATTTTCCTTTAATTTCACCTTGAATACCCACTTGCATGCTATAGGCCTCTTGCCTACTAGTATCTCAGTGATCTCCCAAGTTTTGTTCTTTTCTAAAGCCTCAATCTCTTCATTCAAGCTTTCACCCATCTTGGATTGACCTTTGCTTCCTGGTATGATCTCGACTCCTGCACTTTAGATAAATTTGCAACAAAACATATATGTGCATTTAATAAGTGTTTCGGTACAATCTATAGGTAGGTAGAAGGAGTGTATTTTGTAGTTTATTGACATTTAGGGGTTTTTGACAGCTTGATGTACGGTGCTCAACGTTTGACACGTAGTCATTCATCCAATTTGGAGGTTTTCTCAATCTTGTACTATGTCTAATAGGAGCTATTTTAGATGTAGGTGTAGGTAAGGGTGAATTACTGATTTACAGCTGGTCATCATCATTTTCGGGTTCTTCTTATGTATGCTTAATAGGATTATCATATATAACACCCTCCTTAATAGATTCATTTAGGTTATCAGGTATGACAGGTAAAGGAATTTGATTGTTTGGAACCATAATGACATAATCCTCCTTGGTTTTAAAAGGATAAATATGTTCATGAAATGTAACATCTCTAGACACAATCATTTTGTTGTTGTCTAGATCATAAAGTTTGAAACCCTTTTGCCCTGGTGAATGCCCCAAGAAAACACTCCTAAAGGCTCTCAGAGAAAACTTGTCTTTGTGAGGTGATGTATTTGTTGCAAAACATAGACATCCAAAACATTTGAGATTATCATAGGAAGGTTCTTTTTTGTGTAGAATCTCATAAGGAGTTTTCCAATTTAGGATAGCTATAGGTAGTCTGTTTTAAAAAAAAGTGGCATGTAAAATGGGTTCCCCCCAAAATTTTATTGGAATGTTAGAATGAAACATTAAGGATCTTGCTAATTGGAGTATGGATCTATACCTCTTTTCTACTATCCCATTTTGTTAAGGTATGTAAACATAGGGTTTTTCATGTATAACCCCAAACTCATTAAGAATCTGCTGACATTTCTCCCCCACAAACTCCAATCCATTATTAGTTTTAAGTTTCTTGATTGTCTTCTCAAATTAATTCTTAGCCATGACAATAAAATTCTTCAAAATGGATGCAGTTTGGCTCTTATTTTTCATCAAAAATGTCGATGTACATCTACTTAGTTCATCTACCACAATGAGGAAATAATGTGCTCCTGTCATGCGAGGATGTTTATACAATCCTCATATGTCAACATGAATTAATTCAAGAATATCGTTGACATTACTACTACTTTGTGAAAAAGGCAATCTCGTCTGTTTTGCGAGAGGGAAAATATTGCAATCAACTTAAACAACAATCTCTTTCATAAAAAGTATATGTTTAAGTACAAGGTCTGAAGGATGCCCCAATCTTTGTTGCCATGTAGGAATCCTAACATCAACTACATTATTTAAGCAACAAACATTTGCTCTACTAGGTGCTAGATTGAGAAAATTGCAATATCTATGGATAACTTCTGGTGTGTATGAATTGGAATGAAGTATGTGTAGGTTTTCCTTCAACTTACCACTCCAAGACTCTATTAGTCTTCAGGTCCTGAAAAATGCAAAACTTCGGGTAAACACTACTGCACAAGAATTCCCTTTCAGCCAATTTACTTACTAACAGTAGGTTATGTCTAAAACCAGGAATGTACAGAACATTTTTCAACTTAACATTATTATCATGTAGAATCATATCATCGTATAACTTGACTTGTTTAACAGTTCCCTCAGGTAAATGAATAAGAATTTTCCTAGTTAAAGGTTTTTGTGAGGTGAATGAATGTTTACATGCATATATATGGTTAGTTGCACCAGTATCCATAATCCATTCATCTTTAAGTTCGTCAGATAGAGGTTCCAAAATAGAATTACTTGCAAAGTCTGAAATCTGAGCAAAATTCACTTGTTCAGTTGTTGCCACCTGCTTCCCTTTCAAAATCCTAGCAATCTCTTGCTGAAGCATCTCTGTGACTGCAAGTGACCACTGCATTATTGATTCTTTCATGACATCACTGGGATTATCCTCGAAAGGATTGTTAACCATATTAACTTGTCCCTTTGCAGCTGCAGCTCTGTCCTTCTTCAACTGTTTATACCAATTTGGGTACCCATGAAGTTTAAAACAGGTATCCTTAGTATGTCCTCGTTCCTTACAATAATCACAACTTCTATCATCCTTTTTTTGTAATTCCCTTTTCTTATAAGAAATATTTCTATTAGCATCAGCTCCAGATTAAATTCCTTTAACCATCATAGTACTCACTTCAGTATTCTCTGAAAATTTTGTTTGTAAATTCGATATTATTGGATCGGGCTTATGCTCTTTATCTAAGATTCCCCACTGCTGCCCCCTGTGAGAGCCTGGGCTGTGTCTCAATCCCAATGTAGCTGATCATCCAAAAAGACTAGCTAAACATCATTGGCTTAGTCAACCTTTACTTGACCAACTACCTAATACTACCCAGGCTGATCAAATAGCGCTTTTTTGCTTTCTTCAGGATTTGGCCTGAACTGTTCGACTTCTCTGAAAATTTTGTTTATACATTCTTTTGTTTTTATACCCTCAGAATTATTGAGTAAGCCTTATTAAATGAAGGCATATGTTTCAGAACTAAGATCTAGTTCCTAACATTATCATAACTTTCATTTAATCTTATAAGAAATTGAATGAGTTTAGTCTGGGATATAATTTCTAGAAAATCTCCAACAGCATTACAAGTACAACCTCTCGTAGTACCACAAGAACATTGCGGAATATGTTGTAGAACATTTTAGTTCTTCCCACAATGGGTTTGGCCCGATCAAACTGGCCAGTGGGCTAGCCCACGGGCTGGGTGGGTATGGCCTGTGGAACAGAAGGTCGGGCCAGGGGTCGGGGGTGGATGGGTCACGAGCTGGCCTGTGGTCTATGAATTGGTGGGTGGACCGGTCCAACCTGCCCAGCTCGTGGCCCCCGAACCGCTCACCACCTTATTAAATTATAATCAATTTTTATATATTAACTTAATAATTAATAATTAACTTAAGTAAATTAAAATTTTTAATTAATGTAATTCATAATTTTAACTATAACTATTAACTTATTAACTTTTCATATAAATTTCTAATGAATTGAATTAAATGTCCTAATTAATCATATCATTACATACATCTCAATAACTTTATTATGTCATAATTAATTACTTA
>JAOSBN010000179.1:50455013-50469233 GCA_027563595.1 Erythroxylum suave
GTAAAAGAACTATTTTTGACTTAATGAAATAAATAATTTATAAAAACAAATCAAAAGAATTTATAAAATGTATTCTAGTTTTAATAAAATAATTGCTATTTTCAATGTAATATACTATACTTATTTATTTTTATAACTGAATTACTTATATATTATTTTGGAATTGATACATTAGGATTAATAAAGTGATTAATTCATTTTAAGATTAATATAAATACATATATGCATAATGTATATATTATGTAAATATGAAAAATAAAATAAAAAGTTTAAATTGACTTGTTTACAGATAAAGAGAATAATTACGATAACATTATCATTCATTGTTATATATTTTTAATAAATATAAACTGGTTTGTATTTTATATCTTTTATTTTATATAAATATTTTTGCATAATTTATGGGTAATTTCATCTTACATTTTACAATAAATGATTATGTTATAATTTATTAATTTTAAAAAATACAACTACAAGTTTTTAAAATTGTCTTAAAAATTTTTTAAAAAATATTTAATACCCGAGCCGACTCAAGTCCGATAGGCAGCCCAAGTCATGGGTCTAACCACAGGCTGGCCGGTCTCGGCCTGCCCAAGAGCTAAGTCACGAGCCAGGCCATTCCAACCCGCACGGGCCATGGGTAAATATTTTTTTACAGGCCAGGGCAGGCCTTCAACTGCCGGGCCCAACCCGGCCCCATTGACATACCTATTTCTGCTATATCCTTTTGCATGGAACTGATTATCCATGAGCTAACCATTTCATCCACCCTTCTCTATTTTGAACGAGTAAGCTTCATCTGTTGTTTCCAGTAAACTACCATTGATGAAACCCAGTTTTTTCTTAACTGTTAAAGCTGTCTTCATGGATCTGTTCCATGATAGAAAATTATTATCATTGAGTAACACAGTTATAAGGGTCATTCCAAAGTTGTCAGATTCTTGTAAAAACAAGAGATCATCAAAATTTTGAGTCATATTTGTAGTTCTATTTGCAAGATCAACAACTTCATCGTTGTTAGCCATGATGAAAATAAAATGAGTGGTTAAGTTTAAAAACAGGGGTAAGTAAAAATCACATATTCAAGACGTTGTCTCTGATGCCATGAACAGATTATGAGTGCGATGAAACAATGGATAGATTTAACTTTCTGCCGTTGAAAAAGGAAAATAGACTGGGAAGAAGAAGAAGCGCAGTTGATGAGAAAGGTTTTCTCATTACGTTTAAATGGATACAAAATGATCCAATATATACAAAGCTAAGCATGAAAAATGTGTGCTCGTAAAAAATTAAAAATACAGCTCATTATTTACACCCCATATTTCATCATAGATTAATACTAATTCTATCCTTGCTCATTGGAGTACAACCCAAAATTTGCATTGCCTTCCTCTTTTGCAACAGATTGTCATAAGTCGAGATAGCCAAAAAAGGACAAGCTGGGACGAAGCATACGGAGAAATTAACTCATTACAGAGAAGGACAACAACCTCAAAAGCAACTTCTGCGAGAACAATCAAATGAAAACAGCGGGCGCTTTTCTTCCGTCACCAGGTTAAAGACGATCACAGAATCGTGAAAATGACCCCTAACTTTTGCTGTCAGAATCTTACAGAACTCTGAATTTTACCGAATACAAACATTTAATAGAAAATATTGTTTAATAACTACAATAAATTAATTGTGTACTTTTAATAAAATACAATATTTTTAATCGAATTACGAACAGTACATTTAGAAGGAATTACCGTATGCAGGATACAAAATTTCTTTGGCTACAAAGTGAAACAGCTTTCAAACGTTTCAGCCTCATTCCCAAAACTCAGCATCCATCCTTATCTACACTATGTACAAGAAAGAATTGACGACCAAGAAAGAATATAAAACATTTTGATCCCCAAAATTGCACGGCTACGGATTCAAGTGAAAGAGCCAAATCATATTTGCGACCTTAACCGCATCACTAGCTGTTGTATACTTTCAAGCTTCTCATTGAGTTGCTTAAGGTCAGAAATACGTTCTTTACAGGGCTCTGAACGTGATATAATATCACTAACAAGGGCAGCACATTTTGACTGTGAATTTGAAACTGCCTCCTCAAGTGACGCAACCGTCGACTCCACAGTTGCTGGCAAACTTAAACTCGTCATATTTGTTGAGGGAGACAAACCAATGCTGCAGGGACTGCTACCCCTGCTGTACCTTTCTGACGTGAAAATTTTGTCAAACCCCTCTGTACCTGCATGCACCAATTCATTTTTATCAGCCACAATCAATAATCAGTTCCAAGTTGATTAAATCTTTGATGATGCAAACGAGATTCAATGCTTGTACCTAATATTCAAGAACGAAGAAATCCAGTCAACAAAATGATAATTGAATTGAATAGAGCAGTTTGTAACATCAACTTGGACTCAATCAAATGCTATAGACTAATAGATCTTAGGACTTGTAAACATTGATAGCTTAAGATTGTCATTTTAACTTCTTCACTATGAAGATACTGGGAGGATCTCAGATATCGATAGACACTAGATATTCAAATGAAAGTCCAGGAGGTGGGAAAACATTAACCGTACCAAGGTTGCCAAGCTGATCTATGGCTCCCCGTCCAAGGGCCTTCTCCAGCTTGAGTAGCCTCAGGATTCCAGCAGTTATCCGACCCATTGCATCAACTTCAGACTTGCACAATAGAGCAAGGTGCTGAAGCTCATCTTTGGTTACGACAGCCTCCACCTACAATGTAGAAATTACAGTAAGATATAAAAAACATAACCGTAAAATAGAATCATCTCAACAGAGTCATCAACTAATAGTTGGCAGGCTTCATTACCGGTTGCTTGACAGAAAATTTCAAATTTTCCACCATCCAATTTGCTATTTCATCATCAGCACTTTGCTCTGAAGTCACAACACGAATCTCAACATTTATGCCGCAAGGTGCCTCATCAACTTCCTTGATTCCATTTGAAGAGACAGAAATGCCCTTCTGCCCCTGTGGTTTCAATATTTGCAAACCTTCTACCCCAACCTGCATGTACGCTCAACCAATAGACAGAAAGATTCTCATAAACAAGCACATGGTCGTATGTATCTTGAAATTTAAAGCATCAATAACTAGTTTAAATGCTTCTAAGAGATTTGAAGAGAAATGAAATCACAAAATCCCCAAATATGATTTTGCTTCGGGAAAAAGTAACACGAAGGAAAGTGAAGGAACAGACTCCCAAAATGGGACTATTTCGTTTTACTTTTCTCATTTCTCCTGCTGTTTGAGCAAAACCTCTATATGTGTTCCCCTCATTTTCTCCTCCCTAGGTTTCCTCTCACCAAAATGCAATATCAAACCAATTATCCTCTATTCATTTTACTTCTCATTTCTATTCCATCCAATAATCTCAAAGATTAAATTCACAAAAAGAAATATAGATTAAGCAATCCCCACCGTGACCAACTCCACAGGATATTTGTGTATTCTGCTCAACTTTGCTCTGCCATCCACCTCATGGTTTGCATCGCTCTTGGCTTTTACCAGCAAACTTTGGAAAGTTGCATGCCAAGACCTCTGTTCTCTGCCCACATCTCCTTGGGTGGAAAACCACCACCTTTCTGCCATCTCCTGTGCACCTTCAAGAGCAAATAACCAGTCTTTCAATTCTATGCACAAATCCACATCATCTGGCATTCCTAGTTGCAATACCCCAGTATCCCCTCCATCTCCTGAGCCTCCATCTGCAGAAAAACAGGGAATGAAGAGAACTGCCGCTAAAGAACCTTCTAACTTCAAAACAAAATCAAAGGAGCATATGATATAAATGAAGAGAATTCCTACCTCCTAAATCATCAATAAGAAGAGGTGATGCTTTAAAAAGTTTTGAAAGTGGCCCATTTGCTATATACCCCAATCCTTTTGACAGCCCCTCACCAGGACCACCATCAGGTCCAAGTAATCCAAAGCGATGCATGAGGGCTTCGGCATAATTCATTCCTCCCCCAAGGCGAACTCCAGAGATACAGGCAGACACACATAGACTATGGCACTCCCTATCCTCTTCACTAAATGGCATCACATGTACCATGCTTACATCAAGAAATGGATTTGCATTGCCAATACAATTTATTTTATGTTTTATTTCCTTGTGTACCCAAAAGACAGTTCTCAACTGATGATATCCATTTGCTGCCACAAGACCATTTTCAACTGAACCCAAAACTGTGCCATTCTCATGGAACAAGCTTCTGTCAGTGTCTACACAGTCCACCTCAACACTCTGCCAGTGCAAAGTGGATGAAATGGCAATAGCACCACCAAGGGTTCTATGACTGACTTTGATGAAAAGATCTTCTCCAATAAATTGAACCAGAGGCAATCCCTCTGCATCTGCGGCAGAAAACTCTAAAAATCTCAGCTGAAGATTTTCCAGTGCCAAGCACACTGCAGTATCACAGGGAACCTTATCCATTAACCTACCACTAGAACACTCATTCCTACTTGCATTTAGTCTTCTGTTTTTACCAACTGATGCAATCTTTTCACTAACTCTTCCAAAGTACGTGTACAGGTCTAGGACAAAAAATAGCTGCTCAACAGAAGAATTTGACAAGTATTGTTCACAAGCTATCCCAACCCTAAAAACACCACCAGGAGGAGGGATAGCAGACAATGGCCTTCCATCAGATGAAACCATAGCTACCTCGATAGAAGAATGCTTCAGTTCAACACATCTCCATGAGCCCAAAGTCAAACCACAAGAATTTAGTGAACCTGTTAAATTAGAACATGTCTCCAGAGATAAACTAATCAATGATGCTGTTGCAATCCATTTCTTCTGGCTAGCATCAATTGGTTGGCCCTCCCAAAGACAGAAACAAGCAGGATCCTTTTCCAAGTTGAGTAACTTGGGTCTCAATGAAGGTGACTCTGAGAAGGACAAATTTTCAAGGTGAAGCTTTGCTCCAGTGAAGGAACTATCAACCATAGTGTTCCTGCTGTCAGCTAGATTGCCTGATGCACCCACATCCAAAGGAATACTGACATCCAACTCCTTAAGGTTGAGGATCATTGAATTTATGGAAGAATCTGGTAAAACATCCCCAGGATTGACAACAATACCATCAGCTAAGAAAGATGATATCCTCAAACATGATGCTTCTTGAAGATGAATCTGAAAAGGCAAGGGAAAATGATTACAAAAAAACATGAATAGCATTCCTGATAAAAAGCTCATAAACTCAGATCATTAATTCATACCATAAGAGGCTGACAAGCAATAACCGTTTTTGAAGCAAAAGACGGTGGGGCCGGGGATGGCATGACCTGAAGAGAATGTAGGCATATCAAAGGAACACCTGCCATTGACTGCCACCATAGTTCTTCCAAGGGATATATTGGAGGACAGAAATTCTTAGCTGTAAAAGCAATTAACAATTGGGATCAACATTGCTGATTTCTAATACATCCTAAAAGTACGAACTGATAAAATTATAACAGCTCAAAACCGAGAGAGGTATACTACCAAAATCTGGAAGTTGAACAAGATTTTCCACATCAGCCTGCATGGATGGCTGAATCAAAGTGCACGGAGGGCGTGAGAAGGTATCCCTATATTCACATGAATTAAATGAATTCATAGCAAATTAATTGATACAGGAGCAGGTAAAGTATAATCAAGCCTATTCAAAATACTACCCAGACTTGAGCATCACCTCAATATAACATGCATAAATATGCATTTTCCAATAACCAATTAGAAACTTTCCTACCATATCATAAATATAGTTAAAGGGAAGAGATTTTGTTAAAAGCTACTTGAGGGACTATAAAGTATAATAGTGTACAGTTTTGCCAACATGCCCTTGAAGACCAAGGCTGCATAGAAGAGAATTGAGAACAGGATGTTGTTAAACAAGTCCCCACATTTAAGCTAAACCTCTACATGAAATAAAGAAGTTTGAGATGATATCCGTATGGCCAATTGCATAAAACTTGAAGAAAGGATAAGATGGGTAGGGAGGGTATTACTTAAGAATACTAAACCGTTGGCCAAAATAGAATCAAACACTAGCTACAGCACAGCTCACAAGCCCTACAAATTTAAACACCACTAGCTTCTATATAGAAAAGAAAAATCATAAATCCACTAAAGGAACAATCTACAATTTTTTAGAACCTAAACGCACCAACCATAAGTCTGGCAAATTTACTATCAGCATATGTATTAAACGAGATTCCCAAACTCTATGCAACATCTCCATACAATAATGAGTTAAGCACATACTGGGTAATCCAAGATGCTCCTACACATCAGTTTAGCAACTACAACAAAGGAATCAGGCTTTCTTATACAAACTATCCCATTCAGCCTCAAGTGCATTGCAATTGCAATTTTCGTCCATGTTCATTGCAATTTTTGTTGGTAATCCTTCTTCTGAAGTATATTAAGACACATGCTCGTGGTACAGCTTGGTACAGTGCCTTAACACCTCCCCTGTTTCATATCCAGTTCAAAACATAACCAATTTTCTCCAATTTCTGGTCCCTTAAATTTCATATGCTAGTGGTCTAGATCAGATATACATCTATCATTAGTAAAGATATGCAACAGAATTCTTAAGCAGGAAAAGGAGCGTAGACCCACATGTTATATGTGCTAACAGAAACAGGTCACACTTAACTCATAATCCGAATTAAATGGTATCAGCTACATAATTCGTTCTCCTTTGAATTAAACCAATCAAATTACAAAGTAGAATGGAAAACAAGCGGTCGAAGTTTAAAGATTACCACCTACTAAAATTTCAAATTGATAAAAGCTAGGTCCTACCGTTTTTGTTTTCAAATTCAATAAACAAATATGTTTGTTTGGGTTTTTGGTTTCTGTTTGCAATTTTGGTTTCTTCCAATTTTTAAAATTATGAAAACCATAAAAAGTAACTTTTTTCTCATAATTTGATTTATTATTAACTAAATATATATTATTTAATATATTAATTTTTAACAAAAATTACAAATAATTTAATTTAATATTATATATTTAATTAATAAGAATTATGAATAATTTAATTTTAATTAATAATTTTATTCAATTTTTTAATTAAATTAAATAATTATTAGCAAAAATAATTAAATGTAAAATATCTTCAAAATATATCAATTTCAAATAAAATTTGATTTAATAATTAAAATATATTTTTAAATATTAATATTTTAAAAAATATAATTTTAAAATTCTTGTTTATAAATAAAATAATTGTATTAATAATTTGTAAATAAATATTATATAAGAGATTAAAATAAATTTATTTAATTAAAAATAAATTATCTCTAAGTCTTATCTAAAATATAATTATTAGCACTGATAAAAATATAACTACACTGACATTAATAATCAAATAGATTTTTGTTTTTATATGAAAGAAAGACAAAAACTGAAAACTGAAAACAGAAAACAAAAAACAAAAATTAAAAACCATAACAAAAAAATAGAAGTAGAACCAAACGACCCTAAGTAGACCTAAAACTCAAGTCAAGGATTGCTACATGTATAAATGCTAGTCCTTCATGCAAGAAAAAATAAAAAACCATAAGAGCTTACATGCAGCAAGTGCAACTTAATCTACAGAACAACAATCTAGGAAACTAGACCTCAAATTACCTCAGGAACAATCCACCAACCATAACCTTAGTCAAGTTATTGGCAATTTCTCCATCACAAACTGCAGCCTGGAAAGTAAATCACAGAATCAGACCATTGACGAAAAATTATGCGTCACAAATCAGTAGTAGAGACTGGAATGTAGCTAAGTAAGACAAAAAATCTTGGCTATCAGAACTTCTAACAGCAAAAATGCAAAAGTGCAAAACTCGATATTACAATTAAATGTAGCATGTAAAGAAACCATTAGTAAAATTCAGGACAAATTTGCTCATGTCCATGCCACAATTATTTTTCACATCGAATCTGACCATCTAAGTTCCTTTGGAACCACTTCAAATATCAAAGTATGGAGACTTTTCCTTTTTTCCTTTTTTTTTTCCCCTTTGGTGCATAGAAGAGTGGTTGACATTATTTGCTCAAACAGCTCACTATATCTTCCTTATCTTCATACTAGACTGTTTTCAACATTCAAAACCAAGGAACCATAAGAAAAGATTAAAACAGATCCAGCTAACTAGTCATTTAAGATGCACAAAATCCTCGTCAGCAAATTTATGGGACAAGGAAGTTAAATTATTTAACTAGATGAAGGCATATTAACTTTGTCAGGAATGACAAACTGCAGATCAGTAGCTCACAATTGTTTGTTAAGGTTGCCCCAAGACAGAACAGATCCTTGCCCACAAAAATTGGACTAGCAAAGTAACAAGATTTTACAAAATGTAAAAGGTTGTGAAACTTTACCCGAGAAAAGTGGAGAGACTGCATCAGCAATTCAAGCTGGAACTCTGCATGGAAAAAGAGACATTGAGAAGATGTTCTAGTCTTATACATATGCATACCCTCATTCACACTAATTTACACTCCCATGTAGGACAGCATGCAACCCATGCAATGTCTTAGACGTAGATGAACATGCATTTTGGATAATATACAAAAATTAGTTTGAACGTATCCACTATAAATTAAAGAGGAAAACCACGAAGTTTTAATTCCATTCAATCAAGAAAACATTTATGCGCCCTTAACATGAAGTGCGAACAAATCACAAAAAAAAAAAAAGAACTCAACCATAAAGGAGCTCAGTGTGGCATGGACACATAACCACCCAGTCATATGTAGTATCAAAATCCAATCAAAACCCTTAAGTTGTTGACTAAGGTTCACGACTATTATTCTAACACAATGAGAGAAATGAAATCAAGACAAACACAGTAATGAGGCAGAGAATAGTAATTTTCTAACTCACACAGACTTAAGGAGATCTTCAAAAGGAATTAAAAAACAAACCAGCATCTTTAATGCGTAGAAAAATGTGGTCCACAACAATAGAGACTAGAGAGCGTCCTGCTGCTTCACTAGATCGCTGCAAGTCAGACACACCAAACTTAATTCAGATTCACATAGCAAGCTAACAACAGAATGCTAAAGGCTGACAAGACTTAAAATTGTTAATTGTTGCTATCTAATACCTGCTGAGACTTTAGATCCACGTCTCTGTTTAAGCACACATATAATCCTGTCAAGAAGCGGAGAAAAGCACGAAGGCCTGCCCACACAAATATATCTCAACTACTAGAAGTATTGTTGCAGCAAGCAAAACAAATGTGATTGAGCTTTTGATGCTTATACCTGGTTCACTTAAAGCTGGACAGACAGCTTCAGTAATATGTAATTGAACCTCAAGCCCAAGTGGATTGTTAAGTTCAGTCCTCTGCATTGTTATCTGAGAGAGAAAAAAAAGTGACAGATTAGAGCCTAAGCGTAACGATGTTGGCTAAGGCCCACCGGAATTTCTCCAATACCAAACTCATCAAGAATTTTCTTAAGATGGATTATATGGATTACATAAGCCTCTCCAGATATTCCCTCTAGAAAACGTTCTCCCCCAAAGAAAACTCGCTTGGCACCATCATCATCTCTCTGAGCTAATCCTTCCTGAGAACGTGCTAGACTGGCGTCAGCAAACATGTCAGGATGTGGCAAGAGATCAATAGATAGCGACTCCCATTCGAGTTTCTGCAAAGTTAAATTTATCATCAGCAGTGGTTTCCATAAAGCATCCAACTTGCCACCCCAGAAGAGAAAGTTGGATGCAAAAAAGAAACTATATTCTCAGTCTCACCAATAACAACAGAATAATATCCATTACATACAAAAGTTATTTTCAGGTATGAATGATAAAGAAATGATAAAGAGTTTTTATTATTTTCAGATATGAACAACAAAGAGTTTTTATTATTACTCTGAACACATAGATGAAATTTTTTTCGTTGGAGAAATCACGTGCTTCCTTCAAATTTACAACCTACAAGATAAAACTGTTCACATAAGTAAACAAGAAAGGAATCAAGAAAACATAAACCACTGGATAGAAAAACTACCTCCCAATTTTCATTGGTAGTATACAGTACAAGGTTCCGTATGGTAACTGATGCCATCGGTGATGCCCTAATATGGAAGAAAAACACTAAATAATTGTTTGTCAACGTGAGATAAAGAATACTTTTCCATTTAACTTTACTATTTTAGGCCCATTTATAAATTTTGGTATGCTGTATGTTGATTGTTGTCATTCACAAAAGTTCAGATTTGTAAGTAAACAACTTTGCACAGAAAAGAAGAGGGAGTTCAGAATAAACATAGATTGATTAACAGGCAGTAAAAAGAGTCATGTAGAACATTAAAGATGAAAACAACTAGAACTTACCAAGCAGCGCCTCCCTTACATCGAGCACCCCCACGTGTTTCAAGCAGAAGATTAACAGTTCTAACCTGAATGGTCATGCCATCTGCAATCTGGTAATAGTTAAAAAGAAGTTTCAGGTTCAATAAATAGGTCTCTTTTTTAAGAAATCAAGCAGAAGATAAATACTAGAAAACCAATATTTAGTTGGTATGGCTGCATAGATAGTTCCACATCAACCCATATTAGCATAAATCTAAAACCACGACATGGTTAGCAATAAATATATTCCTTAAATTCCAAACCAAATGGTGAGTTTAGGACCTAATAACTGAATTCATTGTCAATATTCTTCTAAATTGTTTCTTTCCACCAGCTTATAGTTATTCATGCTTGAGCAGAACAGTTAATGTTTGGGAAATAGGTAAGCATAATTTTAAGGGACTACTTCCTAGATGATACGTGCAACTCACCCCCAGTTACAATCTTTATGGCCATGACAGCATTTTTACGAACTTTTATAAATATTTTTTATTTATTTTTTTAATATTATATATGTTGGGATTAACGATAGGATCCAGTTCTAAGATATGGTCTGTCGTCATTGACTAAAGAATAACAGAAAACATAAACAACTTCATTAAAGACAGCACCTGACCTTATCAGCAAATCCATAGCCGCTACTTTTATTTGAGACAGTAGATGACTGGGTGCTGCATGAAGACAGAATAAACCATTACATAACTTAAACTCAGAGTATCAATAAACTAGTCCGGATTCAATACTCAATTTTGAAGGTTTCTTACCTTGTTGGGCTACCACACAATTCGTCTGGATTCTCCTCCAACACTATATCAAGCCGATCAATTTGCACAATAATAGGTTCTATTTGCACATTACTCACGTAGGGAAGCTGCAGGTCCAAAAACCGAAGTAGAAACATAGCAATCAAACTGAATTAGCAGCAAGAATTCACTTTCAATCTCAGAAAATATGCAAAAGCATGAGGAGACAAAGAAAAAAATTTGAAACATGTGAATTCCCCATAATCGTCCAGCAATCCACCTATTCCTCGGCAACATAAAATTTTCAAATTTTACCATTTAACTATTCAAAAGAATGTAATAACAATACAAGATTTCTAATTGCAGAGTGCAAGGAAGATTTTTGCAGGTTATTGCCACAATCACAGTCATATTGGTACAACTGCTGCAGATTGTTGTGGTTTATCAATTGCAATCTTTTGACCGAAACTAGGATTGCAATCCGCAATGTGAGATGAAAATTCTCGACCAATGGCAACAACATTAATGCAAGCAGATCAATAAACAATTATAACACAATGCAAAAGCTCAACTTGAATAGGACAGGGACAAACATGAGAAAATACTAACAATTATTTCAAATTTGCCGACTTTCGCCTTGGTGACATTCAACGCCGGCGGCAATCCCATGCTGGCGTGCAAAGCGTCTCCATTTAACTCTAAACAGCAAAAGGCAAGTCCAACAAAATTAACCTCACATCGATCAGTGCTCAAAAGCTTTCGATTCGCAAAACCTACCTAAATTGGAAAGTTGAACAGTGCGGCCTTGGAGTTTGAGCTGATCTCTAGAGAATGACTTCAGCCAGTATTTGAGCGTGTACTCTAAGGCTCGTGCCAGGATCGCCTCCATAGCCGACGATGCTGCCACGTCAACACCGCACCACCGCCGTCACGAGTAGAAGCAAGCTTCTCCTCTGCGCACCAGGAGCTTCTGGATCCAATCTAGGAGTGAACCGAGAATTGTGAGGAACAAATGTGAAAGCTACTATTTTGTTGATGAGAGTAGAGAAAATGAGGAAGAGGAATTCGAGAGGTGGCATGTGCGAAGATAGGGCGATGGCACGTGAGATGTTTATATGGGGAAATGCATTGGATCGCGGGTGGCGGATGTCAGGCGGCAGCGGTGGATTTGTCGGTGTGTGAGTGTCTTTGTGTTGGGGAAAACTCACTGCCACGTGAGATTAACTTGTGCCATATTATCAATTTCATCAGCATAATTTAGATGAGAAAATAACTCTTAAATATAATATAATTGTCGTTGTTAATTGTTATCACGATTGGTTAAAATTTAAATTGATAAAATATAAAATAAAAATAACATTAGGTTATCATAAAATTAATTAAAGGTTAAATAAAATTAAATAATTTAAAATATGATTAAAAAGATTGTTAAATAAAAATTAATTAATTTTAATTTATAAATTTTATTAATTTACAATAATTAATAGATTAATTAATAAAATAACTAATTTTTAAGAACAAAGCTATTAAAATAAATTAAATAAAAATTTAATCATTAATTAATACCGTAAATTTGATAAAATAAGAAGCACATCAATAGTACTCGCACCGAATATTTGAATTTAAATTAGACAAAACTTTATGTCATATCATATCATACACCATCTATTTACGATGACAATTAAGGGGGCCATGTCTTGTTGACTGTATTAAATGGAGATAAAGAGCATCTTAATTTATTTCTCTTCTCCCCTCCCTTTCTCTCTCTGTCATGCATTAAAATACGATAAGCAAGCAAACAAGAGGATCATGCCATGCGTATTTATTAATTTAACTTAATAATCTTAAAAGTACTCGAGGAAGGCAAGGCAATTCCATGACCCCTCTCAAAGCTTTCCTTTTAACTTTATTTATTCTGAACCGTGCCATGCGTAATTTTTTCATTTATAGTTTAATTGGTTGGAATCTTTTGATTTAATAATAAAACCGGTCTCTAAATATTCCGAGACTTATACTTATGCTCCGTCAAGATACCTACCTTAGGATAAGGGTGTTTTAGAATTTCTGCCAAAAACTACAATAAAGAACTCCAATCAATCATTAAAAAACTATTTTTTAAATTGTCAATTAGGGTTATCGAATTCCTCCTTTACAATTCAAAGTATGATCCTATCTTTGGAAATGGGGAAGAGACAACGTTTCGTTCGTTTACCTCTCTTACTCCAAAGTTCAAATTTCAACAGGAACGTATTGTGTAAAGAATGCTAATGTTGATGAAGAAAAATTTCTATTTCATCATGTCCTGATTTCTAAATGTTTTCTCTTACTCAAATTGGCATTGGCATGTAAATTTGATTTCCATAAGATAAATAAGGAAAAAGAAAACATTAATAATATGAATTTTATTAGTTAAGGACAAAATTTAAAATATTCAATTTAAATCACCTCTTAACAAACTTATACTTTGGTAAGTTTGTGCATCAAGTCATTAGTAATAAGTCACAATTTTATTATTATATGGGTCTCCCGATACTTTTAAGTAAAAACTGTATTTTAACCTTAATATTTTCATCAAAATATATGTCAAATCTAATGTTTTGGAAAGTTCATATAAGACGTTAACGCTTTAAAAATGCTTAATTTAAACTTTAGGGTTGATTATTAAAAAAAACTATAATCAATTTTGTAAAACTTGTCTAAATTTTTTTTATCTATGTGTAACACATAATGTTGCGAATACCATACCGGATTGGATTCTGATACGGTACTGTACCAGTACTAACCAATACTAGGTACAGTTTCAGGTAATTTTTTAAATTTATGAAATATTCCTTGAATTTTTTTAAAATTTGCAAAATAATTCACCATCATATTGTACAGTTGTACTGTATAGTTTATAAGTTTATATCAACCTTGTTTCTAAAAATCATAATAATAAATAATAACCACAATTCATATGAAATAATTATAATTTTCATATATTTCACATATAAATCATCATCATCATCATCATTATCATCACCCAGTCCGAAATCCCGCAATGAAGCGGGGTCTGGGGAGGTCCGATAGTACGCAGCCTTACCCCTACACA
>JAOSBN010000179.1:50471575-50500826 GCA_027563595.1 Erythroxylum suave
TGTTGCTATAATTAATTATCAATTCTATCTTATAATAACTAATAAATAACTTAAGTAAATTAAAAATTTGTAATTAACGTAATTCATAATTTTAACTACAACTATTAACTTATTAACTTTTTATATAAATTTCTAATTAATTGAATTAAGTGTCCTAATTAACCATACCATTACATACATCTTAATAACTTTATCATATCATAATTAATCACTTATATGTTACTATAGTTAATTATCAATTCTATCTTATCATAATTAATAAATAAATTGAGTAAATTAAAAATTTGTAATTAATGTAAAAGATAATAGGTTAACTACAACTATTAACTTATTAACTTTTTATATAAATTTCTAGTTAAATATCCTAATTAATCATATCATTATATACATCTCAATAACTTTATTATATCATAATTAATCACTTATATATTGCTATAATTATCTATCTTATAATAATTAATAAATAACTTAAGTAAATTAAAAATTTGTAATTAATGTAAAAGATAATAGATTATTTACAACTATTAACATATTAACTTTTCATATAAATTTCTAATTAATTGAATTAAATGTCCTAATTAATCATACCATTACATACATCTCAATACTTTATTATATCATAATTAATCACTTATAAGTTGCTATAGTTAATTATCAATTATATCTTATAATAATTAACAAATAACTAGAGTAAATTAAAAATTTGTAATTAATGTAAAAGATAATAGATTAACTACAACTATTAACTTATTAACTTTTTATATAAATTTCTAATTAAATGTCCTAATTAATCATACCATTACATACATCTCAACAGCTTTATTATATCATAATTAATCACTTATATGTTGCTATAATTAATTATCAATTCTATCTTATAATACTAATAAATAATTTAAGTAAATTAAAATTTTGTAATTAATGTAAAAATTTTATTAATTTTATGAAATATGATTTCGGTTTTGTCAATTATCTCTTATAATAATTAATAAATAACTTAAGTAAATTAAAAATTTGTAATTAATGTAATTTATATGTTTAACTATAACTATTAACTTATTAACTTTTCATATAAATTTTGAATTAATTGAATTAAATGTCCTAATTAATCATACCATTATATACACCTCAATAACTTTATTATATCATACTTAATTAATTATATGTTGCTATAATTTAAAGTTATCACATAATATATATATTAAAAAGAAAAAGGCGAAAATTTTATTAATGTTGTGAAATATGAATATATGATATGTTTACAACACTCTAAGGAGGACGAGAAGTATTTAAAGTAATACTTATATCTTATATCAAGGTTTCTATTAAGGATCTAAGAAATTACTCTTAACAAACTTTTAATTTGACTTAGTTAGAAATAAATTTTCTAACATTATAAATTAGATAGAAGAAAATTATGATTTCTAAATATAATAATAGTTATTTTCAATTTAATATACTAAATTGTTTTTATAACTGAATTACTTATAAATTATTTTGAAATTGAATCATCGATACATTAGGATTAATAAAGTGATTAATTCATTTTAAGATTAATATAAATACATATATGCATAATGTATATATTATGTAAACATGAAAAATCAAACAAAAAGTTTAAATTGACTTGTTTGTAGAGAAAGAGAATAATTACGACAACATTATCATTGCTATAGATTTTAAATAAATATAAATTGGTTTGTATTTTATTTTATTTAAATATTTTTGTATAATTTATGTGTAATTTCATCTTACATTTTACTATAAATGATTATATTATAATTTATAATTTATTAATTTTTAAAAATACAACTGCAATTTTTTAAAATTGTCTTAAAAATTTTTAAAATATATTAAATGCCCGGGCTAACTCAAGCCCGACGGGCGGCCCATGGCCCGGGCGGGCTGGGCAGGCCGGGCCATGGGTCGACTAGTCGTGGCCCTCCACAACTTAGGGGCCGAACCATTCCCGGTCCGTGGGCTAGGCCCGCCTAAATATTTTTTCAATAGGCCGGGTGAGGCCTGGGCCTACTTTCAAATAATGTTTCAATATATTATATTATGAACTCTTCCATTTCATCCCTCTTAAATAATTTTTCACTATATTATATTTCATTTTATTATAAATCATTCTCTTTTATTTTATTCTGTTCCGTTCCGTTCCATTAATTAACATCCAACCAAACAGGCCCTTAAGGACTCATGTGAAGGAGGGACCAAAAAGGTCATGCTCACGTACCCTTTATGTCAAACGATTTACTCTTGTTATAAACGTAGAAGCTTGGCTCTAAACATCACGGTTGAGGTTGGTTTTAAAAGCCTACGTGATATATTATCGTTTCGTTATTATGAAATAATAAGCCTATAACTCTGTAATTGTTATGATTTTCATTTAATATAATTCTTTAACTTTTCAAAAGAAAATTATCCATCAAAATCTTTGTAGCGCAACATCTTTGAATCGACTACTTGACTACGGTCATGACACCTTACTAACCGCGAAGGCCACTCGCATGTTTATCCCGGAGGCCAATGATTTTGAGGAAGAAGAATCCCTTTAAGGTCGCAAACGTGAATTTGAGCTAATCAGTTGAACAAAATCACAAGACATGCTGATGCTAGAAGCTTATTAAAATTTACGTATGAAAACCAGCAACAATTTATTAGAAAAACAAGAGCTGCACAGCAGTCAAGTCAATAGCCAAAGCTAATTAGATGAGTCAGCAAAAACTGAGACAGACAGTAACAGTTGGCTGAAGGAATACATTTGCTCGGCGCAAAATGCAAGCCCAACTCCTCAGAAATTGTTTGGCAAATTTAAGCAACTGGTGGGCGGAGCACATGATCTTGTGAAGTGTCCACTGCAGCAGGTGGCATGAACTGCCACATGGCAACTCCTGGGTAACCAATGAAAGGCACCAACTTGTTACCAGGTGCCTGGCCTTGGGCAGTAAATGTAGCAGGAATTGCAGGAGGGGGAGGCATGAAGCTAGGTTGAGTGTTTATGGCTTTCAGTTGCTGCTCCAACTTCTCTTTCTCTGCCTTTAGCCTTTGTTTCTCATCACGAAGTTCATTCTTCTCAGCCTACACAAGACAAAGCGTAACTTACAGCATTAGATGGTCACACGCATAATCCCGATTTGTGCAGTTCGGGGTTTAAAACATCATGCAAAGGGAAGAAGAGACGTGCACAATCACATAGGCCAGAAAATCCTTATCATTCCATTGACAAGTGAACGACAAAAGAAAAGAACAAGTGAAGAGAAATTCACCTTCAACTCTTTAATTTTCTCTTGAAGACCTGAATTAGAGTCCTTTAGCTTCAGTGCTTCACCTCGTAATTGAGTCACCATTCGGACAGCATCAATCAAAATAGCAGCCTTGTCCGTTTTAGGAGGTCTTCCAGGCTCCAAGATAGAACCCAACTCCATAAACCTAAAAAGCCAACCCAAAGACAAAAGGTGAGAACCTTACATTTTCTTTGAAACGGGGAGGTGGGGCACTTTATTTTGAGTGTGAGAGAGATCAAGGGTGCACTTGTCATTCAGCCTATCTCTCCGCAACTTCTCCCTACATGCCTTGGAGCTAGAACCACTAGAAGCTTCAGGTCTACCCCTGCAGTAAGAAATATGTGAGAGTATCGACATTCCTCTATCAATTTATTTCTCCTTCAATCCAATTATTAAATATTTAAATCAATTAATGAATAACAAATGCATAAGCGAAGATGGATTAAAAATGTAAAAGGTTGTTGATTCAATCAAGTTAAAAGAAGTACTTTAACCAGAATAGTTGAGTTACATGATAATCTACTAGTCCTCTTAATAAATTTATTCTTTTGATTGATACATTAAGGTGCTTCTGCCCACAATAATAATATGGCACTATAGAAATAGAAATCTGATCCATAGAAAAAGGAAATCTACCAAGATAATTACACAGTTGGAAAAATCTCAACTCATGACTACTGGCTCAATATCCGTTGCATCCAGTAAAAAAACATAAGTAAAAAGCATAGCAACTGCTCAAAAAGAGATAATTTCTGATTTCACTTTTGACTGTTCTGGCCTCTGAAACTTGGACAACAATTACATGAAATTATAAGATCAACACAATCATGTCGCAGGAAAGGTATAAAGAAGGCAATTCTAAGTCAAGATCCAAAGACTTCCTAGGAAAAAAAAAGAGTATTAAGGAAATAAGTTAAGAATGACCTTATGAAGACTAATGAGTCCATAGTTCTCAATATGAAGCAGAGAAATGACTCACTGTAAGAAATGTACCTCTTTTTTGAACCAGACTCCTTCTGGGTATCAGAATCCCCGAATGAACCATCAATCTCCATACTTAAAACGGTTGCATGGAAACACAAAAACAAAATCACATAAACATAAACATACTAGCAAGAAAGCTCAACAAAAATCATAATCATATGATCAGAAATGGGTGTTGTTACTGGCAATAAGTATAAACATGGCTCATAGAAACATTCAAAGCAAGTTCTCAACTTTCTTAAAAATCTGAGAAATGTGCCCGATTCAGGTCCAAATTTAACTAAAGCAGTTACTTTGATTGCATGTTACAAGCAGCAGACTACCCTCGTTTGTTTTAAAAAATAAGCACGCTGTAAAGAAAAGCACACTACGACCTATTACTTACCCATCTACCCATAAAAAAGCTACATCGTCATCAGGAAACCCAAATCTGCAACCCCACTAACCGAACCCATAAGTAAGGCTCCAGCCACAGAACGTATACAAGTAAACCCCGAAACGACCAAAACTCAGATTTCAGCTAAAAAACTAAAATCTTTCAATAATAACGTGAATATTATAACAAAGGTTCAAACAAGAAATGCTTAAAAGTGATCTCAAAATTTGACCCAAAACGGTCAGAACCCAACAATATTCTGATCAAATAATTGGACCCCATTTTCAGCTACTATACTCATGAGCTCTCTCACAAGAACGGAGCAGCACATCTCCATTCACCCAAAAGAAAAAACCCAAATTATATTTCGAAAAGGTTATCACAACTGAAAATAACCGAAACCTTTCCCCATTGCAGAAGACCATTACCTGCTGCAATTACCAGGAATTTCAAATGCCCCAAAAGCATATATCAGCTAAAGCACAAAAACCAGTTTCAAAAATATCATAAAAAACACGTATCCCGACAAAGTCAAAGAAAAATCCTTATTGAAAGCCAAAGAAAGATCTAGTCTTTGAGCGTACCCATTACTGGAGGAACCATTGAGGGGTTGCACGGACCAAGAGAAGTTAGAAACAGGAACAGAGAAATTAGGGTCAGGAACAGGGATGTCGTCAATCAATCCGTACTCGATCAGCCAATTAGTGTTCTCTGGAGACACCATTTTAAACGCCCACTTCTCGGGTTCCTTTGTGGAGGTAGCCGGAAAATAGTATTGATTTTCCCGGCTGAGTAGGGAGGGGTATGGCGTTTTTGGACGGAGAGAAATTTGAGGCTATAAAAGTAATTAAATTTTCCCGGGCGAAAAGAGAGTTCTTGGGGAAGCGACTCGTGAGAATAGGGGAGATGTGTAAGGTGGCGTTGGCGGTGAATATTCGTCGCTATGAGAGAATCGTCACATGGCCTTGCCATTGGCCATTTGGCCTCGAGGCTTATTGCTGATAAACATCACATTTTTACACTATAAGATTAATCCCTTAAAAACTGAAATTGAAGTAAGATTTTAAAACTTATATTAGACCGTCGTAAGAAAATTAAAATATTTCAATATTATAAAAAAATTATTTTTACACAATTAAAATTTTAAATTTAATTAAAAAATTGTTAAATAAAAATTAATTAATTAGTTTTAATTTATAAGAATTTATTAATTTTAAAAAAGGTGATCGATTAATTAATAAATTGATCATTGTTAAATAACAAAGGTTATTAAAATAAATCAAACTGAACGGTTGAAAATTAAATCAGAAGGTTAAAAAGTTTAAAATTTTTATGATTAAACTGGTTGAAATTTTAAACTATTCATCAAATCCTTAAAGAGGACTAGATAATCATACTTATGAAAATCATACAACAAAATTTTATATATATAATTGTTGAGTAATAAAACTATAAATGGAATGACAAATTGTAATATTTCATATAAATATATTTATATTCTCAATGATAAAATTGATGCTCATAGAGTAAAAAGAGATTATGTCTTGGCTAACATAATTGGAATTTATATTATAGTCAATATTTGCTTATCTTTGATCTTTCATGAATGATCAATTTTATAAATCACTTGACTTGTATATAGGCTAGAAACTTGCATCTTTTTTTAGACTTATCGATGAAATATTCTACGAAGCTAAGAGTTATAACGAAAAAAGTCTTTTTTAATTCACTGGTGTAAACATCATGAGATACTTTGGTAATGTTATTCTTGTGTATCCTCTTATTATGGGTAGCCCGTGTGGTACCAAAGTTATAAGTGCTATTGACTGTAATTAAAATTAGAAGGTGTAAAAAATGTCACGTACTTTAGTGACGCTATCCCTGTATGACCTCTGACTAAAGATAGCTCATGTGATAAAGGAAATGTATATTCAGACATCTGAGAGATAAACTTGCTAATGTAGTAAACAATTTTAAGGAACTGTTGTTACGTTGAGATTTTCATATAAGAAGAGCAATAGTTCACCGACTATATGTGTGGATAAAATCCGTTCCGAAAGTTCATAAGCAAAAATTCTATTTGAGTTGTGCCAACTCTTTTTAGGTAATAGCATAATATAATTCCATGTGTTTCCAATCACTGTTTCAGATGCTCATCTTTTTTCAGTTGAATAAAAATGTTATTTTTAGAGAGAGAAAAGAACTGAAGGGAAAACAAAAATTATCTTTGCAAGAAAAGTAACAGAAGATATGATATTTCCGGGAACAGCACGACCCATGCGGCCTGGCTTTTGAGTTTTGAGTTATGAAATCTCAAGTCAAGTCAAAGCACTTCTGAGTGGAATTGGAAGGGATAATGAAATAAAAGGACGGCTGACATGTGCTCAAGCAATTGGTGCGTGACGATATAACAGACAGCGATGGTAAGATATGAGTGGCGTTCACAACTCTAACGCTAACCCATTCAACTTTTACATCTCAAATGAAAGTTTTCTAATTCAAATTATTCATTTTGAAAACAAAAAGTAATTATTACTTATTTAAAAATAGCGTGTGTTTTATCTTATTTATTTAATAAATAATAACTAATTAGTTATTTCATTTATTTTAAAATAAAGATAATGAAAATCTTTTAATTTTAAAAAAGTCTTTACAATATTAAACTTTTAGAATTTTTTTTGACTTCAGTTAAAACTTAACATTAAAACACAAGCTGCATAAATGTTACAATTGATCAATTAAATATTACTTATATGATAATTTCACTCGATTCTTAATTTCGTGTCAAATTAATTAACTTAAATTATTAATTTAATTATAGTGAGTTATATTTCATATGTTTCGTCTTTATTTTTAATTAAAATTTAAGAATTTTTTGAAGATAAAAAAATCATAAGAAACTTTTTGAGATTAAGATATTTTCCAAATTTTTTAAAATCAAATTGGAGGTCTTTATCTCTCACTTTTTATGATAAATTTAAAGATAAAGATATTTTTAAATCAAATGGAAAGTCTTAATCTCTTACTTTTTTATTTTATCTAAGTGGTTAGTTAAGGCGACAATGGTGATGGTAATGGTATATAACAGAATATTGGTAACAATCAAATTGTTATTGTGGTACTAATTCATTAGAGCTTAGTGACGACATGTCAAAAATAGAGTGGAGTTGCGAAGAAAAGTAGAATTTGCGCATCACAATTCACAAGCGGAAGTGGGGAGAGAATATATGCAACAAACAAGCATGATTGAATGATACTTAAATCCATGAAACGATTCCAGTTTTGCGTGTCGAAGAGACAACGAGCGTAAAGTTAAGCAATCTCTCAACTTTTGTCTTTTAAAGGCAATAAATAAATCTTTGTACTTTCACATTAAGGATTGGCAACCACATGTGCTCTGTGGTCCTTTTAGTGCCTAGTGCGCGTAACCTAATTGTCTTGTCTTTTGGCTTTGTAGTTCTATTCCTCAAAAGTCTCATCAAGAAAGCAAGGGTTAATATTCTTTGAAGTTTTATGCCTTTATATACATATATATTAAAAAAAAGAGCTACGAATCTCCCACTCTGTGTTAATGTTTTGCACTTTCCAAGTATGAATTGTCTCCAGAAATTGTAGAATTCGCTGCTTGCTTAAAGGACCAATTACCATCAAATGAAAATCAACAGTACCTATCTGTCTAGGGCATTTTAAATTCAAAAAATATCCAAAACCCTCTAAGGATGGGACAATAAAAAGTAAGTCAACTTTGCTCACGATAAGGGTGATGAGTGCGACTCCCGAGACGTGAAATGATGATAATCACCGCCGCTCTTTCTTTACAGTGAAAGCCAAAAATAAATAAGGATAGAAATAAAGACGTCTTCTTACATCAGGCACATTGAAGGGCAGTAAACTTGCCATATTAATCATTTGACTAATAGTGCCAACACAATTAAACCCAGAATTAACATTTACCATTTTCCTTGTCAAATTAGAGAAAAACGAGAAAACTCTTCTTTTTAATTTCTGAAAAATTATGTATGTGTAGAAAAGGTCTACAAGGTACACACACATATATATATATAAGTGGTACTAAGGATAGCAAAATACTTATATCTATGTTAGACCCGAGATACAAAATAGAAAAGGTTAATTTTATACATAACATATAGTGATCATGCTGAAGAGCATATCGATGTCATTAAACAATTCAAGTATGATTTATTTAATAACTATCAGATTGGACAAAATTTTAGATTACAGTAGTTCAGGTTGTTCAGCTTCAAGTTTATAATTGGGTTTAGGATGATCTTGCGAGAGTATTTTATCGCTCTCATTTACACAATTTATGAAGAAAAGGGTAAGACTTCTTACAATATGATAAAATTGAACAACTATTTGATTAATGATTGTGTGATCGAAGTTGAAGGTGTGAAATTTGATGCATTACAATGGTGGAAGAATCATGGAAACAAATTTTCGATTATATAGGTAATTGAAGGAGACCTGTTAACAATTCCTTCATCTACTATTGCTTCAGAGTTTGCTTTTAGTACTAACGGTCAGGTTATTGGTCCTTACAGTGCTCGATTTCATCCTTATACTGTAAAAGCTCTTTTGTGTACCCAAAATTAGTTAGATGATGAAGATATTGTAAAAGCTCTTTTGTGTGCCCAAAATTAGTTAGATGATGAAGATATTGAGGGTAAACTCTTTTATTTATGATACATCAATTTTTTCTATTTTTATAACATTATCTTATATTATAATTTTTAAAATTTTTATATTAATACAGCCACAAGTATTGATATGGAAATGATTAGTCATACAACTGAACAATATTTTGATAATATATTCGATGATGAAAATATATTCAATTGTTTATTAATAATTATCACGTGCTTAAAATTCATTTAATGTAATTTTACAATACTATTATATTATTTACATTCTAACGTTCAACATGCAGACAAAGTTATGCAAATTATTGATGATTCTTATTATAACGATTAGCTATTCTCTTTCTTGTATTATAAGTTTGTTATTTGTATTCTTTGTTTCTATAATTGCTTGTTTTTCGTGTAATTGCGTTACTCTAATGTAATTGAAGGTATAATTATTTACTCGTGTGATTTTTTGATTCTCAACTTCAATATATGCTCTTCACTCTTTTGTCTCGACTCTCCAAGATGCCAAGTCTCCAACAATAGTTGATAATTTTATTTTGAATTTTTATAAATTGTATTATTAAAAATAATTGGATAATATCGGCACGATAATACTCTTTTATTTTGATAATATAATCTTTTTTCACTTTCTTTAAAAATAAATTTAATTTCAACTTATTCATTTTATCATTTTATGTTCGTTTAATATATAAATTCGTTAAATACCTCATTCTTTATTAAGCAACTATGTTAATTAAACGGTTGTTGCATTTCTTATATATCATATAATCTTTTTTGTTCACTTCCTTTAAAAATGAAATTAGTTTCAACTTGTTCATTTTATCATTTTATGTATGCTTAATATATGAATTCATTAGATACCTCATTCTTCATTAAGTAATTATGCTAATTAAATTAATTTTCACAAAAAATGCTAATTAAATGATTGTTGTATTTCTAATATATAATATAATATTTTTAAACTTCCTTTAAATTTAGCTTCAACTTTCCACTTATTTACTTTATCATTTTATGTACGTTGAATACATAAATTCATTAAAAACAACTCTCTTTTTATTAAACAATTGTGCTAATTAAATGATTGTTGCATTCTCATATATAATATACTATTTTTTTGTTCACTTCCTATAAAAATAAATATAATTTCAATTTCAATTTCAATTTTTCATTTTATAATAAATTTATTTTCAATTTCATTTTATCATTTTATGTACGTTTAATATATATATTCATTAAATACCACATTCTTCATTAAGCATATGTGATAATTGAATGATTGTTTCATTTCTCATATGATTATATTCCTTTGAAAATAAATTTAGTTAACGGTCTACTTATTCATTTTATTGTTTTATATACATTTAATATATAAATTCATTAACAAACTCATTTTCATTAAATAACTGTGCTAATTAAATGATTGTTGCATTATATATATATAGTGATATAATCTTTTTTTATTACATAAAATGAAAAAATGAATAAGTTTAATATAGAAATTTATTAAAACTTATTAATATATGAAAAAATGAATAAGTTTAATATAGAAATTTATTAAGCAATTGTGCTAATCAAATGATTGTTCTCATATATATTATAATATTTTTTGTTCACTTTGTTTAAAATTAATTTAGTTTTAACATATTCATTTTATCATTTTATGTACATTTAATATATAAATTCATTGAATACCTTATTCTCAATTAAGCAATTGCGATAATTAAATGGTTGTTGCATTTATCACATATAATATAATCTTTTTTGTTCACCTTTTTTTAAATAAATTTAGTTTCAACTATCTACTTATTCATTTTATCATTTATGTAAGTTTAATATATAATTTTATTAAATACCTTCGTTTTCATTAAGCAATTGTGCTAATTAAATGAATGTATGTTTACTATATAAATTCATTAAATACCTCATTCTTCATCAAGCAATTGTATTAATTAAATGAATGTTGCATTTCTCATATATAATATAATCTTTTTTGTTTAGTTCCTTTAAAAATGAATTTATTTTCATCTTATTCATTGTTATCATTTTACGTATGTTTAATTTATAATTTCATTTAATACCTTATTCTTCATTAAGCAATTATGCTAAGTAAATGAATATTGCATTTCTCGTATATAATATAATGTTTTTGTTCCTCTCCTTTCAAAATAAATTTATTTTCAATTTATTCATTTTATATACATTTAATATATAAATTTGTTAAATACCCCAATATTTCATTAAATAATTGTTCTAATTAAATGAATGTTGCATTTTTCATCCATAACATAATCTTTTTTGCTCAATTAATTTTAAAATGAATTTAGTTTTAATTATTCATATATAATTATATATATACAATTTAAAAATAAAATTTTTTAAAAATGGGCTTTATCTAGGCTGAGCTCGGGCCCTAAAGCACCAATTCCTAATTAAGGTTTAGTAACCCCTATTTACAATTGTATTTTCAACACTAATAAGGTAATAAATCCTAATCAAGATATAGTAACATCTATTTACAATCGAATTTCTAATACCCCCCTCAATTGAGTGCATACAAATCGTAAATGCCCAAATTGCCAAGCGTATTGAAACTGCAATTGTCCAAAAGCTTTAAAATCGTAAATGCCCAAATTGCCAAGCGTATTGAAACTGCAATTGTCCAAAAGCTTTAGTGAAGAAGTTCATTTGCTGGAACTGTGACATTACATATGATGTAATACTGGTTCTTACTTAAGCTTACTCTTTAAAATAGTGAATCAATTTCTATGTATTTGTCATGTTCATGAAGCATCAAGTTAGTCACTAAATGGGTAAAATATTGACTATTATAAAAAAAATGTCATGGGTTCACAATGAGTCACACCTAAAGAAGCCAATGAAGACTTCAACTATACTAACTCACTAGTAGCTATAGCCATCACCATGTACTCGGCTTCCACTGATGATTTGGATATAGTATTATGTTTCTTTGTCTTCCACAAGATCGGTGACTGATCCAACATCATGAAATAGCCAGTCACAGAGTAGTGTAAAATGACATAAATTACCTAATACGAGTAACAAAGTTCTTAGAGTCGTAAATCACTGTCAACTTGAAGGAGAATTCCCTGACCTAGTTGCCTCTTAATATAGCACATAACATGTATAGCGATTTCAGAATGCTCCTTATAAGGTGCCTGAGCAAATTGTTACAACACATAGACCATACACGAAATCTCAAGCCTAGTGATTGTGAGATAGTGAGATGTCTTACTAACCACCAATAGGACGAATCACTTTTAGCTAGTTCACCATCAACCAAGCCCAAACGGTGACATTTCTCTATTGGAATATCTGCCAATTTGCTTCCAAGTAGTCCATTTTCAGATAGTATATCCAAAGCATATTTCCATTAACATAAGAATAATTCTTTGGATGAGTGGGCCACTTCAATCTTCAAGAAATACTTCAATACTCCTAAATCTTTAATATGAAATGCTTATGCAAGTACAACTTAAAGAGTAAATAAGCCACTGTGTTATTTCCCATCAAAAATGATATCATTCACATACACCAATGATCCCAAAATACATTGTCTTTTTAGAACGTAAACAGTGAATAATCTGCTCGGGATTGAACAAAACTATACCTCTTTAGCATTGTGGTCAACTTAATGAACCAATTTCAAAAAGCTTGTTACAACCTATAAATTGACTTGTATAATCGACATACTTTATGACTTGTCCTAAATCTAGGAGGAAGCTTTATGTAAATCGCCTCCTCTAAGTCGATATGTAGGAATGCTTGTTAATATCTATTTGATGTAACTCCCAACCTCGCACAACTGCTATATATATAAAAAATACAAGATATAACAAGTTTGGCAACTGATGCAAATGACTCATGAAAGTCAAGACCTTCAATCTGCATGAAACCCTTCCTCATTAGTTGTGCCCTTCATCTCTCAACTATTTTTCCTAACTTATACTTGATCTTAAATACCTACTAACGGTTAATCAACTTCTTTCCAGATGGTAATGTCTCTAAATACCATGTTTTATTTGGTTCAAGTGTGAAATTTTCTCAGACCATCTAATCTCACCATTTTGAACTCTTCATAGCCTTTGCATAACTCTTAGGTTTAACCTTTGAGATTATCACCTCCAAAAACATCCGATGACCTTAAGAAAAATTATTAAATGTCACATGATTCATTAAGGGATAAAGAGCACCCGACGAGCTTTCATGTTATGATGGATTTTTTTTTTGGGGGGGGGGGGGTATTTTGATTGAAAATGGCCCTGAACCTCCTGTAATAGTAGAATAAACAACATAGTACTCCAATTGAGCTAGTTGACAAGTTGTTCGCAATAATCTACTCTTAACTTCTTGAGCTCTAGCAATCTCCTCGTGAGAATCAGTTGCACTGCCCTTAACTCTAGTTTTTCACTCTTATCACTCGTCTCTGGCATATTAAGACTTTCCTCAAAGGAGTGATTGTCATCCCAAATTTAACGCTCTAAGAGCAAAAAGAAACACATTTTTATCAAATAATACGTTACAAGAATAAAAGAAATTGCCCTTTTCGAGGTCATAAAGCCTCTAACCTTTCTTCCCATATGGGTATCCTACAGAGATACATCACGTACTTCTGGGCTTGAATTTTATTGTTTGGCCTTGGATTATTGTGCATATAACAAAGGTAACTAAACACTTTAACATGTTTGTAAGATAACCTTGCAATAAACAAAATCTCATGAGGTGATCGTTTGTTCAATTTAACATAACCTTGCAATAAACAAAATCTCATGAGGTGATCGTTTGTTCAATTTAACAGTTGACATTTTATTTGTCAGATAAGTTGCAGTTAAAACACATTCATCCCAAAACAAATAGGTAAAGTAACTTAAAATCACAATGCCTTTGCCACCTCTTAAATGTTCCTATGTTTACGCACCACCCTCCTATTTTGTTATGGTGTATCCATGTAGCTAGTTCTGTGAACAATACCCTTCTCTCTATAGTATTCTCGCATTGACCCAAAATCAAACTCCAACCCACTATCTTTCTATATGCACTTAAAAGTTTTCCCAAATTGAGTTTTGACCATTTTGCGAAAGTATATTAGGTATAGACTAGTCTCACTACTTTCTTTCAATAAATAAACCAAAAAAGCATGACTATGATCGTCCACAATAGTAATAAAATAGAGTGCACCATAAGATAACATACAATAAGGCCCCCATAAATCACAGTGTATAAGACAAAAGTAACTTGTAGCATAGTTATTACTCAATGGGAAAGGAGAATGAGTTTGTTTGGATTGAAAACAAACATCAAATATATTTTTGTTCTTAAAATCTATCATATTAATATTAGGAATAAAAGATAAGTGTTGACTTGATCGATGTATAAAGCATCGACGCCAAATCGTGAAGGAGTCCACTCTCTCTCTCTCTTTATAGTCGAATGCAACCTCGTAGACTTGAAGTAGTAAACACTCCCCATCCTCCTCCAACGGCATCCTTAAGAAGCAATCCTATATCAAACAAAGCTCATTAGTGAACAAAATATGACAATTTAACTCAACAATCACCTGATGTATGGAAATCAACTTATATGTCAAACTAGGCATATAAAGGATATTAATCAAAGTCATGTCCTAATTTGATGTGACTAATCCCATCATCACTGCAATCTTCTTTGCATCATTGGGTAAAATTAGTGGTAGAAGCACTGCTTCTTTAATACCACATATCAAATCTAAGCAACTTGTCATATGATTAGATGCCTTATTGTCCAATATCTATATAAAGTTTTTAAAATCCTTATCAGAAAGCTTACTAGAATTATCACAATTAAGAAGTGTTAACAATTTCTGAAATTGTTCATTCGACATACATAAAATGTTATTACTACTTTCAGTTTTTTTTGCACGACATGAAAAGCTTGAGTCCTGCCTGGGGCTTGCCCAACTCCTAAGTTGACTTACTTTTGACCGTGGCCGACTTACAATGATTTTGACCTCGTGGCCCTCTATATCAAGTGAGATAGCCAATAACCTCAAAACACTCCAAAACTTGATGGCTAGTCCTGTCACAACGCATGCATCGCCTCTCGCTTCCCCCTTTTTTGCAATAACTGTCCAATATGAAGCCTAGGCTTTGGTTTAGTTGAGGTTTGCACCACTAGAGCCACCGCCTTATCATGTTCTCCCTAGCCTTGAACAATGGAATTATGAAATTCTTTAATCAATGCATAAGCTTTGATGATGGTAGGCAGAAGATCAATGCTCTGATACCATATAAATTTAGAAAAAAATGAAGAGAAAATATTCACTTTAATTTATGAAAAATTCTGTGTATGTACAAAGGGTTCCCGAGGTGTATATATAACTAACACTACTCTTAAATAAGGTAAAACACTAATTCCTAATTAAGATATAATAACTTGTATTTATAGTTGTATTTCTAGCACTAATAAAGTAAATCACTAACTCCTAAATTAAAATATAATAGATTCGATTTACAACTAGTTGCAAAATATACAAAGCCACACCATTTACACATATATAAAAATTGACAAGAATTGGTAATCTTGATCTTCTCTAGATTAGCACCAACAATGTAACATACCACTCCCATAGAGCATAAGCCCGAACATACCAGAGGATATTCGAGAACATACTCTATGAATATGGTACATTAAGATAATCAAACTAACTCATTAAAGGCATCAAATATATCATAAGCATTCTAAATGTTCATTTCTTCCCATTTCATTCACCAACATAAAAGTCACTTATGTCGTTACAATTTAGAATCTATGTATATACATTACACAACAATTTTTTTAAGTTCAATCCCAGTACCAAATATATAACATAAAATGGGATGCTAATACATAAGACTCTAACTAGACTCCTCAGATTTAGCTGATCAGGCCTTTGAGCCATTCTCGTCCCCAGAATGCAAGTACTAGACTTCTATTATATCAGCTTAGTAACTAGAACTCCCTTGAACCTGAAAAATAATGTTGCAATTTTGATAATTTTGCGAACTCAGTGAGTGAATCATCATCGATGTATTCACTCAAGTCAAATCACAAAAATAATGATATCAAAGTTTATTATACTTCCACAAACATATCATGTAAGCTAGCATTGCATATCTCGAGACATCCTCCATTAACTTCAACCATAATTCACTATTCCAAAACAATTCAATAATTCATTTCAATTCAATCATTTGATACATGTAGGGATGTATATGGAAATGTACATTCTTATTTTATTTTATTGTGACCAAGTGCCTATTAACCCAATTTACTGTCTTGTAACTATTGTAGATACCGAGATCATTTTTGGCCCTTATCTATTGTGGATACCGAGGTTATGTTATCTGAGCCTGAGGCTCTTTTTCATAATCCTAACCTGAAAGCTCTTTTCTACACATCGGTCACTTTGGTCACAACTCCTTTATCTGATCATGCATTTAGATGCATCATTTTATATGCTATGTTTTCATTTCCTTTCATCACTGTGTACTCATGCCACATATATCAAACTCCTGAGATCTAAGTCCGACATTTATTAATAAGTTGTATACATGTTCTATATTAAACATACAAGTCATACAGAAGCACATATAAAGGAGTTTACACATTTAAGTTGACTCACAATACACTCCAGAAAAACTATTGCCTCGTTGTTTCGACAATGTCTAGATATTGACGTTTACCTTGTACATCTATCATCATGCAATATACATGTAGTTTACAAATCACTAATTTGTTTAATCATATAAATATACAATCATGCACATGTATATGTGTTATGTTTCAATGCATGCTTAATTAACTTTTTGAGTACATATTGTTATATAAATATCTTGACCATTCAAATATTATAGCTTGTATACAACTAGTTTGAAATCAGGTTTATACCTTAAGTAAGCTTGATTTACTTCAAATTCATCAATCATACATTCACCATACTTTTCTAGCAATATATATTCATATAGTTACCCAATTCTTATTCATAACCTCATGGTCGTCAATGCTCATTCATTCATGCCTAATACACATTACTCATATCCTTAAGATTATGTTTGCATTCATAAGAATACCTTTATTCCTTTATCACATCATAATTTGCATATTTGGATACATTGACATCAAAACAGTATATTCTTTAAGTGATAACATCAATTAACAACCTAAACTTATCAAGCTCTTAACCAATTAGTCAAGCAATAATCTAGGTTCATTCCAAGCCTTAATCAAGCCCAAATATACCAATTTAGAGTAACTTTCCACAGCTGGTTCAACATATACACAAGGCTGCAATTAACATTCCAGAACTAAGGCCACGATCGTGGGGGACTATGTCACGATCGTGACAGAACACAAGTAAACAGGCCATGATCATGCATTATCTTTCTTCCTTTAATTCTACACAAATTTCACATACTTATAGACATCACTACCACTTGAATTTTTCCAAAATTCTTGTCCGTTAAAGCTACTTCATTTCATGCTAGTATAACTTCCATATTGGTTACATTAAATCTCAAAAAAATTTGTTATACCATCATACATGTAGTCTTAACTTTTTCCAGATTTGAAAACACTTCACTAGCATCTTTAGCAGAAATTCATCCTCAATTATGCATCAAATAGCAAATTAAATCATCCATATAATAGCCTATAAACTACCGTTGTCATGCATCCAAAAACAGAATAGAAAATACCCCTTTCATTCATCATTTTCTAGCACAATTTCAACACCAAGACCACATTCAATCTATGCCCTAATCAGTCATCATATTTTCTACCAACACATTCCACAATAGAGCAATACTTGACTTACTTGTTCAGCTCAAATGTCACCTTAATGTATCAAGCCTACTTTGCCTCACATGCATGCAAGATCATCTCAGGAACAACGAGGAAGTAGGATGAGTTTCAGTAGGGACAAGAAGAAGAAAATAGAATATAACTATTTTTTTGAAAAAATTGACAAAGGTTTTGAGGTGGTAATGGACAGAATTTAAAGCAGAAACTCAAGATGTGAGGGAGGAGTGAGTTTCGGTAATGAGAGGGAGAAAAAGGAGAGAGTTACAATAGAATACATTGAAGATGATTATGGAAGTGTCTATGTAGTTTGGTGAAGGTGCAAGATGAGTTTAAGGACACTTGTCAAGTGTCTAAGCTAGTTACATGTCTACTCTTTAGGCTGCCAAATGTCACTTAGTTCTTCTGCCATTGTCACTCAATTTTCTAAGCCATTTGTCAATCAAGTCTACTATCATATGTCACTCCTTTTATAGCCTTAGTCATCCTAAATTTTTACATGCTAACTAGTCTTGCTACTTGAAATTTTTCCTAGGCTAAATATACGTATTAATTCATCAATCTCCCAATCGTAATAATTAACTCCAAATTAGTAATTGTAATCCATCAATTCTTTTTATTGGTAAATCAAAAAACAAGACATTAGAAATGAATAATAATATCATAATTATTTTGAAACTTTCATACCCCAGCACATGTCAACTGAGTTTAATTTTTTTAAATCAAAATTCATATATGTATGCTCATATTATGCATGTGAATGAAATCATAAAATCTTAGCTTAAATGTACTAAATTCATTCTAATATGATGTAATTCATGTCACTAAGTAATCTAACATTCTAACTCTCAGTAGTTTTAGAAACCGACTATTACAAACAAGTTTATCAACCTTAGCCTCCTTTGCTCATCAACACACAAAGTTGGAATTGGTAGCCACCTCAGAATGAAGGAGTTCATAAAAACATGCTCTGAGCATACAGCTAAAATAGAGAAAGAAGATTACTTTCTACTAGAATTTTAAAGCCTAATAAAATGTTCCAAACTTCCTCGAGTGAAAACAAAAATCGATTAAACTATATGTTTATATTGTTACTACCACAACAACAGTAAAGAATGGTAATATGTCACCAATAACTAGTCAAAATTTTTAGGTCAAAGTCCAAAAGACAACCTTATAGGGACTATAGGTAACCGTATATGGGAATTGAGGAATTTCATTGAATTAGCAAGCATTAGAGACGTGGTTCTGATAAGGGTTTGGGTCACTGAATGCTTTTATTATTAAGGATTTGTAGTGATGGATTTAAGGATAAGGTCGAAGACCTGTGTTGTGTTTTTAATATGATATGGTGCGAAGAATATGCTTTAGCCCATGTGACATCAGATCGGAACTCAGAGTCATTTTGTCTCGATAATTGGGAGCAGTTTCTTCTGGTTTTGGCGGATGGATTTCTTCAAACCTGTTAACTGTCACTTAAGCTGCAGCTCGGTGGATTGTAGGTGACCTGGTCAAATGTTGACTGCACTGGTAATATCAACTTTGATCCGTTATAACTAGTGTTGAATATTTCTTGCGTCAAGGGAATATAGTATCTTGAAAACTTTGTGCCAATTTGACGGTCGATTTTTTCCGGAACCCTAACCTTAGCACCCAATCCCCAACGTCATACTCCCTGTCAGTGCAGTGCCTACCGCCTAACGGTTTCATCTGATGTGTTTGAGTTTACTTTTTGTACTTTGGCACATGTAATGGTGACAGACACCCATTTACCTTTTAAATGAAAAAATTTTAATAACCGAACGAGAGGTGGCGTTACATACCACCCGTCAGCCACAGAATCACATTTTTCATTGGGACAAACAGTTCCCACATATACAACACAAATACGCCTCTACCGTCTCCTTGAGAACGTTTTTCTTGATCACCTGTCCAATGATGGTAAGCCATCGACATGCTCAAAATGTTTTAAAAACAAAGAGCTCACGCCAAAATTGACTGCATCTCGACCGTTGGTCATGGTCTTTGGTAGTCTGTAAAATTTATATTACTCTGGCAAACTTGATTTAATTGTATACAATAAGCATATTTGCTAACGCGATCAATGACATAACGCCCATCTTATTTAGGTAAACCATCAAAATGACATCCAAGCTGATGTCAGACCTGATTGTTAAGTTAGCTCAGTTGCAGTAATCCGAACCGACCCATCAGTCTCGTACTTATTTCTTTGACAACTTGCGATCAATGCCAAATAAATTCCCTCACGTCGCTGTGTATTTTTCTCCCAAATAGTATACATGTAACTTCTTACATGTGCCGACAATTCCCGAATGAGAACTTAGGATGCTGTCATGAGATAGAAAAATGATTTGGGTCTTTAACTTTGGGTCACTGCCAATGGAGAGTAGCCCATCCCAACGCAGAAAACCCAACGCTGCAAAATAAAAAGAAGGGTCTCAACAATCGATAATATTTAGATATGTATTATTTTAAAAGATATGAGATTCAGTTTTCTTATAAGTCTTTTTTAATTAAAATATTTCTTATTTTATTGACAACATTATTTTAATTTTTAGGATCATAAATATTTTAACAGAATGATTGGTTGCTCGTCTACTCTTAAATTTTCTACATTCAATGTTATTGATATATATTATTCTTACTCAAATTGTTAAGATTCTCATGGGTATTAATCTCATCACTTAAATTTTCATTAAGTTGTTCAAAACTATCTTCACTTAATATCTCATAATTTTCACTAGAAGAGTCACTCTTTCAATAAATTTATTGGTAACTTGTTTTTAGGGTATTAACTATTCTACTTTTTTTTTACTTCTAAATAAATACTTTTTGGGAAACATTATATAAAATAATTATAACACAATTGAAATAGAAAAAGAACAAAAGCTTATATATGGAATTGGAAGAAGCTGGTAGGTGCAATAGAACAACAATAATTAAATCATTTATCACAAAGATATACAATAATATTATATATTTGCAACAGAGGAAAAAACAAAAGATTCAAATTTAATATCTTATATTAAAAATAAAAAACAAAGCGTAAACTTTTCTAATAAAAGTTATCATCACACAAAATTTATTTTCGACTTTTCAAGTAATTATAAAATATCAAAAACTAACATCAATCCACTTTTCACAAAAGAAAATAGAGATTAAACCAATATTCACATTATAGAAATATTGAAATTAGATTTCATTAATAATTTAAAAAATTAAATTTGTATGTAAAAAATTTAGTCAAACCTATAAGTCAAATGAGGCTAATTATGACTTAATAAATGAAAGAGAGATAAATTGCAACTGAAGAAAAAAAAACGGGGATAAAACTATCAAGTATGATATATGTGAAATAAAAGAAAGAAAAATTACCCAAACTTCAATTCAAAATAAAATTATACCCATAATCACAATTAACAAATATCATATATAATTAAATTAGCAAATTTCAAATTATCCATATAAACTGCAATTAAAATAGGAAATAAAAGAAAGATAAATTATAACTAAAATTTAATTTGACTTTCCATTTGAAAATAGCAAGTTTAACCCAGATTAAAAAACCTATTATACTCATAATCAAATTTCAAAATTTTATCCAATCCACATATCAAAAAAGCTATTGAAAAAATATATAATTCAAAGCAATAAAATAAAATAAAATGAGACTTGAGAGAATAAATGAGATGCATTTTTTACCTAAATGAGAATGATGTTGATGGAGGCAAGTCCAAGATGAAATTCTTGAACTTTAATTAGAAAAATGTGAATGTTGGTATCTAGTAGGAGCAATTTTATTTTGAAATCCTCAGTTCCTCAACTATTTTATCTCCCAAAAAGAAGTTTTTGTGTGTATGATGATGAACCAAGCTATTTTTTCACCAAATCAAGATTGATGTTTGCTCCCTAAATAAATTTTGTTAAAACCTTTAAAAAAGAACAACTCTTTCTAAACCTATTTTGCTTAAGTGAAACACCCCTACTTCGTGAAATAACTTGTAATTAGTAGGCTTCTAATAAGATTGGGCCATCAATGAAGACCCTTTTTGCCCTTACTCAGGATCGACCTTGAACAAGCCAATGGCCCAAGTATATACCAAATTTCTTGGCGTCCTTTTGCAAACTTGTCACAACTTCTTTATAGATTGATCACCCTCCTAATTATCTTTAACCTCTTGTAATAGTATGGATATTGAAGATAGTCATAGAAATAAGTCAAAGCTTAGCAGCCTTGATAATGGATCTGTAGTAGAATTATCAATGCCTTTTTTATATTTGATATTAAAATCAACCTAATAATTTGGAAAACCAATTATACTGAAATAGGTCGTGATTTTCTGTTTATGCAAATGACATAAGCTCTTGCGATCCATTTGAACTAGAAATGATGGCCTATCAAATAATGCTACCACTATCTAATGGCCATAATCAACGCCAACAAATGAAGATATCTAGGTGATACTACCTTACCCATATTTGCTTCAATGTCTATCTTACATTAACACAACTCTAATGCCTTTTGCACTCACATCGAATTTAACCAAGAAAAGTTAGGAAAGGTTAGAATTGGAGTCAATGGTAAGGACTATTTTTAATTCACTAAAAGATTGTGTTGCCTCTGGATTCCAAGAAAAAAAAACTTTCTTTTTTGTGCCATCTCCTTTTAGAAATAGTGGAGAGTGTCTACATAAGCCTAGAAATTGTCGGAGTTTTATGTTTTTTTGATGTTTTAGGAATTGGCCATTCTTGTATCCCCTTAATCTTCTTCGAATCCATTACCATGCCTCACATCAAAATAACGTATCCTAAATATTTGATTTGGTGGGTTTCAAATGAAAATTTTACGAGTTTCTTAAATAATTATCGAGTACGAAGAATATAAAACAATTAACTTAACTGAATAATGTATGGGTTAATTACCAAAAAAAGCCTAAACTTTTCAATTATAGTTCAAACTTTAAAATGTAGCAATAAAATGTTCAAAATTTTTAATTATAGCCCAATGTTATTTTTATTGACGCGACACTGATTGGAACCATGTTGGAATTATCTGGAATAAAATAAATTTATAGATATTTTTTAAATTCCAAATTTTCAATTCTTAATTTCAATATATATATGTTCATTTCCATGCTTTTGGTGAAAAATAATTGCCGCGTAACAAGAAATTTGGGTGGTGTTAAATGACCTAACAATTAACGTATTTTAATGTGACTGTTAAAAAGTATTATTAGATCAAAATTTACAGTTAGCATGTGTTAAAACCTACCTACCTTCTAACTTGGGAAAGTTCATATGTTCAAATGTAATGTTGGTGTTAAAAGGATTAATGTAGTCAACTGAGGAACCCTAGTTAGTGATGGAACTTTATCAACAAGTTTAGATTGAATAAGTATTTTATGTTGTCTTATCAGTTACCTATTCTCTTAAACCAAAAGTGCTTAGAAAATTTCATATAAGTGACATACGGATAAACCTACCATCAACATGATTTAAATACATGTATTTGTTTAAAGAGAGGGGATTCAATTATATGGAGTCTAAATAAACATATGGAAGCTATTTAATTCTTCATGCAAAAGGTTGATATCCAACCTAATCCTAGAATACTTTGGTCTAAACTTGTGTAGTTTACTTAGTCTAATATTAGATTGATTTTTACTTTGTAGCTAACAAACTACTTAGATGAGCTTTCTTATAGAAAAATTTAAACATAACTAAAACCGGTGTGTTTTATAATCAAAAGGAGACATTGGATCATATATTTTTCAGTTGTCTTATTCTCTTAAGCAAAAATATGATCCACATGTGGTTAACTAATTACTTGTCATGTCAACCAACTAAACAAGATGACATAATATGGTGAGGTAGCCACATATAATTAATGTTACAAAGAAGAATTATAGAAACTCTTTTTGTACCTAAATGATAAAGTGAATCTTCTTATAGACATTGCAAATGGAGATGACTCATACGTAAGAACACAAAGAACGTAGATAATGCAAAATATATAGAATTGAAGTACTTTAATGGTGATGTTAAGTATGATTTACTTGTTTATAGGATTTTTAATTTTCCCCAATTGAGATTTGTTAGTTGTTGCTTCTTTTAAATTTGGGAATATTTAGTCACACTTTCCCTTTGTAGATGTTGGTATATTTTGAATTTTATTATGGGGGAGTGTTGGAAAGGCAGGGAAATAAATTTGTTGGGGTTAAGATAAAAAGAGGAAAGGATGTGAGTATTGATGAACTAAGCATGTTAGTTTTAAAAGATTTTCTAAGGATAAAGAATATAGAGTAATCTTTATGTTTTACAAATTTCCACGTGAGTCCATTAGAGATGGAGTTAAGCTTAGAACATGACAAGTACATGTTTGATATGCTCCAAAAAATGGAATAATTGAATTATCAGAATGTTGAAATATATTATGATCATGGTTATGAGAATCCTATGACAAATGGTGAGAAGTCAGACTCTAATGAAGAATTGGAGGAACATGAGGGGTTGTTCCAAGTTGAATTGAAGTAAGATGAGGATTTATTTATTATGTAGGACAGTGATTTTGGAGATGATTTAATTGATGAGGAGTTCTTTGGAACTAATGATGAAGAATCTGTTTTTGCCATAACAAATGAGACGAAATGTGGGAAGACTTTGCAAAGTGGGTTCGAATGCGACAATGTTGTCAATGGTGTTGGTGGTAGTAGAAACAATTTCAATGAAGCTAGTGATCATTCCAAAGATACTGGAAGAGAAGAAGCAAGTTCACATTGCAGAAATAGTAATTATGATGACAGTGATGAAAAGCTTCAATCACCAGTTCCTAGTGATGATGAAGCATCGACACCAAAGAAGAAATACATAAGTTTTAATCCAAAAGTTAAAATGATAGATTTTAAGTTTGAAATTGGAATGAAGTTCAAGAACGAGAAGCAATTAAGGGAAGCTATAAGGAAGTATGAAATTAGAAATGGGTATAATGTTTCAATGGCCAGATCTGGTGTAAAAAATGTAAATAGTTTGTGACGCACATAATCCTTTTTGGGTGTATGCTAGTTGGATGGAAATGAGAAAATATTGTTTATAAAGAGAGTAGAAACACTCATAACTACCATAAATTGTAGAGGAACAAGTAAACTAGCAGGAATGAATTGCGAATGAATTCATACACAAGTTTAGGAGGAACCTAAATTGGCCAATTAATGAAATGAAGGATGATCTTCAATCAAAATATGCTCTACAGGTTACTAAAATTCAATGTTATAGGGCTAAGTGGGAAGCAATTATCATGCTTTGAGGATCAATGAAAGGTCATTATATGAAGTTATGGGCTTATAGACATAAGTTAAGATGATCTGACAATGATAAAAAGTTTATTATTGAAACTGAATATGATGAACAAGTTAGGAAACCAATGTTTGAAAGATTTTATGTTGGATTTAGCACTTTGAAGTATGGTTTTCTTGGTGGATGTAGGAAGATTATTGGGTTAGATGGATTTTTTTTGAAGACTTTCCTTGGTAGTGCATTATTATCTGTTATTGGACATGACAAAAACAATAAGTTGTTTCCTATATGTTAGGCTGTAGTTGAGGATGAAAAATACCAATCGTAGAATTGGTTTTTAAGCATTTTTGTTGAAGATCTCGACATAAGTGGAAATTCATGGACTTTTGCAAGCGATCAGTAGAAGGTAAACTTTATATATCCATATATCTGATGTTCATATCTTTATGTGATCAATACTTTGTTAACTTATGTAACCTTTTTTTTTACAAGGTTTAGTGGAAGCAGTAAAGAATTTGTTTCCAGAAGCTAAGCATAGAAAATATGTCCATCATATGTATGCAAACTAGTCTACTGTTCATAAAGGGCACACATATAGGACTTTATTTTGGAAAGCGATGAATTGCATAATGGGAGTTGATTTCGATAAGGTTATGGAGGAGTTGAAGAGTTTGTTAGTGAAGGCTTATGAGGATTTTAAAATTAGGAATCCAGAGAAATTTGTGAAGGCCTTTGTGAGCACAAGATCAAAATGTGAAATAATAAATAACAATATTTTATAGACGTTTAATGGATTCATTTGTAAAGCTCGTATTAAAAGCTTGATCAATATGTTAGAAGACATTCAAGTTTCTTTAATGACTCAGATACATGTAAAACAACCTATGATGATGAAGTCCAGTGATGATATATGTCCTAAAGTGAGGACGAAGATAGAGGTAGCACAATAGGAAGCATGACATTATACGACTAAGACAAATGGGAATTTAAAATTTAAAGTAACTATTTTTGTAGACAAGCACATCGTTGACTTGCAAGTGCAAACTTGTCAATGTGGACTATAGGACTTAATAAGGATTTCATGTAAATATAATGTGGCTTGTAGGAGGATATCGATACTTATGTGAATCAACGTTATAAGAGTGATTCTTATTTGAAGAGTTAACAATATGCTATGGAACCCATTAGTGGTCCTAAGTTTTGGCCAATGACTGAAAATCTTCAATCAATATTACCTCCACTAATCAAGAAGATGCTTGGAAGAGCAAAAAAGGTGAAAAAAAAGGGATCACATTGAAGAACCTCAAATCCCAACAAATTAAGCAAGGCTGGAGTAGTTATGAAATGTCATCATTGTTATGAAATTGGTCACAATTCAAGAGAATGCAAAAATAATAACCAACCTCCAAGGCAACTTGAAATTATTACGGTAGTTATTTTAGTTATACAACAAACGTCTTGTTATTTATCCAGTATTATTAACTTTATGTTTATCTTCAATGATTATAATGTAATAGACCACTAAAAACTGAAGCTCCCTCATTCAATATTCGCAACTGTCCAATACAAAGATGACACAATCAGTATCGACAGGATCAAATACTACATCTTTTATATTAAGAAGAGAGACTAGAATGATTAATTACTATTAAGTATAAAATTAAAGTTTTTTTAACTTATATAAATTATAATTCTTTTTGTATTTATAGGTAAGTAAAGGATATGGAGTAAGATTTGGGGAAGATACTGGGAATACCTACTTTACAATAAGTAATTTAAATTCATATTTATACTACTTATAAGTAATTATAAGGGAGATGATAATATTTATATAATTGGTTATTTATACTTCATAGATGAGTGGGAGTCAATGTCAAGTGTTACAACCTTCGAATATTAACGCAACAACAACTTAAACATCTCAAAGTACATCACCCAATACAAATTAACCTAGGAGGAGGATCAAACTAATGGCTAAATGATCTGCTACTAAGAAAACTTAACTTGTACAATTGTTGTTATATTGTAACAAATGCTTGGCTTTAGCTGAAAATGAACTCCCTCTTCTGTCTTTTTCGTTATAGCTTAACATTTTTATTTTCATAATTATAGACTATTAGCTAGCATATATGGTGGTCTATGTATATAATACCTTTTGAATTTGTTCAACCTTTTCATTTCTAGAAAGTAAAAGTGAAGCAACCTTTTCACTGGCCATTTATGATAATAGTTTCTATGTACCATCTTCCTTCTTTTAATAGATAATTAAATGTAGACGAGTTCTGAAATGGACCTTTGCATATTGATATTACCTACCTGAGCATGAGCATCCTAATAGACAATTCTTTAAGCACGTACAAGGTGTATGTTCTTTAAGATTTTATGTAATTTTCTTTCAGATTATTTGACATCGCTCATATCTAGCTATATTCTCTGTTGAGTAATGGTTACATCTAAGGTTGAACCAAGTCATTGTCGAACATTTGTATCTTTAGATTAATAGATGGCTCTTTCCCTTTCTCTTTACTTCTTTGGTTGAGTAAAAAAACTGAGCACATACATTCTCTTGCTCTACATTATTGGAAGTGCTCCCTACAATTGACTTGAGTCTATTTTTATAGGTTTATGCTCTTTTCTTTTCCCTTTTCCATAATAAGATCTACTATGAATATTCATTAGCATCTATGCTGAAGATGATGTACAGTCCATGTCGTTTCTACATAGATCTTGAGACTAAGGTAATAGATTTAGTTCAGACAAGCTTGAAGCCTACTTGAGATGATATTGCTGTTGATGATGCATTCTATGGAATACTAGATAGGGAGGTATGAGATTGGGATGTGTAAAACACATATAGAAGTCATCAAAGTGTGTAGAAATATTGTCTATAAAAAACTAAAACAATGTGGAATGGTGTAGCTGTGGCTCTTTCGTGACACCATTTTTCCAGCAAAACTTTTAGATTGTTGAGTAGTTTGAACCTTTATGCTATAGATGGTTATAAATTTTTCACATTTTCTCAACGAGAATATGCTCTCATTATTATGTGGAGATGGTATTTATTTCTTTTCCTTTATTGTAACAACACATATCATTCATGATTTGGCACTGTTATGATACATGGATTGTCTCATTATCTCTTAAGCAAAGTTAGAAATTTATAAGAAAAAAATGTTGTTTTTGTATGCAAATAGCTTCTATTGATTTTCAAACTTAGCCTGTCCTTTTTTTTTCCCAGTTTTCTATATAGTTTTATGAATGATTTATTAAGGGCACTTCATATGTCTGTAAAGTACTTTAAAACTACAATTGTTTATAAATTCTTCTGAGATTTGGGATTATATAAAATGAAACAAGAAAAAAAGCAAACACCAAATTCCTTTATAAGTGTTTTTGTAGTTAACTTTTCTTTTAACAACAAGAAAAGTTTACAAGTGAATATTACAGTGGCAGATGATTGAATAAAAGACAAAAGAGCCCCAATAAACATAATTGTTACATTTGCTCTTCTATCTATTACAGATATAAACACATATATTAGGACTTACGACAAATTTGCATTATGCTTGCAACATCCTACTACCATAGGGTACATACCCAAACTTTTAGGAACACATCCCATGATAATGGTATGTTAGAGCAAAACAATTCCAACTTACACATGGCATCAACTATCATCATTTAAAAGTCAGTAAATTTTAAAAACCATTAATTGCATTAATCCACAAAACTTACACTATTTCCTTTAGACAATTACTTACATAACCTCATACAGGTTCTAACAAAAA
>JAOSBN010000179.1:50500926-50512734 GCA_027563595.1 Erythroxylum suave
ATATCATAACCTAATTGACCACTTCAGATTTTCTACCCATATGATTTCGGGTTAACTTTGCATAATTAATCTGATAGAGTAAATGACAAAATTAGGCAAAAATTACTTCTGGAAAATTGTTCACCCATGTCTTAAGTTTCTAATTAATCTAAGATCATTAAATTTGATTCAGTATTCTATGAGTTATACTCACAATACCACAGACTGTGTATATTTGAACTTTTGGCTATTACATGATCACTCATATCTTTCAGATAAGATATCCAAAAATTACAAAATTTATACCAATTTAAAGCTAAGATAATAAGCTACAACTTTGGTGAATACACCTTAGTCTAATTCAGCCTATATCAATACAGTTTATTCAGTAACAACAGGATCTGATTTCTGTCCCTGGTAGTGCTACTGCCTAATCCAAGACTTACTTTCAGGCTCAATTTTAAAACACTTAAGGATAGAATTCAAATTCAATTTCTCTTAAAATTTTTAGGCAAATGTCTCTAGTTCAATTTAAATTAAGAATCATTTCATTTGTAATTCTATAGATCAAAATATAGCTAAAATACCGAAGCATGTTCAGTAAAAACATTTCAGTTATCAAATTCCAGCACACCTCAGCTTTTTCATCCTAACACACCCTTTCAGGATAACTTTGCATGATCATTATGACAAGGAAAATGGTGTATTTCAGTAATACTTTCTTCTAGAAAATTATTCCACTATGTTTCTAGTTTCTAATAACACCAAAATCGGACAAATTGATTCAGTATACTAAAAGTTATACCTAAAACAGTTCAGACTATTTTTAAACTGTAATAGAACTCCAAACTCTACTTCCATCCAGATTTTGAAATGCTTAAAAATAGAAATAGAATTTGGTCTCTTTAGAAAAGTTGTATACATATGTCTTTAGTTTAATTTGAATCAAGAATCAACTCATTCAGAAATCTACAGCTCAATACCGAAGCATGATCATGAAAATTTTCCAATTCAAAACATTCCAGCTGACTTCCACATCAACAACTTATACAATCTTTCATAATTCAATCATCATAATCACATGCCTTAAAGATCAAATTTCTACTTGTTAAGCTCAACATCTCCTTCAAAACCTCAAGCTAAATCTAGCCCTCCAAGCTTGCAAGATTGTCACAAAGTAAAGGTAAAAACAGGAACAACAAAAATCTGGTGCTTTGACTATCTTGTAAAGGTTAAACATATGATGTTGATTTGGTCATTTAGCAAGGTTGAACCCAAACTATAGAGTTGTATGTTAGCAGCAACTTTCGGTGGAGAAAGGAGAAGAAGATGGTGGATTTTTTCAGCAGCAACATAGCTTAATTCAACTAGGTGCAAGGTGTCTCCAAACTACCTTAACATGTGTCATTTGGCATGCAAGCCATTTATCGCCTCCTTAAGCCATCAAATGTCACCATTTAATTAGTCCATATGTCTCCTAATTATTGGTCTAGAAGTCACATATTAATTGGTCCAATTGTCATTTACTTACTAGTCCACTTGTCACACATTTAACTATGCCAAATGTCTCTCAATTTTAGGCTTAATCATCCAAAATTTTCATGTATCAATTTATCCTACCACTTAATATTTGTCCTAGTCCAAATGTACCTCAAATTTACCAAAAATTTTGAAATAATGCTAATGGTCTCCAAATAAATTTTTAACACAAATAACTCACAATTCACATTTTAATCACATTTACAATCAAATATACCCGAAAAATGTCAATGAATGCATGTACAATTATTTGTATATGTGCAAAATTAATAATATCGTGTGTGTGTATGTCACATTATGCATAAGTGTGAATTATGCTTCCTAGTTTCTCATTAATCTCTAATAAACACCATTTTAATCTTAATTCAAGTGACAGAATATTACAATGCACATATATTTTTACACGTACTTATTTGTTGTGAACAATAATACATCTTTCGAAAAAGACTCTTACTCCAATGCACATAACTTGTTTGACATATTTTCTAATAAAAACAAACTTTCATGTTTTTCACAAATACCAAGTACCTACAATAGATCTTCAATTTGAATATTGAAGAATATTGATTTATACAAACATTAATTCAAATACTTGCTTTTGTATTAATGCATTCATAAAAATGTTGACCAATGTTAGGCTTAGCATTTGAAATCTGTAACTTCATCTTCTCATTATAATTGGGGCAGTCAATATTCAAAATCTGAATTATATATAGAAATATCAATGTTAATTGTAATTGAATCCAATTAAATTATCATATATAACAAATAATATATATTACGGTTATTTCATCGTTAAACATAAGGCTTTCTCTTTACAAAATTGAGAATATATCCTTCCTTATTTTGCTATACTATCGAAAGAGTAATAAATATCACCCTTGTATCCATTAACAACACCTTCACACTCTTCCATATTAAATATATATAGGTGCATACTTAACGAAAGCTATATATACTTTATTTTTGCTTATATTTCTTTATCCTGTTACAATATCATCATACAAATATTTAATTACTACCTTAAATATAGCACAACTATGATTTCTTTTCATAAATTTACCCAAAAAAGAATGAAATTTCAAAAATGGTGAAGATACCCCACGTCATTACTATACCTATAAACTATATTTGATGGGTATATAGGTACTGACTATCTTTAACGGCCATATAGGTACTAACTATTTTCATCACATCATCATTTCTTGACACAATTATACTGAATTGTTTAAATTTCACATCACATACGATTGCTTACACTATGTCAAACATTAGGGACTTAATTATCAAAAGCATGAAGTATTAGAGACTTACTTGATAGTGTAGCAAGAAATGAATAAATCCAATTTTATGGTCTTCTTTGAAAACTAGATAAAGAATATTGGGAAAAATAAACACCAAGAGTAACCAGCAAGTCTTGCTTTAGCAAGTAATGCAACTTTAGGTGGTCATTTCATGAAAGATACCAAATCAGGATAGAACACTCAAACTAGTTCAAAAGTAAGAACAAACAAGCTCCATTTATTATATAGCTCTAGTCATCAAAGGTTAAATTTGCATTTTGGGGTACAGTAATCCCATTAGCCATTCACTACTTCCACATCAATTTCCAATAAAAGATACAATGGTTTCAAGATATTCACAATCAACAACTGAAAGCTGCTTGAATCAAACATATATGTAGAGAAGTATAGAACACAGTGCCCTTGTCAGCTACAAGAATGATAGCCCTAGACTCCATTAGGAGAGAGAATTCACGAACCTTTAATAGAAAAAATGTAAGGGACACTCAAAAAATGTTTTTGATTTATACATACTTAGCGTTTTTGTGTTTTCAAGGAGCACATTGAAATAATTGGGGGATTTCTTACATATGTAATGGGACGAAACAATGTCAAAAAATTTATGGATTTTGTGCGTTCGGGTGGGAGGGACGAAGATATGTTGAAAAACCTAGGGACTTTTTGCGTTTGGGAGGAGGGAAGCGAAGACCGTCAAAGCATGGATGAGAATGAGTGAGAGGGATTTTAGCTTATAACTTAAGAACAATGACGTGTGTTAGTAAGATTGTCTCAGGTTTGTTAAAATGATGTTGTTTTACAATCATCAAGAAGCAACCTCGTTTCACTAATCAAGCTGGCTTCTCCTAAGGACGTTGACGTGTCTGATTAGTGAGGTCTATTAACAAGTGGCAATACCATATTAGCAAAGATAACGATGGAACTAACACTGGGCTAGAATTGAAAAAGATTAAAAGTTTGGGCATTTTATTGCTACTTTTTAAAGTTTGGACTATAATTGAAAACTTGATGAAGATTTAGGTCTTTTTTGGTAATTAACCCATTAGTAAATAGCTACAAAATATATCGTCAAAAAGCTAAAACAAACTTTCATAAATAAGGTTTAAAAATAAAGTTCATGAGACTTTGAAATATGATTGGAGTGTTTATAAGCTCGGATGACATTATGAGTAATTTGTAATGGCTCTCATGTGTCTTAAATTTTATCGTTAGATGTTGTCTTTATATATTTGAATATGATGACATCCTTTTTGGATTAAGACTTTGAAAAATAATTCACTATTTATAGTTAATATAATAATTCCTCAACCAACATACGATATAGGAAACATTCATTAATAACAACTTACTAAACTTTATTGATATAAGGTATTTATATATGATAAGAGGCCTAACTATTCTCATTAATCAAGGGACAAACATAGAAAGTGATATGTACGAAAAAAATACTATTAAAAATATGTTGCAACAATAATGGAGGAGAAAATCTCACTTAAATTTCGATGCTCTCCTTAAGTTAGAGCATAGAGATTTCAAATGATTAACTTGCTAACTAAAAAATGAAGTTATTGCACACTTAAAGCTTTAAAAATGTTGAGTAGCAACATATTGACTAATATGGAACTTGATTATTACAATAAAGTTACATATAGAAAGGATAGGATATAATCAAACCTAAAAGCAACTGTCATAACCAAATTAATTCACAAGCAATCGTAGTAGTCAATCGATATTTAACCTTACCAGAAAAGCGAGACATTATAATGCATTTCTTACTTTTCCAAGAGATAGGAGAATGTTCAGGGAAAATGAAGTAGCCATTGAGTGAACGTTAATTAATGGAATAACTAGCCTCATCAGAATTACAGTATATTGAAATAAAAAGATCAATCATAGAAGATAAAATTCCTTAACCTAAGGCTAATTTAAGGTATTGTAATACACGTAGGGTAGCTTACCAATGTCCTTGATGATGTTGATTCATGAATTAAGATAATATATTTAGTGATAACAAATGTCAAGTCTACTTATTGTGAAATATATCAATACCCTAACTAAACAACGATAGAGATTAGGATCATTATGTAAGTGATTATCATTGATCAAAGCCAAATTATGGTTCTATCTATTAGGAAAACAATATGGCTTAGAAGCTAGTATACCTATCTTTTGTAAGATATCTAGTGTATATTTCTATTGAGATAAGACTACATTTAAATAAATAGGCAACTCCAAGTCCAAAAAAGTGTTTAAGGTTTCTAAGGTCTTTAATGGAAAACTAAACCTCTAAATAGCACTTAGGAAAAACAAGATGCAAGTCAACAATGGTAGGGATAATAAAATCATCTATATAAATAAGAATTGTAGTAAAAAAAAGTACTTTTATGATATAGAAACAAAGAGTTATCAACCTTAGATTGAGTAAAACCAAACTAAATAATGGCAATAGAACATCTAATGAATCATTACCTAGAAGCCTACTTTAAACCATATAAAGACTACGAAGATGATCATCAATAGGAGATAAATAATTAGGTGAAGACTTCACATAGAATTATTCATTTAAGACACCAAGGAGAAATGAATTGTGAATAACAAGCTAGTGAAGAGTCCAACATTTAGCCATAGCGATTGTCAAAAGAGTGTAGATGATAGTGATTTTAGCAGCTGGTGCATAGGTCTTAGTATAATCAAGGCCTCCCACCTAAGCATACCTTTTAGCAATAAGATATACTTTATAGCATTCAATCATACCATTAAAATAATATTTATTTTTTATATACCTATTTACATTTGATGGCTTTCTTTTCTAGGGGCAATCTCTCTATCATCTAAGCATGATTCTTTTCAAGTACTTTAGGATTGCTTTGCATCGCTATTTACTAATAACTATCTTACTGACCTATAAGTAAGATGTAAGCTCATCGTTTTGAGTAATGGTCGCAAAAAAAAGTACTAGATTATGAAAATTTAGAATAGGAAAGATAATGAGATAAAGGGTAAGATGTACTTGAGAAAATTTCCCGAGAATAAGTATGGGATACATCATTATTATTTCCTGGATAATCAATATAAAGTTCACTAAAATGAGATGGTAACTTTTTATTTTGATTAGGATGAATGGATTAAAATTTTATTGGTAGGATCTAACCAATTATGTATACTATCGTTATAGTTTTAGGTTGAGGCACAATATTAATAATTGTATCTTTAAGATTATGCTTAAGTGGATGTAAGTTTTAAGTAGGGTTGTGCATATCTTATGGATCAGGGTCTATAGTGAGTAGAGGTAGTGGAACAATTGATTCTTGAGTGTTTATTAATTAATATCACATCACGAGAAATAAAAGTTTTATGGGTTTTTAGGCTATAGACTTTATATCCCTCTTGACTATAGCCAATAAAGATGTTAGGTTTAGTACGCTCACCGAATTATCTATAAACCTTGGAATAACTAAGATTATATCAAAGACAACCAAACATTTGAAGATGTAAGTAATTATGTTTTTGAGAAAACAAGACTTCATATGGATTTCTTCCAAATAAAAGAGGTTTGGGGGTATAATTGATCAAATAGGCTATGGTTAAGACACATTCACCCCAAAATTTAATGGTAATTTTACTTGGAATCATAAGGTTTTTATATGTGATAATTTTTGTCCCCTTATCAATATAAATCGATTTGGTTTGATAATTAAATTTTCTATGTGTTATGGCAATAAAAGATGTTAATAAATAATAGAATTTAGTTTTGCTTTTAATTATATGAACTCATGTAGTTGTAATAAAATCATCAATAATAGTTAGGAAATAATGTGCACAAGATAATGAAGGAGTTTGATATGGGCCGAACATCACAATGAATGAATTCAAAAGCTTTTTAGGTTTTAATACCACTAGTAAGAAAAGGATGATGAACTTGGTATGCTTGATAACAAGAATCATAATACATATGAAAGTACTTTACAATATAAAGATTTAGGCTATTAAAGTAAGACAATCTATCAAAAGATATATAAATGACTAAGACATTTGAGCCATATAACAAAAATATCATCACAAACATAATTTGTTGAATCATCCTTAAGTTCACTTATATCAATCAATTTCCTTGTAGCTAGGTCCTATAAGGCACAAAATGAGGGAAAATGAGTTACATAATTTAGATTTTTATTTAATTTACTTACAGAAATAATATTATAGAAAAAGGAAGGTATGTAAAGAATATATGATTTTTTTATTTTGAATTTGATGGTAAAATTCCCATGAGATTTAACTGAAACAGAAAAAACCATTCGAGATTTTAATTGGATAACTAAAGTTAATGTCTTTCATTATACAAGATACTTTTTTTGAAAATTATATAGTTGGTAGTGTTAAAATCAAGAATCAATTTAATCTTATCACTGGATAGAGAAACTGCCGTACCAACAAAATTAGTCATTTGGTTAATTTCATGATCATTCTTAAGATTTAATAGAGATATAACTTGAGTGTGTTGGTCTTTGGAAAGACCATTAATTGGTGTTCTAGTGAATTCCTTTATTATCTCTATGATTTGTGTTTAATTTGTTGTCTTTCCTTATATCAATTTGGATTTGCTCTTTTTTTCACCAATCTAGATTCTCTTCTAATTAAAAAAATGTATCCTTTATATGATTAGTTTTTTTACAGTGATTGAAATATCACTTTGAAGTATCATAATTTTCAATTGTTGTACAAGAACTTATGGATTTTTATATTACCTTTAGATATACCAAACATGATAACTTCAACAATAATTATGTCTTTTTATGTTGCGACTGAATGTTGTCTTTCTTTTTGAGAAGTTCATATATATGCTCACGCTATAGAAGGTAATGGATTAGTATCTAGAATTTTAGAGCATACCACACTTTACCTTTCATCTAATCCCATTAAGAATTGATGGATTTTTTTCTTTTTCTTTTGCAATTGCAATAGCCTTGGCTACTATAAATATACATAACAAGATTTGAATAGGTGTTGCTTTTATCTTAAAGCCTTTTTAATTTTATGTAATACATAGATATTGATATGTCGCTTTGATGCATATTTATAATATTTTTCTTCAATTGGTGTATATAGGCATTCCCTTGTGAAAGACATTCTTCCAAATTAATCCAAATCCCCTTTAAAGGATAAAACTATGCAACATTATTACAGAGTGATGGATGAAGAGAGTTAAGTATCCATAAGATAACTATAGATTCTTTTAATCTATACTACAACATTTGGTGAATTGTTGTAGGATGATTCTTTTACTCTTGTTACGTCTCTTTATTGTCCTCCTCCTTTTCATCCTCAACAACATACATATATAACATTTCTCTTTTATACTACTGCAATCCTTTCATTACACCAAAATTATAAGTCTTTGGCATTCCTTTCATCAATCTTGTTACTACTAGTTACTTTTGCTTCACCATTTCCTTTATTGATAGCTACCAATGTAGGTTTCTGTCGGAGGCCTTAATAGTTCTTTTATAAATTGATTTGATTCTCTCATAGTGAATAACCTTTCTAGTTATTCCGTTATATACCTTAGCATTGTAGTGTCACCAAGTCATACTTCTTAGCTAATTTATAAACATGTTATACGTTATAAGGCTTTCATATTTTAAATTAGATATTATTTTTTATTGTAATCCCTTTAAGGAGAGACGAATTAACTCAAGCACTAATATACTAGTTTATATGATATATATCAAATTCAGTATAATATTCCTTCATTGATCCTTTTATCTTAGCTCCATTAACTTTTCCATTAAATCTTCAAAGATAACCACTCTAAACCTTTATTGCAACACCACTATGTATTCTTCTCATTTTTGTGGTTCTATTGTTCATTCTTCAGTTAGACCTCATACCAATATAATGCTTCTCCTTTAAAATGCATTGCCACCATTCTAACCTTAATCTTTGTCAATATCCCATCAGGGTTAAAGAATTGCTTACATTTAAAGATCTATAATCGAAGAACTTCTTCCATAAAAATTGCAAAAGTACAAATGAATTCTATTGAGATATGGAGTATGGAGAGTTCTAGAAATACACAACCTTATCCTTAACTGGTAGAAAGGTTATTTCTGATAGACTCACAGAAAAAAAGGTATTTGAAAATAGTTGGAAGAGAAAAATAGACAAAAACATAAACAAATAATTGTAATAAATAAATAAAATAAATCAAAATAAACTATGAATTAAAATTAATAAAAATAAATATAAAAATAATTATATAAATAAACAAACTGGAAAGAAAGAATGGTGCTAAACCGAGTTAGAAGATTGTAGTGATTGCCATACACTTCATTATGATATCTATTATCTAGCACCCTCTGATCACTTTCCTCCAATCTTGAACTTCTGGTTCCATTTTATTAATGAAGTTACAATATCTATTGCTTAAACTCCTATATGATCCTTTCATGTTTAATCTCCATCTAGCATTTTGTTTGTAATATTTTCTCTTAGTCATCGTCAAAGTTGAGATCGGGTCCCTTTTATAGATCTAACATGAAGATTAATTACAACGATACTAATTGAACAGTCGAAATTTTTAAAAATCCTAAGCATAAAAATTTGATCATTCAAGAACAGGAATTGAGAGAAAAAAGAGATAAGAAGATTGTATTTAATATTCATTGCTTCCTAAGAATTTGTTACAATAATTTAACTAATAACTATACTAGTTGTTAGACTTTCTTTCTAACCTTTAGACATGTTTATTTCTCCCTTTAATCTAATCCTCTCAGCTTCACATCTAAAGGAAATCGTTTCCATTACCTCTAATTAATCTTTTGTATCATAGTTCCTCAAAGAAAGGATCCATGACTACTAATGGCATATACTAGATAGCTATAAAATGGACAACAAATTACAAGTTAACCAATAAATTATACTAAGTTAAAAAAAAGAGATAACTAATTCACAAGTGCCAAACCTTTTAGCTTTTTTCAACTTAAGTTTCCAAATTTTGAAAATTTTTTAATTTAATTTTGAAGTTTTCACAAATTGGATCTTTTGGTTCAAAATGTTATTTATGTTAATATTTTACTAATATGGCTAATGGAGTATATAGATACGAACACTTAGACAACTTATGTAGCTTTTCTTATTTACAAGTAATTCATCCAAAGTAAATGGACTAAAAAACAGATGAATATTAAATGACCTAAAAATGTACATACTGAGAAAAGATAGGAAACATAATCCCCATAGACATCTACATTTCCTGAAGATGGAGGTAATTATAGAGGTGGGCCAAATGGGTTCTCTACCTTTTGTCCTATATTAGGTGCATCTTTAAATGATCCACTAAAGGAGTTTACACCATTCTCACCTTATACCCCTTCATTTACAATTATGTTTCACCTTCAACACCATCCAGTTCAATTTTCAAATCCTCTTTCTTCTATGCATATTTTTTTTAGCAATAACTCATTTAATTTCTTTCTTTCTATGACCAAATCATTGTCAAAATTATCATCACTTAACAAAAATGGATGAAATTCATCACCTTCCAAATTCTCACAATCCCAATCCTCATAATCCAATTTATACACCCTAGTATTATAGGACGTTATTTTTCTCAGAAAATCCTATTACGATCTAGCAACATCCCTGAAATTGTACAGTATAATCCATCGTCTAGTAAGGGATTCAAAATCTATCCAATCCTTTATGTAGAAGACTGGTCATGCTATAGACTTGGTGATTCAAATATCGCACACCAGTCACCTTGTGGTTGTAGCTATCAACCTTGTTTTGTTGGGAGCATTACTAGTTCTACTCTTGCTCCATTGGCACCCTGCATTCCTCATATAATTTCTCTTTTTTCCTTTTAGCTTATGCAACCCTTAGCTTTGCAGCTTCCCACTGTCCCTTCCCGATCTGTCACTCCTTATCCACCTCCTAGGCCTCCTCCTTACTTTTCTTCTCTCTACACCTCTTCCTTCAACCTTTTTCTCCGCCACCACCATCACTAAACACCAACATCCAACTAGATCTAGGTATTTCAACCTTCTCCTCCCTCCCATCTTTTCCCGCCTCACTCCCTTTCCCCTTTTAGAACCTGATTTCTTTCTCTATCAACAATGGATACTTTATAGAACCCTTCTTTGCTATCACCACTAGGTCTCGACAAGGAGTTCCCCTTACCCCAATCCTCTCCTCCATCCTCATACCATGGAGCTGCTCTTCCTCCTTCACCTACATTCCCTCCCTCTGCTTCTTCCTATAGAGATGCAGTAAAACTTCAAACTCGCACTCTTTCAGCAGATCTGTCCCCTCCAACCTCAGCAACCATTCCCACCAATCCTTCAACAATTCCTAACCCATAGACTGTACGAAGAACTTGGAAGCAAGTGGTGGGTGGAGGGTCTATCGACCTTGTATTCCACTTTTGCCCCCCCAAAACGGAAGAGGGTCATTTTATTGTCTTTCCAGGCATAAAAATACTTCAAGAAGGGGTAAAATCCTAGGAAAACTCCCTCGTAAGGTTTTTCTAGGACAAACGACCAGCTTTTCCAGTTATAATAAGATGGGCTAAATCAGTTTAGAGAAACAAAGGGTTTGAGGAGGTTACTATCGTAGAAGATAAATATATTCTATTCACGTTTTCCTCTAAAGGTCAAGCTCTACAAGTAGTAGAGGAGGGGCTATAGCATGTAACAAATTTCCCATTTTTCTTACAGCCATGACAACCAAGTTTTCAAATGGACTGTAAGGAACAGAGACCAGTCTTTATGTGGGTAAACCTCTATAATGCCCCTATTGAAAATTGGACTACTAAAAGGCTGAGTATGATTGCTAGTTACTTAAGAAAACCTCTTTATTTGGATAAAAATACTACAAATTGTTGGGCCCCGATCCACTTTAGGTTTATTTTTTTATATTTATTATTGAGGTCTATTTTGCTAAATCTTCCCTTTTAGAATTAATTTAGGATTTTAGTGCTTAAGTGCATGAA
>JAOSBN010000179.1:50512834-50537052 GCA_027563595.1 Erythroxylum suave
CTCCCTCGTGGGATGCGCATCCAGATGTCACATAGGACGTCGGGCACGCGACTCACCTGGGAGGGGTTCCAACACAAATCGTAGGAGGTTGGGATATGAAAGAGTATGCATTAATATGGATATGTCCAATTTACAAGAATTTATACCTATCATGAGATTGGGGCTTGAAGGATCATTTATGAGGATACTGTGCTAGTTCAATATCAATGGAAGCCTTCCACTTCAGCTCAAGGAAAACAGTGGAAACCTAAGGGAAAGACTTTTCTTCAAGGTGACTATGAGGAATTAATGGGAATATGACCTACAAACACAATAGTAAGCTTAAAGGAGGAACACAATCCAGTGGTGACACCTAAAGCTGATAAAGGTGGGATGGAACTTGACAAAAAAGGGGGCAGAAGAGAGCAAATAGATACAGCTAGGAAAGAAGGGACTAAAAGAGATGCAGGGAAAAGAGATGTTGTTACATTTACTACTGAAGCTAAGGGGAAAAAGGGAAAAAGGGTACTATGGATAGTCCTAATGACGGGGTAAGAATAGAGCAGATAAAAGCTGATGGGAGAGAAGGGAGTTCCTATGCTCTAGGGAAAGGCATAGTTGATCCCGATACTATAGGAAGCAATGGTAATGTGGCTCCTGTGGCTTGTCCCAATGATGAGAATTTTTTGGCTAAATCCTCAAACTCAAATGGAGCCAACCCAGATGAGCCTGATCTAGAATGGATTGGTACTACATAGGATAATAAGGAAGCAGAACCAACTATTGGTGAATTTTTGGCTGTCACTAAAAAGAAAACTAGTAGGAGCCAGAGGAAAGGATCCAAAATCAATTTTATGTAAACTATGAAGTTCTTTACATGGAATATGAGGTGGATCAATTACCCGAAAAAGCTTGCAGCTTTAAGGGATTTTGTTTATAACACTAATTCATGATTTTTTGCTCTCTTGGAGACTAAAATTAGATATGAGAATCTTAAATTTCTGAATAAGTTGGGGTCTAAATGGAAATTCATCTCAAATCATCAAGCCCATAGGTATGGGAGAGTCATTATCGGTTATGATCCTTTTTTGGTGACTATTCAAGTCTGTTCTACAGAGATACAAGCTATACATTTGAAATGTAACCTCCTATAGATAAAGGTTGAGATATTTGTCTCTTTTATCTATGGCTCTAATCATGCTTTTTAGAGAAGATAGTTATGGAATAGTTTAATCTAGTTTCAAACTTCGGTTGATGGGCCACGGCTACTGTCGGGAGATTTCAATTCTACCCTCTACAGAAATGAAGTTGAAGGTAGTTTTTGAATGAGCAATTTTTCATCAAATTTCTTTGATTGTGTGGATCAACTAGGTATCTTTGACCCAAAGTCTCAAGGGCACTTTTACACTTGGAGTAATAAGTAGAAGGGAAGATGGGCACTAAGGAAAAAACTAGACCAGACTCTGGTGAACCAAGAATGGCTTACACAATTCTCAAATAATGTAACCTCCTTTGTTGATCCCTTATTCTCAGATCACACACCTATACAGATTGATAATTTAGAACAAAAACATAATAGAAGAGGTCCATTTAGGTTTAACAACCTATTGATTGATGATGAGGGTTTTCTTGAGGACTGCATAAAGGCTTGGGAGTTAGAATTAAAGCTACCTATCAGTTTGTATGTATGCAAAAGTTCAAAGCTATTAAAAGGGAAATGAAAAAATTAATGCAAAGGAGACCCTGGTCCACTCAAAAAGCAGTCACCCTAGCTAGAGAGCAATTGAAAATGGTCCAGCAATAACTGGAAGAGGACCCGACAAATGATAGTCTAATGAATGCTGAGAAGACCTTACTAATGTCTTATCTTGCTAAAGCAAAAGATCACGATAACTTAATGGAGTAAAGAGCAAAAGTGAATTGGCTAGAGGATGGAGAAAGATGTACAAAATTCTTCTTCAACTTGGTTTTAGCTAGAAGGAATGCAAACAAGATATGCTCTCTCAAGCTATCAGATGGGAAGGAAATTACACATCCAGAGGATCTTCTTTAGGAACTTGAGAGATGTTTCAAGAGTTTCTATGCTTACTCTCGGACTGTTACTAACCTAATTCATCATCCAGAAGAAACTCTCTTAAGAACAAGCAGATGCCCTCATTAAACTTATAGAGGATACAGAAATAGAAGAGGTGATGATCAAGATGCATCCGAATAAATTTCCTAGTCCTAATGGTTTTAATGGCTATTTCTATTAGAAGACTTGGCAAGCTGTTGGGCCTATGATTAAAGAAGCAGTAAAGGAATTCTTCACTAATGTAATCCTGCTGAAGGAGATCAATAAAACCTTTATATGTTTGATTCCAAAAACTCCTTATTCCTCTACATTGGATGACTACAAGCTTATTATATGTATAAATTTTCTCTACAAAATTATCTCTAAAATCTTAGTCAAATTGGTACTGGACTGTGTAATCTCTGATAATCAGAGTGCTTTCCTGCGAGGCAAAAACATTGGGGATAACTACTCTATAGTACATGAGCTGATGAAAGGCTACCAAAAGAAAAATAGACCACCCAACCGTATCCTAAAGGTTGACTTCAAGAAAGCTTTTGACCATGTGGAATGGGACTTTATCTTAAAGACTCTAAGGCTTTTAGGTTTTCCAGATTTTTTGTCACTTAGGTCAAGGAACGTATTACCTCTCCTGCTTACTCCATCCTTGTCAATGGCAATTCAACTGATTCATTTAGGGGTGCGAGGGGGCTAAGATATGGAGACCCCATCTCTCTTTATCTCTTTATCATATGCATAGAGGTACTCAGTCTACTAGTCTAACAGAAAGTGGGGAGCAACAAGTCTTTTAAATTTTACTCAAAATACAATAGGGTAGGGCTAGTTAATTTATGCTTTATGGATGACCTACTCCTATTTACTAAGGCCCATGGTAGGTCGTCTACTCATGTCTACATTAACTGAGTTTAGGGAGCTATCTGGACTAGATATTAACTTTTCCAAAAGTCAGTTTGTTCTAGCTACAGGGGCAAATATATTGGGGAGTAGAATCTCACAATTAACAGGAATGAACAGGAAATCACTCCCTCTAACCTATCTGGGACTTCCCATAATCACAAAGCGTATTCAATTTGTGGAATGTCAGCCTTTGCTGGATAAAATACAGAGTAGATTGGGTTTATGGACAAATAGAGTGCTATCTTTTAGAGGAAGGTTACAATTTATAAAAGCAGTCCTGAATTCCCTTCATGTCTACTGATACTATAATATTTCCTTGGCTAAAGGAGTCATCAAATCTATTGAGAAGCTTTTCAGAAAATTTTATGCAGGGACATGAATTCAAAAAGTCTTTCTGCTAAGGTAAAGTGGTAAGAAGTTTGTAAAAGGAGAGAGGAAGGGGGACTTGGTTTGATTTCAATTGCATCCTTTAACAGAGCAGCCTTGATCAAGAATTTATAAAATATCCTTATAAAGAAAAAATCTCTCTGGATTCGATGGGTACACAACTACATAATTAAAGGATATAGTCTTTGGTCTTTACCTATAAAACCCTCATTCTCTTAGTCCATGACTCAACTATTGAAACTTAGACCTTTGCTTGAACCCCAAGCGTCATGCAAAGTGGGGAATGGAGGTAAGACTTATCTGTGGTATGACAATCGAACAGCGAAAGGAGCACTAGTTAGAAATCCTCAGGCAGAACAAATCTGGAATGGGGTTCCTATCAGGGCTAAAGTCAAGGCTATTATACAAAGAGGTTAATAGAACATTCCTATTGCACTTCAGTTTCTATTACCTAGCTATCAACCAAGTCTACAAAGAGAGGATACTTTTTATTGTCTCCATCAGCTTCCTAACTCTTTCAACATTTCCAAATTCAAGAAGTGGCAAAACCACAATAACCAAAGACAAGATTGGTTCCCAATTATCTAGCATAAGTCACTCATGCCTAGTTTTTCTATCCTATTATGGCTAGCAGTACTGAATAGAATAAGTACCACATACAGATTATACTTCTTGCCTTTAATTATGATTGTCTGCTATGTGAGCTAGAAACTAAAACAAGGGACCATCTCTTCTTTGAATGTCCCTTTTCACAGACAATTTGGGGGCGGATAAAGGCTTTAAACTTCATGTCTACTGTAGGTACATCCTTCACAGAGGTCATGGACTGGCTTATGAGGAAGGCCCACTCTCCTAATTATATTGAGCACGTATATATTATTTCCTTCACCTCCTCCATTAAGGAGATTTGGAGAGAGAGAAATTATAGGAGATTTCAAAACAAATCATGTACAAGGGAGGAAATTATCAACTCTCTGATTTTGGGAATCTGAGAGCAATTGCTTTGATCATCAAGGACTGAAGGCATAAGCCTTAATTTAGCTTTATCATGGCAGATCAATGTCTAACTATTAAGTAGAGGATAAAATATGAGGGATAGAAGACAATACCTGTTATCGCAGTTTCCTCCTTCTAGTTGACTGAAGGCTAACCCCACAGATGGCAGTAAGGAAGACAGTGCACCCTCATCGAAGAAGCAGGTGACAACCTCATCAAAGACAAGAAATAGCAATATAGTCAGCAAATCTTCCTATTATGGAAGTTGACTCTTAAAGAGAAGACCAGACAAGATCTTACCTTCATGCTAAACCAATCAAGACCCAGTGACTTAGAAGGTCGCATGAAAGGAGAAAAGGAGTTGGATCCGACCAGCTAGAGAGACATTTCTCTTTGGAGCCCTAAACAGAGACGCAAACATTCAGGAACAAGGAAAAAAACAATACAAGACAAATCCCTTACCATGTTTGAGTGGCGGATGACAGATCAAAAGCACGACTGCAGAGCGAAATGGAAGAACAAACCTAATTTGGAAACTTCTCCAGAAGCAGATGGCTGAGAGTTAACGATTTACCCTAAAAATCCTTAGACATTCAATAGGCAGTTAGCAGACGACGTCATCTATTACTTAGACTTTCAATTGATTCGCTATCGTTTTGAATCTTTATAAAGGATGTAGAATGTTCCTCATGGCTTGTACTAAAGAGGAGACTTTCTCCTTCTTATTTATTAATACACAAAAGAAAAAACAAATTCCTTTGAGACATGTTTACCCACTAAGTGGCTTGTAAGTAAGTTTGCTAACTTGCTTCTTAATAAAATTGCTCAACTATTTTTATCTATCATATCTTTAACTCCTAATACTTGCTTACACGTAATGAAGGCCTATCATGCATTTTTATAAAGAGAATAAAAAGATGCAAGACAAAACAAAATAAAAAAATCAATAAATGCCAATTTTTTAAAAGAAATTGAGGTATAAGAAAAGATTATTCTTCCAACAAGTTATAAATCGAAATTACACCATTCAGAGATTATAGTTGATTGAAGAAATTACACTAATCATGAACACCAATCCTCAAATTTTCTTAGATGAAGCTTCAATAAACAATAAATTATACTATAAGTACACTTGTATGCGTTAAAAAGGGAGTGTGAAAATATCTAGTGAGAATTTAATTAACGGTCAAGGAAAAAGAGTTTGGGATTTCTAACGAGCTATTATATGTTGTCGATGAAGAAGAAGAGTCATGAAGACTGTTTAAGTGTTTATATCCATATTTCGTTAGTCACATTAATAAAATATTAATAGAGATAATATCTCAAATTAAGTTATTCAATTTTTGAAAAATTTAAAAGATTAAATAATAAATTAGAAAAATTTTTTAAGTTTTTGTACTTGTTAACTCGGAACTTTAAGTTAAAAATGATAAGTTAAATTTATGACATAAAACTGGACAAGTAACCATTGGATTCCTGGCAAGACAAAGAAGGAAATCATCATAAGCAAGAAGAGAAGATGACAGGGAAGCTTTGATTGGTAGATTTAGTGATAAGGAAGTCCCATGATCCTTCTGATTCTACTTTGACAACTCCAGATTTCATCACTTGTGCATGTCCGCTCATTTAACATGGTTTGGATAATCACGCAACTTCAGCCTCAAATGCTAGGCCTATAAATTGAATACTGTTTTCAGCAATATTCTAAAGGCCCATTAGAAAATATCAGGGGTTTGTTAACTTGTAGCCTGTAGTTTTCCTAAATTACAAGGAAAGGAAAAAGGGGAAGTCTTCCTCGTGGATGTAACTTAAAAGGCATTACAAGCTTCACCTTTCCTTCCTTCAAACACAATTGGCACTTTGCTCTTTCAGAATCATACCGACTACCTTCCAATACCGGCTGGGAGATGAAACCTTTTTTTTTTTCACCCGATATGGACTTGAAATTCTAACATTTGCAAGTATGATAAAATTTAGGACAAATTGTCGACTTTGTCCTCAGTAAGGATATCCTTTTGGTGGCGCATAGGAGCTTGCTCTTTCTCAAACGGATATAACAGATGACTGATTCTTTTAGCTGCCTTATTCTTACTCTTTCACTCAATTTCTCTGTAATGGCTCACTTGACGATCTTAAATAACGTAGCTGAGACTTTCAAAGTCATGCCAAAGCTTACTAATGTGAGAAACACTCGAAAGAGAGCTCAGATAATTGGATCGTTAGGCAACAAGTCAGAAGACATTAAAGAACATGCATTGCTACCGACCAGACGACTGGTATTACGCCTCGCCTCGGTGGCACTGTTTGGAGGGTCCTTTCATGGAGTGTCTCTCGCTGAGGATAATGGCTTGTGGCTCGATTACCCTTTGCCCGTACCTTCTGTGGAAAATAGTAAGCTTTCGAATAAGCTATGGGCAGCTATTTTTTTGCCGGTATTGTGTGTTTAAGGGGAACTTGCTGTCTGTCTATTAATTGCAGAAGTGCTTGCAAATCAGACGACAGGGACTCGATCCTTCCTGAAGGTAGGACTGTTTATGCCGGACATTGGAGTCAAAGGAAGCATGTACAGGTTAAAGAAGTACGCCTTTGATCTTTTGGCAATGGAAGATTTGGTAGGACCAGACACATTGAACTATGTTAGGAAGTATCTGAGACTCAAGTGCACCTGCATGTACTACGATTTTGATAAAGTTATCTCTGCAGCTTCGATTAGTGATAAGCAGCCTCTCATTGATTTGGCTACCAGATTTTTTGACGTTATTGAAAAGGTATATCCATCATTCCAAGCTATATATATAGCTGATGTTAACTTTCTTTAAATAAGCATGGACTTAACCATGGATATCTTATACATTGCAGCTTGAAGATGCTGCAAAGAGGAAAAACTTTGCTCAGACAGAATCATACTACTATCAGGAAACCAAACCTCTTCTCTATGAAGTCATGGACAGATTCGCGTAGATTTGGGGAGTGTGCTTTATACATGAACATCATTACAGCGACTAAGAAATCAATGTGCGTCCCGGTAACTCTTGTTCATTATTACCATGCAGTATGTCCGTCGTCCTCAGATAGATTTTTTTTTTTTTGGAAAATTCTCATATAGGAGACTTATTGCAGGGTATTTCAAATTAATGCATAAACTCAGACTTCAAATTTAGGACATGGTTTTTACAGTGACAAATAAGATAGACATTTATCTGCAATCAATTAAATGAATGAAGCAATTCTCGTCTCGGTTCATTCTCATAAGATGAAGATAGTACAATGTTAACAAATATAGAAGATAGGATTCTTCTCTATACAATTTGTAATAAGCGCATGTTAGGATCACTCTTGAAGTTTTCAGTTTATCAACACTGTCATAGAGACACAGATAATACCCTGAAATAAGAATGCTGCGATCAATTTACTAAGATCAGCCTAAACTCAAGCGAGATTCTGAAGATCGCACGTTGGTCTGACGTCGAGGAGTCCCAATCTCACAAGCATTAACCCTGGATGCAAAACGCAGCGAGCATAGGGACTCACCTGAAGATGAGACTTCAGGCGAGATATTTACAAACATCAGTGTCTTCGAGTCCCCTCCAAGACATGGCTGAGCCACAATCAGTGAAATATAACATTAACATATTTGATGATTCAACACAGTCAAAACAGGAGGAAAGAATAACAGGAGAAATGCAAAAGCGACAATCTAGTGAACCTAAACTTAGCTTGTACATGTTGATAAGGGATTACCTGAAGAAGATAAGTAAGCTTTGAATTTCTGAATGGTACATGGTCCTCCTTCTTAGCCAATGCAAAGATAACATCACTCAAAGAAGACAAACTCTTGTTGATTGCCTGAAGAAGAAATGAGAACTGAACTAAGAAAAAAGCAAATGATGCATAAGACAGATGAAAAATCAATTTTTATTGCAATAATCATAGCATACTTGTGTTTCCTTCAATCGCTCCCCAGTTGAGCCACTCTTTGAGAGACGCTCACTCCCCGCAAGATCAATAAGATTCAAGACACCTTGAAGTTGTTGATCAGTGCTCTAATGGACAGCAGAGAAACATTCAGCTTTAAGAAAAGTAGTAGCAACAATCCTGAAAAGATCATAGGAAACACAAGTAACATTACCTCATTAATACCAGATATTCTTAAGGTGAAAACAAAATGACTTCTTGACGATTGCTCATTCATCTGGGTCTTTCCCACAGACCTACAAGAAAGAGAATTGTGGATTAAAGGTCCTTCATCTTGAATTGTCAAAGTTGAAGGACATTTGCAATGCAGTGTATGTGTAATTCTCAAACAATTATCTGTTCTAATTTTTTTAAATGAATGTGAAAGTTCTCCATCTGTTTCCTCTAAAAAATAACAATCATCAGAAAGTGAGCTTTGCATCAGAATCAAAGAATAAGACAAGTATGGATCTAACATGCAAGCAAAATGCTCTTTTGTAGCAAGTCTAAAATGATGTTCAAGACACTTCTTCTCAAAGATATAAAACTTACCTAGAACATGTAACTAACTCCAATGAGCTTGTAAGAATTCTACACCTAAAATATTTACCTACTGAGAGCAGCCCGATCCAGAAGATACGAAACCTCCCTAGTACTGTGAACATCCACAACAGTAAGATCAGAGACGTGTGTGTTTCCGTTTGCATCATGCTTTATTGCATATTGCTTCCCGCTACTTCCATTTTCTGTTCTTATTGGATCTCGGTTTGTTGATAACAGATCCCGAATTGTCTCATTGTAAATTTCCAGCATTGACACCTATATTGCTTGTTGAAGTAAAATGTTAAACCATGATATAAAGGACCAAGTTTCATGTATTCCAACATGCTCACCTGCATTTCATACTTCCAGCCCTGCAGTTGAAGAGACTGCCTAGTTTGAAATATTTGTTCTAATGACCGCGGAATCAACCCTTTTTCATCTTGATAACCTGGTTTGCCCATCATGGTGTAAGTTTTACCAGACCCTGTTTGTCCATAGGCAAAAATGCAGACCTGAAGGAGAAGAAGAACATAATCATTCCCTGATATTAGTGAAAAAGAATCACATAATACTTTTGAAGCCATTTCCCCATGAATTAGGTAAAGATGAAGGTACCTTTAACTTCAAAAGAAAATAATTTGTCTACGCAGTCAAGTAGAAGATTGCAGTATTTGTGCAAATGCACTGGTAATGCCCCAAATACTAGACACTAAGATAATCAACGTTTTCAAATTTACAAGAAAAGGAATTGGACGACCATATAAGTTACCTTGTAACCATCAAGAGCACTTTGAACAAGCTGTGAAATTTCTGTGAAAACGTCCTCTTGTGATGCATCAGGGGCAAAAACTTTGTCAAAAGTGAAAGAATATTTTTGCCCTGAAGATAATATGAGCATGAGATTAGTTTATGAACTTCAAGATCTAGCCAGAGCAAGATAAATGCTATTCCAGTTACCTACCAAAAGATACTCAATAATAAGGTTTCAGCAGGTTTACCATTTTGCATCAGGTCGATGCCTCGTCCAAGAGCTTCCGTTGTAGTAGGATAAGAGATAAATTTGGCTTCGGCTGCAGGACTATCATCAGGCAAAGAAGGCCGCACACGGCAGAACACTCGAATGTTCCCTTTCAGTTCCTGTATCATAATAAAGCTCATAGCTGTTAACACCAAATTATGTTTTTAGTAGAACAAAAATGGAGCGTCAAATCCTTACCAGAATTGTATTATGCAACTTCTTCCGCAGCTTCTCTCCTTCAACAAGTTTAAGTTCAGCATCTTCCAAGCGACCTTGTAAGTCACATATTAGCTTCTTTTGAGCTTCAAATTCGGTTCTTGTCTCGAATGCAGATAAATCAGATGCCTAAGATAATTTAAATATCATTCAGCAAATGGAATCAACTACTAAAACATAGTAGCAAATAATCAACCAACTTGATGATATCAATACCCGCAACTTATTCTCTGCTGCCTCTAACTGGTCTTGTGCTGCCCTTAACTGGTTACCTTGTGTTAAACATCTTGCCTGTGAAAGTATTCATCATCATTAGCTAGTGTAATACTAGCCATAAGGACTGTATCATAGAACAATTTGGCGCAAAAGTAAAGATCTACCTCTAGTTCATTTGATTTTACTGCTAGATGTTCATATTTGGCTACTTCAGTTGTTAAAGCTTGCACTTTTAACTGCTGTCTATCGCGGTCATCTCTAACCTCTTGCATCTCTCTCCTTAGAGACATAACTTCATTCAGTAGAGCCTCCTTCTGCTTCACAACATCGTCCAGAGATTCCTATGGAGTTACCAATCAATAATTTCTGACATCAGATTACGTGCAATAAATCAATGGCAAAGGCACTGGAGAGGGAATCTTGTCCTCCTATAATATCCACTCCAGGTAAATCACTTATAAAAAGGTGCTTACATTGGATTTAGACTTTCTTTGAGTCCTATTGAATAACCTAAAGTCATCATGAAGGGTCTAAAGTCCATGGTTTAGCTTTCTGTGAACCTAATTAAATGGACGTAGCAGTTCTAAGTTTAAGAGCCACAGAAGAATTCTTTCTTAGAGGGATATATATATATATATAAATGGATGAACAAGTCGGGGATACTTTTAGATTTCATCACTTGACTACTATTCAGGTCTTCATCGTGACAAAACTTTCTAAAGAACATTGAGAGTTAAGAGATGGAATGTAGAGTGACCGGAAGCCTCAAAACCACTCCTTCCCTGTTCACATGCGTTGGATGATTAATACTTTCATATTTAGTTCCATTTGCTACAAACAAGATCTGATTTCCTCCTTGATTTGGTAAAAGATTTGGCATCTACACATCAGACTTGGAGCCATGCAAGAAGCTTTCACATTGTGGAGTAGAGTAATGTGACAGGTACTAACACTCTTGCTCACATTTTTACCACCTTAGGTGACCAAAAATATATTTTGCATAAGTGGACTTCATTCTTCCATACTCATGGATTGGATAGTATATATAATAAAAATCTGTCTCACCAGTTAGTAAATCATGTCTAGAAAAAGATTTTAAGTATCCCTATTATTATTCTTTGCAATTGATTCTCCTGGATCATCTCAAAATGGAAACATTTTGCTTGACCTCGTTGCTTTAAACCAGCCATGGCCCTTCATAGGAAATACATGCTTAGTTTATGCTTATCATCCTTGCACGACTTCTCTCAAGGGAAGATATTTCATCCATTTCAAATTTATCCTAAACTTTTCTACTTGAGGGAACTAGACTTGAGATCTTCAGGGATTCCTTTGTCCAGTTTACTTGCAAGCAAACACTAGAATCCAAAAACAAATGGTCAATAGTGCCGGCTTCTTTCTTATGAAAAACAAAACTAGGTCCAACGAGCACCAAATACAAGATGTACCTGTTGTCTAGGTGCATCAACAAACAAGTCTGAAGTCATTTAAGATCCAAAAGCAACTACAAATTATAAGCATGAAAACATTCAACAAAATATTCACTAAAAGAAATTAGCAACGTCTTCCAATACAGGCATGGTATATAACTCCCATAAAAGTAATTGGTCAGAAACAAATAAAGATAGAACATTCCTATCGAAGCATAATCAATATTTAACACTCCATAGCTATTACTATGTTGCACTGAGCAAGTCGCAAACATATACAAGAAAGGATGGTCCACCAAAGAAGAAAAGGATAACTCGAAAGAGAAAAATGAAATATCACGATGCATAAAAGTATATTGAGCAGGATAGAATAAAAGGAAACAGACTTACTTTGCATGAGGTGTATTGATCTTGCAGTGAATTGTACTGACCCATTAAGTTGCTCAGATTCTCCATTATGGCTGCTTTTTCTTTCTCTCCACGTTTAACAGTCTCATGAGCTGAATCAAGATCCGTCTGAAGTTTACTGTTGTACGTCTGTAAGCTTGAATTGTACTCCTGTAACAGCTTGTACATATCATTAATTGACGTTATCTGCAGAATTTTCCCAAATAAACAAGTTAGGTCACCACTAACAATAATGAGAATTAACAAGGAAAACGAACAGAAAAGAGGGAACAGAATTTCTAGTAAACCGAGCTATTACCCTTTGATTAGAACTTTGAAGCTCTCCTCGAACTTTTCCAAGCTCTTCTGAGAGGGAAGTTTGGGACTTCTCAACGTTAACTCTCGCCTCTTTTTCTCTTGCAAGAGAGTCCATTGCCGCCTGGTTGTTAAGCAGAGGAACGGATCAATTGAAAGAGAGAAAAATCTTCAGAAATCAAAGACCAAACCAAAATAGTAAAATTATAGCAATGTTCAGTGTTTCATTGTTCTCCTCTCACCAGCCTCTCTGTTTCTTCCTTTGAGAGTTTCTCCTCCAGAGAAGCAAGACTCTTTCTCAACTCCACAATAATCAAGTTCAATTCCTCCTCCTTGTTTCTCAATATCAACTCTGTAATCAAATACAGCAATTTACTTGATGACAATATGGTTAAACCCCTGTTAAAAATGAGATCATATGATAGAATACATTCAACACACCCATTTCAGCACATTTACTCTCGGTGAATTCCAGTGCATTCTGCAGCTTCTCTTGCTCGAATAGGTAACTCCCTTCTAGCTCTTGAAACCATCTGATACAGAGCCTTAGCCTCTTAATGTAATCCATCATATTTTCACATCTCTCCTACAATATCCAAAACAACCAATTTCAGAGCTATTTCACTTGAATCTGTTCAGCATAGCGAAAAAAGAAAAAAGGAAGTTACCTTGTAATTATACTTGTTTTTGTATTTCATCCTCTCATTTAACAGCGCATAAACATCTTCTCTTGTAAACTCGATGCCACCATACTCTGATCCAGCAATGCTCGTCGGGGCACTATTTGGAGCAACTTCCTGTTCGCTATTGACAACTGAAAAAGCATGCCTGAATCTGCCATTATTTGCAGCGCCAACCATCATGGTAACTCCGTGTCTGGGTTTATCTACCGGCTTCTCATCACCAATACAACACTTCTATGGCAACCAAAAATATATAGGAGGGAAAACAAAAAAACTCAGAGATATCTCCCACCAAGGACTTCTCATTCAGCAACTAAATCCAAGGAACTCAGCAATAAGGTCTTTGGGAACTCTATAATAACATCCGGAAAAAATATGAAAGACAAACGTTTAGCCCACGAAAGTAAAAAACCAATAACTGCTGCTGCTTAAAGACCAACACTTTGCAATTTTGCACCCAAAACAGAAAAAATACAGATACCCACGCGGTAATCGAAATGTACTTAGAAACTAAGTTATTGCGAGCAAAAAAAAAAAAAAGAAAATGTTCAATAATCTTGGGACAAAAATGGAAAACAAAAGAGACCCTCTAAAAACAAGAACATGAAGATTCAAACCCAGATTTTACATTTGGAGAAGGAGATCACATGTGAAGGACTTGGACGAAGTGGGAATGGTGTCAAGTGGAGGTTTGTTCTGGTTGTTGAGAGAAGTTAATCTCAGAGAACATATATAAAACAGGAAAACTGTTGCATCTTTTAGTTCTATTACTTATTACTTTCCCATTTTCCATTCTTAGCTAGATATAATAAATTTTGTCCAGCATTCTGGTGGGGCAATGGATTCCATGCTAAGTTACTGATTCCAATCACAACCGTTGCTTTTACAAGCAGAAAGTTGCAGAGGCAATTGAGAGAGACAGGAAAATGGAATTGTTTAGTGAAGAAAATGATTTCCCAGTAACTTTGTACTGAGAAAAAGTTATAACTTGGTACGTCTACTCTTCCATCTCTGGTCCTTGTCTTGCAGATAAAACAGAAGTAGATTATTGACCGTTGAAACATGACTTAACAAGAAAAAAAAAGGGATCTGACAGTATCTTAGAGAAGAGCATTGTCAGCTGAGGAAATGCAATCACTTATTTGCCCTCCATGCTTGTTTCACACTTCTGGTTTGTATTCTTAGATTTCCGCGAATGTTGGGGTTTCGTGTTGCCTCCAATCTTTGATCTTTTTACCTTTTCCTGGTTGGATAGTTCATTAATTGACATCACTTCCTTAGTTCCACTTGCCTTGTTCTCCTAGTTCCTGAAACACGAGTCTTTTGTGACCAATTTACTAAGAAATTGGAAGTTATTAGCTTCATGGATTCTATGCTTTTAGCAGGAAATTTTGGTTCTTGATTCCAACATTTCAAAACTAAAGAAATATAAAAATGATTTTAAGAGGGGAGGGATCTCATAAGAAAATATATATGAAAATTTGTGAGTGGCAACAGGCAAAATAGGTAGAACGGTTTGGTCATTTGTGAAGAAGATATAGTGCGAACATGTGCCTATAGAGCATAGATTATTAGAGCGTAGTGGTACTCTTGTCTGTCATAGACTCTTACTGTGTGTGATCCGTAGAATTATAGACATTTGGATAGATCCCCAAGGTCTCGCAGGATATAATATTCTAGATCTCCACTGTAGGACCTTGTCAATATCCACATTCTTTGGCAGCTTCAACAACGTATCACAATTGAGGAGATAAAATTCTGGAGAAAAAGAAAATAACACCCTAAGACGTGACGGTGAATCCAGACCACACTAGTTTGACTTTATTCCAATTAGTTGTTCCGCCTTCAACAGTTTTAGGCAGTCATTTATACGAGTATTTTCTTGTTTATGTTTATAGAATTTAGAATTAATTCGACAGTCAAATTACTAAGTGAGAAACCTTGCCAGTTTTACAAATCCGAAAGTTTGAATTTGCGGTAATAAGACATTTTCGTAGTTCAAGAGAAGAAATCATTCAATATTCCTGTTCCATCCAATGGATTTGCAATTTTCGTGACATGTCTCCAATGAACACTTGGGAAATGCCAATTTGACCGGGTCTTTCACATGATATACTTGTGTGGGGTTAGCACGAAGAGAGTACTCTATTGTGGTATAAAAGAAAAGAATAAGATGATGAGCCCTTTCAATATTAGGTTAGTTGATGACTACTTTTCATGTAACAAGACAGCTATTTAATGACAAATTGCATAAGGGATTGCTGTAAAACTTTAACAACTATAAACCACTAAGTAGTGTGATTATTTCATTCTAGTACATAATGATTATGCTATGGATTGAAGATTTCAATCAAGAGGCAAGTATGTAGACAAAAGAGAAGTAATAACTTTTATTTGATAATCGGCACAGTTGAAACGATTATTGGAATGATTTAATTACTGATTAATTTTAGAAAAAATAAGGTAAATATGGAAGAAATACATCACCTACTTTCTAAGTGAGGAATAAAATAAATAAATGTTATAGTGGTACGTGCCATTTGCTTGTTGTTAGAACACGGTTACCAAACATAAGACTGCCAAACTAGAGTATATTATAAGGAGTAAACTACTTTTTTCTAGTTATCTTTTCACTTTGCGTCAAATGGGTGTCAAGAATTTTCCTTTCAACTTTCCGAGAAAAACTTTTCCATCACTCTTCTCTAGATTTGGTAGCAAATGTCAAAAACACAAAGAGTAAAGGGTACCCATCTCACATGGTGTAAGGAGTAGTTGATATATCCATTTGTCATTTGGTGCTCAGTTCCACTCATTGCTGTCTTGTCTCTCTTTTGGTTTATTCCTCCTATACATAATTAATTCATATTAACGTCTCTTGCCTCTTTAACCAATAACCGTGCTTATTAATCTGACCTTTCCAAAGAAATTCTCTGATTTTATATTATCCCAAGCGTGTTGGACCAACACATCTACTGCAAGTAAAGAAGAATCAGAATTGTGACTTTCCAGCTAGAAAATTCAGCTGAATCTTCTTTACCTAATGCAAATCAGTGATGAAACTGCCTTTCACTTTTTTTTTTCCCCCTTCTGATATTTATAATAAAATAAAAATAAATCAAAAATCGTGGAACTAATATACGAAACATCATTCTAGATAATGTACAACTTTGTATATTTTGGTTAAATCTGTAAGATAAAAGATTTAAGATTTAAAAGGTTCAATTGATATTAGATCATCATAAACTCGGTTAAAGATTGAATAAAATTAAAAATTTTGAAATATTATTAAAAAAGCATCACAAATTTTAAAGTTTATTGAAAAAAGATATTGTTAAATAAATGGTAATCGATTTATTTTAGTTTATAAAAATGATTAGTTTATAAAAGCTGAACGATTAATTAATAAATTGTTAATTTTTAACAACAAAGATTATCAAACTAAATCAAATCAAAAAATTGAAAACCGAATTAAAAAGTTAACTGGTTCAAGGTTTTCACCGTTAAACCGGTCAAATTGGTTCAATTTTTAAAAAATTGTTAAAAACTCATTTTTATGCCTCAAAAACTATATCCTATAATTCTAGGTAACAATTTTGTTTATACTTAAATCTTTGATTACTTTTTCTAACTTATATCTTTTTTATTTTTTCAATTTATTATACTCATGTTTCATGCATATGCTTACTTATGCTATTTGTGCAGAGCTATTCAAGGATATTGTATATTTTCTATTAAAAAATCAACATTTACAATTTTCTTTCTATACTTTTTAGTTATACACTTTATATAATCTAACAAGTCGTACGCAGAGAATAATTTAGTGGTTAATTAAGTTTCATAAATAATTTACTATTGAGATGATCATGATTATGATTGGAGTTGCCATTGACACATTAATCAAACATCACAAAATACCTTCACTAACTATAATGAGTCATGCCAATAAGTTAGACTTGCTGCATTTGAACTGGTAGAGGAATTGAAGTTTGATGCTATATCTATGCCCAGTGATATTTACCTCATAGTCGAGCAATGGGTTGCAGATCTAACTATATTGTAAATCTTCCACCTTCAACAAAAAAATATACATTTATTTGTACGTTGAGTTTTGGAAGAGTAATGAAATGGCCAAGGAGCATTAATTGGGTGTTGCAGAATCATAATATGTCAATGGAAATAAAAATGGACTACAGAGAGTCACCCACTCGCTCGCCAAACAAACTTTGCTTATAATAAAATCTTCGTGTGAATTAACATTTTCTACAAAATGCAAAAGTTAAACAATTGAAGGAACTCTAATGGGACATCATCAAGTTCATCAAGTTTTCTCCTTCTTCCTCTGTTTAGTTGTCTTACTCCAAAACTTTTGGAGCATGTAATTAAGATTGGGTAGAGTAGTCTTAAAGTGCATTATAATGACATTTGATTGGATTATAATGCAAGTAGAAGTGAATCACAGGATTTGAAGTTTATAAGTGTTTGAAAATTGCAGAAGTGGCTACTTTGCTCCATTTTAAAGCCATGTGGCATTGTTGGGGAGCTTGTTTACCTCACGAGGTGCACTCTTCTACATTTTACCTCTTATAGAAGTTAAAATCTTAATAGAATCTTAAACTATATAGTGGGGATGGGGGCTTGTTTTGCTACTTAAGAATGTGAGGAAAGAAATCTCTGCAACAAAATAGTCCTTGCCTTTTCCTCCCAAAAACCCATTAGCCCATATAACCAATTTCATTTGGACCTAATCTACTACATTTTTGAAATGGAAAATTCACTCTCTGGTAAAAGGAAATCTGACTTGGGCACTCTTGCATTTGAGAAGACTAAAAGTCCTAATGTCTTGGATATTTACTAGTGATATAGAGATGGTAGTTTTTCATTACCCTTTCTAATGCTAATATTTTTTATTTAATACTACCCCTAAAATATTGTGTAATTAGGATAATATCACTCCCATGATGGGGAGTTTCAGTATCAAAAATATTCTTGGCAATTTCCGACCATGCTCCTACCAATGCCACTTCTCTAGTATTTTGTTTGTTTCCACAGTCCACTTATTTCTACAAATTGAATAGAAAAAGTTTTAATTATATTGCTGCCACTGCTTACCTGGTAGTTACGTTATGGTTTTAATACATAAGCTTCATCTGACTGAAACCAATGAACAACATTCTTGCCAGAGCTTTGAAGAAAAGAAAGCAAGATGTCTCAGTCAAATTACCACAGTGGAAAAGCATCAGAAGAAATTTCCCAGAATCCTTAACCAGGGGAAAATTAGTCCCCTTCTCTCCTTTTACGTCGTTCATATAACCTTAATATCTACTGGCTAATAAGTTTTTTATCACTACTTGAAAATGAAACTTTCTGCCTACATTGCATATGCTAATTGTGGCATTGTGAAGTTGCTTTTTCTAGAAGTAGAATTAGTATTTGTTTCTTAAATGCTTGCTTGGATATCTAGCCCGTATTTACAAAATTGGTGTAGTATCAATTACCATAAAGGTGAGAGAAAATCCTGTCTCAACAATCTGAGAAAAATTAGTGATGATAAGCTTCAAGGTATCTGCTGCTTGGAGGATAAGCTGGATGTGCACAAGTTACAAGTGCAGCAACCTGACACATAAATATAACTCTCATGTCCTATTGTTTACAATTATATTAGTATCACTAAGGTCCTCCTCTATGGGGAACAATGTTACCTTAAAATAGTTAAATTCAATAAAAGGTTAAAATCCAAATGGATATTAGGTAAATATGTTTCACCTCATTACTTAATTTTCTTTATCAAGTTATCGCTCCAAAGGGAAATTGCATGATATTTGTTTTTGTTCTTGGAATGTAATAGTCAGTTATGCAATTGTTAACAAATATATGCTTCTCTCTTCTCTTTTCTTCTTCTTTCATAATTTTCATAGAAGAAGCTTTAGAAGACCTAATTGGTTGCTTTAAACAATTGTAGCAAACCAAGACGATTACGGATTATTGCACAATATTTGAGAGGCACTGTAATTAATTATTCATAGCTGAGCCTCATCTCTTTTAGTTTTCTTTTCTAAAAGGAATAAATGTTAGGTATTTTCCCTAAAGTTGGGCAACAATTAATTATATTTTATTGGTTTTCAATGATTTATTAGTTAAGTTACATAATTTAATCTAGATAAAGATAATAAAGTGGCCCAATAAATGATCTAGGTCAATGAACTGAAATTTAGGAGAAAAATAGACCTCGGTTAGTGTGAACTGGACCCATATCGAACTAGTGGGGAAGAATGATATGGATGCTATATAAAGAGGTTAAAATCTCCTACAGTTGTTCATGTTATTCGTGAATGTAAAGTAACTCTAGCTCATTCAAAGGTTCACATTTTAAGAAAAATGTAGAAAGACATTAACCGCATCCTGATGAGTAGATCCTACAAAGGTGGCGGTGGATTTACGCTCAATTTGGCCTCAGAAAGCTCATTTGAATTTATGGAACCGAAATCAAGTATTTTTCACATTTTTTCATTTATTTCTTTTTCATGTTCAATTCGGGATACGTACTAAGGCTTATGTTACTTATTATATGTGGTATCATAGTGGTTATATGATTAGGTGATTAAAAATGAAGATTTTTCAGTTTTTTTTCCATAAAGTTCTTGGAGAATAAAGTTTTTAATTTTTTTTTCAGTTATTGTTGCTTGAAAGTGGCATACATTTGTTTAGCCTTGAAAAATGAGTTGAAAACAAGCCTTGAAGCTTGAAAAACTAACCTGAAAAATCACCTCAACAGTCGGAGGCGGTGGAGACTTGCCCAACACATACATAATGCAAGCATACAGTCAACTCGAAGCATGCGCTAGCCAATGGTAGATGTGTGTGGTGCATGCCACGCACGAACAATAACCTCCTAGAGGTGGTGTGTTACATGCGACATACAGGTACTCGAAACATGGCCATTTAGGGGACAAACACATGTTGCACGTGTGATGCACGCATCATTGTCAATGAGCACGTGGGTGCACATCTAGTGTGCACACCACACATGCCATATACGATCGAGGCGCATTAATGCTTAGCACATGCAATGCACGCACCGTCCCTATCCACGTGTAGGATGATGTCATGATGACGCTAGCTACTGATGTTAGCGCTAAGTAAAATAAAAAAAACTAAAAAAACTTTAGAATTCCTATAAAGGTACCTTGGATTGTTTTGGGTCAATTTTTAGGCCGGTGGAATTTGTAAAACGAGTTCTTAAATTTTCTCGATTTATTATAGTAGTAATAAATAAAGTTTAAATCTAGAAAATGTGAATAAGGTGTTCTGAAGTCGATTTTGAGTGAATTTCGTGCCACAAACTTGACAAAAGTGAGATACTTGAGGTTTTTGTATCTTGTGTGATAGGTTCGGTGTTTAATAACGCATGATAGTCGCTCTGATTAGTATTTTTCACCATAAAAGTCTCAAATAAAGTTTACTGATAATATTTTCAACACTAGTAGACCATGCATTCGACTTTGGCATTTATTGATAATAAAGTGTCACATACTATGTGCCCATATAAAATGTGAGGATAACATAAAAATGTATCCCTTGTGTTTGTGAGCCTTTTGGGCATTGTTGATGATGTAGTCACTATAGTGGACTTTCAAGTCAATATTTGGATTGTTCCGCTTGCATGTTAGGGGATGTCTCTAGTTTCATTTTTGGTTATTCTGCCCATAAGTGTTGGCCTTATATGAGATTTTGAAATGCACATAAAGGCATAAGATAGAGGAAAGTTATTGCTTGAATGATTTATTCGTCAACAAGTGGTAGCATCATAAGAGTTGATAATGTGTACTCTGATCAATTTTATGTGGACGTCTAATTGCATATATTATGTATTCAGCCAACAACTGTTTCATTATATGTGTGATTGGATTCTTGGTAAAGATACTATTTAAGGCTTTGAGTATTATTGTTATCATACATTTGTGCTAATCATTGCATTGTCATTTTAAAGTTACCTTTTCAGTCAACAATCATAGTGTCAATATTAAAACCCTTACTAGTTTCAATTCGAAGAATTGGGTAGATGATGTATTGAATGCAATGGAGATGGCAGAAATTGATATGACTATATATACAGATAGGTTATCTCTACCTACATCTAGAAGGTCGAAAGAAGCCTATATAGCTTGGGATCAGTTAAACAAAATGTGTTGCATGACCATTAATAGATCTATACCTGGACATTTACTAAATAGATTTTCAGAGACAAACATAATGGAGTTTATTGTTAATGTCTCTCAGAGGTACACGGTCTCATCTAATGCTGAGATAAGTGCCTTGATGAAAAAATTATTCTCCATGAGGTATACTGGAGAAGAGGGAGTTATGGAGTATATATCAAGAATGATCCATCTTCATAGAAGACTGAAGATGTTGAATATTCATTTTCTTGATGTTTGTATAGTTCACCAGACTCTAAATACACTCTTTTTATAATTTAGTAATCTAGTGAACATATTAATTGCTGGACGAGGAATGAGACTTCAATGCTTTAATTGCCCATTGTATTATTAAGGAGGATAAACTCCTACAGCCCTTGAAGCAACCAAATGGAAGGTAAAGGTAAAGCCCACTAAGTTCAAAGGTAAAAAGTCTAAATCTTCTCTACATGTTGATATTGGTTAATCTAGCACTGGTAAAGATCCTATGGACATAAAGAAGCTAGCAATATAAGACCTGGAAGGAAAGACAAAAATTGTCAAGTAACTCCTTAGCTCATCAATTTATGAATTTAGTTTGACTTGTCAACTTATACCATCAATAGTACAAGTTAGTGACTAGTTTCTTGGCTAGGTTATGTGATTACTATCTAGTGTGGTGTTGGTTTGCAGACTAAGACAATTGTGACTACTGGGAGCTGCTTGAGGATGGTGCTGCTGTGTGGATGTTTGCTACTCGCACGTGCATTTGAGCTAGATTGTGTGCCTGGTGACTTGTCTGGCTGCTTCACAAGTGATAAGCAGAGAGCTACTGTAGATGCTTATGTAGTTAAGAAGTTGGTGTTATACACTAGGAGCTACTAAAAGGATGGTTGGGACATGTGTTAATATGGTGCAATGCTAGTGGGCATTGTGGACTAGAGCTTCTCTGGTGCTTGACATGGGACGAAGGAGGTACACTGGAATGTGTTAGTGCATTTATAGGGCATTGGTGTGACAGTGATGGAGTGCTAAAAGTGGGCTAGCCTAGAGATAGGTGACGCGTGGAGAACCTGGAAACAAAAAGATGAGAGTTACAGGGTGCTCGGTTCACTAACTGGAATAGATGAGAAATGGAATGGTTAGTCATAGAAATAGAATAGCTAAGATATATAATATAATTGATATTATTTTGTTTGGTTAATTTCTAAAGAATTTATGTGCCAATGTTTGATTTGAAAATGAAAATTTGAAATGACAAAAGAATAATTAACAAAATGATCAAAATATCTATTATAGTCATCACTAACATCATCATCATCATGATATCATGATCATGATATGATGATGATGGTTATTTTTTTTCCACCATCAATTTTTATTAATAAATGGGGAATTAAAAACCCCAGAATAAGTACAAAATCATAATAAAATTGATCAAAGCTAATGTCATAATTAAATCCTTAGAGACAAGCAAAACGACCAAATAGTAGCTAAATACAAGGATAAAACGGCACCACAATGCCAATAAAAATAAATCAACAAAATGGCAGAGGAGGCGTATATCCAAGGTGATGAAACGGCGACATAAGCAAAAGCAGGAGCCAAGAGGCGTGGACCCAAGAAGAATAAGCCAATAAGATAGCATATGGGCATCGCCAAAGGAATAAAACGACACAAAGCCATTACCCATGCAGAAGCAGAACCATGCAAAACAACTCGGCCATCTTAATAATATCAAACCTGCATCTGCATAATAAAAGCAAATAGAGCTGAAGAAAATGAAGTCAGTATCTGACATGAGGGATACCACTACAGTCCAATTGCAATAACCCATAAATGTGTCTTGGCAAATCCGAAACAATATAAAAATAACGACTTCCCTTGCTAAACCTGCCGATCTGGGCAAGAGAATGAGCTACAGAATTTCCTTTCCTCAGAATATGGGTGACCGAAGCTGGACATCTCTTAAGCGAGAGTTGAGCCTGATAAATATCCAAGGATACTGCATACTTGCCCAAATTCAACTGCTTCACCAAGCTCAAGGAATCAGTTTCAACCTGCAACTTAGTATAATTTTTCCCAAAGCACCAATCTATACTAAATTGCAGGGCCTTTAACTCAGCATCAAAAGGAGATAAAGCATTTAAACAAAAATAAAAAGCAGCAATCATACAACCATCATGGTCACGAAGAACAGCACCACTAGCTGAATAAGAATTGGAAAAAGAGGCATCAACATTTAGTTTAAGCCCCCCAAGAGGCTTATTCCAAAAAACTAAGCTGGGTTTGCTTCTTGCTTTACCAAAAAACAAACTAAGTTTAACTGTCTATTTTCATAATGAAAAACATGTTTAAACCCCTTTTTGTAACATGAAAACTTTATCCCTTCTATTGATTCAGTTTCAAAAATTGGTTCTGTTGCTAAATCCAAGTATTCTAATGATCTTCTATTTTGATAATAATTTTCAATTGCTTGCTTAAACCTATCACTCATATGCTTCTAACTTCTTATTCTTCTGTCTTTGGTTGATTTAATAACGCAAAATTTTTGCTTCACACACCCTCATTGGCTTCACGCGTACTTCTTCTTTTGTTACTTCCCAACCCAAAACAAAAGATTAACAAGCATAGAACTATCATACAAATGATTGGTTTATAATCAACAATTGCAATTATTAATAAACATAAAAGAGCATAGATTTCAATTAATTGGTGCATGGACAAAGTTTTTCTTATATAAACATGCTTTCAATCATCAAACAGACAGCTAAACTTAAATAGTTTAGTTACTCATACCTTGCTCTGATACTAAAATATAGAAGTTATTTTTGATAGATTAAATGTTTTGTCAAATGTTTGTTTAAAGCATTTTTATTTAATTCATGAAAATTTTGAAAAATTACAAAAAGTGTTAGAAACAAGTTCTGTAGAAAAGAAACTGCGAAA
>JAOSBN010000179.1:50537152-50550803 GCA_027563595.1 Erythroxylum suave
TTATTATTATTATTATTATTATTATTATTATTATTATTATTATTATTATTATTATTATTATTATTATTATTCTTTTTCTTCTTAAAGACGCTTTCTATCCATATTTCATACTTAAATATAAGATATCAATATAACAACCTATAGTAAAAAATACTCAATAATCACAAATTTTACTTAGGACAAGTTATCTTTTTTAGCACAAATTTTACCTGGTACAAGTCATCTTTTTGATGTACAATAAACAAGCAATATAGGAATGTATTTATCAAAACCAATTTAATACACATAAACTTCACTGTCTTGACTCACCCACATAACCGCTTTCCAGAGACAAGAACTTCATACCACACACTTCTGGAGAGAAAAGAAGAAAACCTCCACAAATGAAGGCTCAAAATTTCTAAGAGAGAAATGAGTTGGTTGAGAGATGGAGACTGCACCAAATACGAGAGACTTGGAAACGGAGGGTTGCGGCTATAAAGACCTAGCAAGCAAAGCAATAAAACCAAAAATTTCTTCAGTAAAGAAAACTACTCCACTATGTGAAAGAGTCTTAAGCAGTACCATAATTTCAAAATGCAATTATACAATAGCCATCTACACAAAATACAACTCAGAATCAGAAATTTCAGTACCATAACAAGAAGAAGAAGAAGAAGCATTAAACCCAGAAATTTTAGTATCGCAAGAAAGAAGAAGAAGAAGCATTAAACCTAGAAATTTCAATACGATAGAAATTTCAGCACCGTAAATGGTGAAACCGAAAGGGACTATGAAGTTAAAAGATATCAATCTACCTCACACACTAAACAAGGAAACAACAGACCTTAAACTGCAAATGAGTTGAACAGAAGTGGCGACGATTGAAGAGAGGGACAAAACTTGTTAGGAAAGAATGTTTTAACTTAACCAGAAGAGAGGGACAGAGGATCAAAGGCTGTGTTGGAGAAGAGAATCGCTTGAAAGATGGGAGATGGGTGGGCGTCTTCCGCAGTAGGGAAGGATAAATATGTTCTCAAGTCATGACATCTATTCTCGACATGCTTAGAATATATAAAGACATGCGAGGGACTACTTTAGGTATTCCTCAAATTGAAGGATTATCTAAACCTAAGGAATGTCTATTCTGTGTCTTTTTTTTAACCAAACAAAGTAACAAGTTATTATCAGGACTAAGAGAGGAATGGAATAGTCATTCCCCTCAACCAAATATACCATTAGGGTTTATTTTATTTTTAATATATTAAAGTTTTTATGCTTTATTTATTATTTAAAAATAAATAATTTCTTAGAAGAAAAAAATTTATTAATATCTATAGGGCATGATCTCACCTTATGCATTTTAGTAATTTAGGACTTAAGAGATTTAATTCTAGAATCTTAAGTTGTCTAAGGCATGATCTCACTTTATTCATTTTCACATTTTGGAATTTAAAAGACTGCTTTTCTAAACCTAAGTTACATAAGACGTGATCTCACCTTATGAATTTTAATAGCCTCGAACTTAATGTCTTTTATCTTAAAAGCTTAGTAGAATAAAGCATGATCTCACCTTATTAATTCTAGTAATTTAGAACTTAAAGAATTTAATTCTAGAAAGTTGAGTTCCATAAGGTATAATCTCGTCTAATGAATTCTAGTAATTTGGAGCTTATGACCTAATTTCTCCTTTAAACTAATAAAATAACTATACAAAAGCAAGCAAATGAAACCTATAAATAACTAAAATAAAAATAATAAATTGTCATGCTTGAGTTGTATCTTAAAAAGCGCAATTATTTAACAATGTTATGCTCGATGAAACTTTTTCTTATCAATCTTTTATATATTGATTTTCCATAAAAAACTTTTACATACTGGGAAGTGTCAAATTAATATCCATTGAACTTGAAATTGTCATATCCTTATAATGGTTTCAACATATGTTCATTACCTTACATATCTTTCCGTATCTAAACTCTTTATTTTCGTTGCACCCTAAGGAAATACATTAGCGAAAATGAAAAGACAGATCTACCTTAAACATAACTTACATGGTATGAGCTCTAATCGAGTTATATAATAACACTTTCTTTCCTTACTCAAGAACATATTATCATAGACAATTTAGTTTTCTCCTTGTAAATTCCCAAATTCTAATAAGTGTCTTCCTTTAACTCTTGCAATTGCAATTTCCTTGTCTCCTTAGTTTTTTTTTTCAAATCCACATTGCAATGTCACCCTGCCAACAAGCTTTGTGTTCAATCTCTACAGGTAAATGGCACAAAGAGACATTCTTATATATGCTTTGTAAGTTGCACGGTAAGCTCAAAGATCATCATCTAGATGCAAGCTCCAATCATTTCTTCTCAAATTCATTGTCATTTTCAAAATAGATTTCACTTCTTTATTCGATACTTCCATTTTTCCATTTATTTATGAATGATATACGGTTGCCACTTAATGATGCACTCCATACTTTTAGGAGAAAGATGTCACTGCTCTGTTGTAAAATTGACTACCTTAATCACTGATAATGGCTTATGGAACTTTGAATATATTAAAAAGATAAGAGCTTATAAAACCTATAACAACTACAAAATCATCAATCTTGGTGGCTTTTGCTACCACCCACTTCAAAACATAATCAACCACTAAGTATATAAGAAAAAGCATGAGATGAAGGAAAAAGGGATCATAAAATTAAGGTCCGATACATTAAATATCTTAACTGTAAGAATGGGGATTTGAGGTGTTTCATTTATATGAGACAACATACCTATTTTTAGGCATCTTTCATAACTTTTTCAAAACAAGTAACCATCTTTAAACAATGTTTCCTGAAAAAAAAAACACTATCCAAAGTCTTTCAAGTACTATGTTATGACCAAAATGACCTACACATGCATAATTATGACAAAAAAGTTAAGACAAAATGATATTCACTATTTGGCACATAATGTCTAATAATTTGATCAAATCAAAACTTCTACAGATAAAGTTCATCCCAAATATAATATTTTTCCTTCCTATACTTACTAATATAGTTAGGTAAAGGTCTAATAACTAATAATTAACAAGTTCTACATATTATAAAACCATACTTTTCACTTAGAACAATTGCTCATATGGAAAAGTTTCAGAAATAAGTAAAATATCTTCATCACTTACTAACCTACTCAAGTGGTCTGTCACTAAAATTTTTTGCGCTTTTTAAATCCATTATTACCAAATCAAATTCTTGAAATAGTAAAATTCGTCATAGCATTTTTGGTTTGAACTCTTTCTTTTCCAGAAGATATTTTAATATTGAGTGATTAGAATACACAATAACTTTAGAGCCAAGTAAATAAGATTTAAATTTATTTAAAGCAAAAAAATTGTTAAAAACCTCTTCTTATATTGTAAAGTAATTGTAATGTGCTCCTACTATATAATTGCTAGCATCGCAAATAATCTCGAATGTTAGATCCTAATTTGGTAGCTGAATAATAAGCGCCTTATCAATAATTCCTTGAACTTATCAAAAACTTCTTGACATTCTTTCCCAAATTCAAATGGAACATCTTTTCATGGCAACTTTGATAATTTATGACAAAATCTTGGATGTCTAAAAAAAGATTGAACTTTCCTAACATTTATAAGGTAAAGTAATTTCACAATTAAATCCATTTTTGCTTTATCTACTTCCATACCCCTAAATAAAATCACTTGTCCTTAAATGATGTCTTGATTAACTATAAAATGACATTTTTCATAGTTCAATAACAAATTTGTTTCAATGCATCTTTTGAGAATCTTTGATAAATGATGTAAGCATTCATTTATCACTAAATGAATATTCATAAATAATGAAATCATCCATGAATACTTCAATACAATTCTCAATATACTACAAACATACTTATCATGCACCTTTAAAATGTACCTATGGCATTATAAAGATTGAAAAATATTCACCTAAAGGTGTATATTCTAAAAGGCCATATAAGGTAGCCTTTTCTTGATCTTCTTGAGCAATTGTTATAAGATATTATCTTGAAAAACCATCCAAAAAATAAAAACATGATTTACTAGCAACTTGTTTTAACATTTGATTTACAAATTGTAACGAGAAATGATCATTTCTAATAGCGAAGCTTCTTAAAATTGATTCACATTCTACACCCTTACTGGCATTAACTCATCATTTTGGTTTCTTATCAATGTCACTCTTGTTTTCTTTGGCATAACATGAATTGGGCTTATCTACTCACTATTCAAGATAGGATAGATTATACTTCCTTCTAAAAGCTTTAGAATTTCTTTCATTACTACATCTTTCATTGTTAGATTAAGTCTTTTTTTTCTTCCTTTTATTAGTTTACCATTTGCTTCCAGAAGAATCTTATGCATGCAAATTGTTGGACTTATGCCTTTTATATAAGCTAAAGTTCAACCGATTGTTGCTCTATACTCATTTAGAAGTTATATTAACCTTTCTTTTTACTCTTTACTCCACTTTTTAAGATGAACAAAGGTAATGACTCTCCTTCTTCCATATACACATATTTTAGGTGATTTGATAAGTCTTTCAATTCGGACATTGTAAAATAGATGATAATATTTTCTTGTGAGTTATAGTATTTTCAACATTTAAAGTTTTTGAATCTATTAGCAACGCAGATAATGATTCTACAACTTCACAATTTTCATCAACTTGCTAATTCACTTCCAATTTAGCATTAAACTCTGATTCTTTACTATCATTTTCTCCGTCAAAAATATAATGTATCATTACATCCATAATATCCATATAATAAATAAAGTGCAACTTATTAAGGTACTTTATTGCTTTGAAGTTATTAAATTTCACCATCTCACCATCAAACCCAACGTAAAGATTATCCTTTTCCACTTCAATTTTGGTTTAGTCATCTTTATGAACAACCTTCCTAATAAAATAGAATTTGAATATTCTACATTATCTCCATCCATTTTCAAAATATAAAATCTACTGGAAATACCAAACCATTAATATGAGCTAAAACATCATCTATAACACAAAGGGGATACACATACAAACAATCAACTAGATGAATAATCACCTTACTTTCTTGTAAAGAATAAGATTTAAAACTTGGCAAATTGAGTATGATTTGACATTAATAGATACATATAAGTTTGGTATAGCGCACTCAATTTTCTTATTATCAGTGACATAAGGAAGTGTAAACGTATCTAGATCTTTGTATTTTTATGGTAATTTTATATTTATCACTGCTGATGCATTCTTAGCTGAAAGTATTATCTTTTTATCCTTCAACTTCCTTTTAGTTATGCATAGTTCTTTCAAGAACTTTGTATATTTTGGAATCTACTTGATGTCTTCTAGAAGTAATATATTGATTTTCACCTTTTTAAAGATCTCTAAGGTCTCTCTCTCATATTCCTCCTTCTTTTGATTTAGCCAACTTGTAAGGGAAAAGAGATACATGTGCATTAGATGATATAGACAAAGACAAATCATCTTTTACTTTTGTTAAATCTTAAGCTGGAGATTCATCTTTCTTCTTTACTTCATCATTTTTTTTTTATATTCATTGGTAAGGAGGAGCTAGATTGGATTTCCTTCCCACTTGTCAATGTTATTGCACTCACATTCTCTTTAAGATTCACCGTCATTTGCGAAGGTAATTTTCTTGATACATTTGCTTCCAATTTACTAATAGAGATGACTATTTAAGCTATCTAACTTCCTAAATTCTAAAGGCTTCCTCTTGTTTCCCATTGAAATTATTGAATATTATTAGTAAGGGCTTTAACAATTTCATTCAAAAGCATACCTGAATTCCAGGGTTAAGATTGAGCATGTACAGGTACTTGAGGTTGTTTTTTACGCTCCTTAATTTCCATACATAAAATTTGGGTAATCCTTCCATTTTGGATTATAAGATTTAAATAAGGGTCATATTTTTGTGAATGAAACCGAGAAATCTCTATATTGCATTAGCTTATTGAATGGAGTCTTATTACAATGTCGGCAATATATTCATATAATACCTGAAGAATGAGCATATTCAATATACTTGGGTCAACTGCAATTGACCTACAACCATTTGTCAATCCAAAGTAGTTAAATATGAAAATTTGTCCTTAAGATTAATTAGTACTTACCTTATTTACTCGCCTAACAACTCCATCTAGCATTGTCCTAAATTGTTAAAGAATTTTGGGCCCTATTTGAAATCAATTATTTGGCCATTTTGGGAGTTGTTTTTTTTTCCCAAGGCTTATCCACCAAATGCACTTGTGATACTAATAAACATTGTTAGTAACCCTCATAAAAGTACTGAATCAAAAGTTGCTCAAAATTTTGATGGCATAGGCAATTAGTAGATATTTCTTTAAAAATATTCATATAATGTTTCTTCGATGAATTATATATCTTATCCCATAGTCTCTGTTTTTGTATTGGTAGCTCATGATACAGGAAAGACTAATTTAAGATGGCTAAGACACTTTTCTAGACTTTTCACCGAACCATCTTGTTATAGAGTTTTCAAAAGTCCAACTACTATGTTCAGTTGGAAGCAGCTAGTTTGGGGTAAGAATAGCTCTCCTAAACTTTCTTTTATTATGTGACTCACTATCATGAATAAGCGATCTAATCTTAACAAAATTAATGGTTACTTTAGCTCAATCACATACACAAAGTTTGCAACATTGAACCTAAATTTAGAGATCTCTTATTCTTCAAATATGGCTATAACAAAGGACTATGGTTTAGAACCCAATAGCTTTGCAATCACCATTATATAGATGATGATTGGGAATATATTGTGCTTTTATGGGATCTCATATAGGTTGGAGAGGAGAATAAAGTATGCTTTTTCTCTTATCCATAAATGTGTTTTCTTGAGTGCGGGAAGAGCAAAACCGTGAGGACCTTGGCCTAATGGGAACCCAAAGCAGACAATATCTGTGGGTGGTTGGTATGGGTTGTTACAAATAGTATTAGAGACGGTTCCCGACCTGTTGTGCCAGTGAGGATGCTGGGTCTTAAGGGGGTGGATTATGAAATCCCACATCGGTTGGAGAGGAGGACGAAGTACGCCTTATAAGGATACGGATATCTCTTCCCCATAGACGCATTTTCCCGGGTGCAAGAAGAGCAAAACTATTAGGGCCTTGGCCCGATGGTCAACCTAAAAAAGACAATATCCATGGACGAGTGGTCTGGGCTATTAAAAAAATGGTATTAGAGTCGATTCCTGAATTGTTGTGCCAGTGAGGACGTTGGGCCTTAAAGGGGTGGATTGTGAGATTGGGTAGCAGAACAAAGCGCTTCTTATAAGGGTACAGATACCTCTTCCCCACAAAGGCATTTTCTCGAGTGCAGGAAGAGCAAAACTGTGAGGGCCTTAGCTCGATGGGCAACCCAAAGTAGACAATATCTGTGGGCGACTAGACTGGGCTATTACAAATGGTATAAGAGCCGGTTCTCAAACCGTTGTGCTAGCGAGGACACTGGGCCTTAATGGGGTGGATTATTAGATTCTACATCGGTTAGAGAGGAGAACGAAGTACATCTTATAAGTGTTGGGAAATTATTCAGTTTTCCCCATAAAATCATATTAGTAGGAAAGTGAAATAAAAGTAGTAAGAATAACACAAAATTTGATAATGGAGTTCGGCCAAACTTGCCTACGTCTCCGGAGCTGCCGCAGATCTTTACTAAGGAGAAACTTTACAAGTGTTTACAACACTAACACCTCACACCCAATTATCCCCAAGAATTTTTCTCAAAGAAAAAAAAACTCTTTATAGATGTGATCTAGAGCACAAAAATTACTCCACTTAGTTTTTGCTTTGTCTTGCTCTGATCTTCCTCTCTATATTTTTTCATCGCTACAACCTCAAACCTTACTCACCTATTTATAATAAACTTAAGAAAGCAAACAAACAGAATCAAGTTAGGCAGCCACAATTTGACTTTCACCAGATTTGGTTGGTGAGCTGCATTTGTTGATTAAGCTTTTGGTTTATGAGGCTACATTTTGTGGACTTTTATTGATGAGGCGCCGACTTACTTGACAATCTCCCATTTGAAGACGGATTTCAATCCGTCTTCACACCTTGATCTATGCAACAGTTCTTTCTACGATCTTGCCATTTGTGCAGGCCAACTGAAGCTAAGCACAACTTCAGTTTATCAGTAGTCATTGTCTTTGTTAACATGCCTGTCGAATTTTGAGCTCCAATAATCTTTTCAAGTTTCAAAATCCCATCTTCCAGAAGTGACCTGATAAAGTGATACCGCACCTGTATGTGTTTCGTTCTGGAATGAAAAGACTGATTCTTTGCTAGATGGATAGCACTCTGACTGTCGCAATACAAAACATTGTTTTCTTATTTCTTACCCAACTCCTCCAAGAAACCTTGTAGCCAATTTCCTCCTAGAGTACGGACATACCCTGTAGTGCTTCTTCTAATGTCAACATTTCTAGCTAAGTCAACATCCACATAGCTCGTTAATGTCGTATCTCCACTTTTAAAACAAAGTGCCTCGTTTGTGGTACCTCGCAAATATCTGAGGATCCATTTGACTACTTCCTAATATTCCTTGCCTGGATTATTCATGTACCTACTAACAACTCCCACTGCTTGAGCAACATCTGGTCTGGTACAAACCATGGCATACATCAGACTTCCTATTGCTGAGGCGTATAACACCTTCACCATGTGTGCATGTTCTTCCTCCGTCTTCGGTGACTATTCTTTGGAGGGTCTGAAATGAACACCTACAGGTGTGCTCACTGGTTTAGCATCCTGCATGTTGAACCTGGAGAGTATCCTTTGATGTACTCAGTTTGTGATAACACCAAAGTTCTTGACTTTATGTCTCTATTGATCCTCATTCCAAGAATTTGTTTCCAACACCTAGATCTTTCATTGTGAACTGCTTTGACAATTTTTGCTTCAAATTTTTAATCTCTTGCATATTCGAACCTGCAATGAGCATGTTATCAACGTACAATAATAAAATAATGAAGCTATTGTCAAACTTCTTGATGTAGCAGCAATGATCTGCTTGGCATCTTGTGAAACCACTGCTACCCATAAAACTGTCAAACTTCTTATACCACTACTTAGGAGCTTGTTTTAAACCATACAAGCTCTTCTTCAACTTGCATGCTAGGTTTTTCTTGCCTACCTTAATGAAGCCTTTTGGCTGCCTCATATAGATCTCTTCCTCCAAATCACCGTGAAGGAAAGCTGCTTTTACATCTAACTGCTCAAGATGTAAATTCTCTGTAGCTACAATTTTCAACACCAGTCTGATTATAGTCAGCTTCACGACTGGAGAGAAAATGAGGAGAAAATTTCATTGTAGTCAACACCTTCTTTTTGTTGAAAGCCTTTGACAACCAATCTCGCTTTGTAGCATTTGCCTCCATCATGCTCTTCTTGATCCTAAAAATCCACTTGTTATGGAGCGCTTTCTTACCTGGTGGTAGTTCAGCTAATTACCACGTCTGATTTGACATGAGTGAGTCCATCTATTCTTTCATGGCAGACTCTCACTTGACTGAATGCTCCACTTGCATAGCTTCATCATAACACTCTGGTTCTCCACTATTAGTTAGCAACAAGTAATGCAAAGAAGGCCAACGCTAAGTTGGTTTAGGAATTCTGGAGGAGCGTCTCAGTTCTAGCATGCCTAGTTCTTCTTGAACTACTTTAGGACTATTCTGAACATCATTTCTAGAAATCTCCTCAAACTCAACAAATTCCTTCGTTTCAGCATCTGTATTGGAGCTGCTTGGTTTTACCATTGACCTGTCTTTGTACATCACATTTTCATTGAATATGACATCCCGACTTCTGATGATCTTTTGATTTTCATAATCCCAAAACCGGTAACCGGACTCATCACCACCATATCCAACAAAGACACATTTGTTAAACTTAGCATCAAGTTTACTTCTTTCAGCAGAGTCTATGTGTACATAAGAAATACAACCAAACACTCTTAAATGCAAAAGGTTTACCTCTTTTCTACTCCAAACTTCCTTTGGTATTCCACCATTCAAGAGAACTGAGGGTCCATGATTGATCAGGTAGGCTACGGTATTAACAGCTTCAGCCCATAGCATCTTGGGTAAGCCGGCTTGTATCTTCATACTTCTGGCATGTTCATTCATAGTTCTGTTTATGTGCTCCGCTATGCCATTTTGCTGTGGTGTCATGGGAAATGTTTTCTCCATTTTAACCCCATTGTTTGCACAAAATTCTCTGAATCTACGATCTCTGTACTCTCCTCCATTATCAGACCTCAACCGTTTGACTTTCAAACCAGTTTCACTTTCTACCATGGCCTTCCATTTTTTGAAGGTATCAAAGACTTCTGATTTTTTCTTCAAAAAATAAACACACACCTTCTTTGTAGAATCATCGATGAAGGTGACATAATACAATGATGGAATTGGGGATGGTCCCCATACATCGATATGAATCAACTCTAACTTTTTTGCCTTTAGGGTCTTGCAAATCTTTGCAAAACTGACCTTCTTCTGTTTCCCAAAGATGCAATCCTCACACAGGCCAACATCTACACTTTTCAAATCTGGCAGCTTCCCCTTTGACAGAAGTGTCTTCATCCCTTTCTCACTCATATGGCCTAGCCTTTAGTGCCATAGGTTTGATTTTCCATCAACATTTGCTGCTGCAATGATATTTTCTAAATTTAAGGTTACAATAAAGAGTATCAGACGTCTTTCCAAGAGCAATGAAGAGTGCTCCTTTGGTAATCTTCCATTCACAATCTGAAAAAGTTGCACAATATTCTTCTCCATCAAGTTGTCCTACCGAAATCAAGTTTTTTTTTTAGGCTAAGAATATGTCTCACTTCTTGCAGCTTCCAGGTAGTCTAGTTTGGCAACTTTAATCGGATGTCTCCTTTTCCACGATCTTCAAAATTTCTGATCAGTTAGATGAACCGTCTCGAAATCACCACTGACATAGTTTTTCATTATTTCTTGGCATGCGCTGGCATGGAAAGATGCCCCTGAATCCAAAACTCATTATTCGATCGGACTGTTGACGCTTAGAATCATAGCATCACTTGCTTCCTCGGTCACATTTGCAGATTCCTATGCGCCGGTATTTTTCTTTGATGCTCGACAATCCTTTTTAAAATGACCCTTCTTGCCGCAAATATAACATTTGAAATCTTTCTATCCCGATCTAGATTTGCCCTTTCTAGATTTCAATCTGCCACGATTTGAGTTTCTATATGAAGTTCTCCCTCTAGATTCTGTGTGTAAAGCCGAAAAGGTTAATGCTTCACCTGATTCTCTCCGTTGAATTTCTTCACTCAATACCAGATCTAGAACATCGTCAAATTTCAATTTAGTGTTTCCCGATGAGCTGCTGACTGCTGGAACGGTAGCATTCCAACTATCTGGTAGAGATGATAAGAGAATCAATGCTCGAACTTCATCATCAAATTCAATTTCCATGGAACTTAACTGGGTTGTGACGGTGTTGAGTTCATTCAGATGTTGGGCCATTGATGCCCCTTTTGCCATTCGCAAATTAAATAACCGTCTCATCAAATGAACTTTGTTTGAGACCGATGGCTTCTCATACATACTAGAGAGAGCCGCCATAAGACCTGTCGTGGTCTTTTCCTTTGCTATGTTGAAAGAAACATTGCAGGATAATGTCAATCGAATAACTCCGAGGGCTTGTTTGTCGAGAAGATACCAGTCTTCATCCTTGATGCCCTCTGGCTTTATTCCTAAGAGAGGTTGATACAACTTTTTCTGGTACAGATAATCTACAATTTGCATCTTCCAAAAGCCAAAGTCTGCACCATCGAATTTCTCAATTTTCACCTTCCCTTCATCTGCAGTCATCACTCCCACTCGAATCTAGACTCCTTTGGATCGTTTTTTCTTATTCCTGTGAACCACCGTGTACTAAAACACCTTTGTAGGCAAACTAGAACCGCCAACAAAATTTTACTATTCACATGAATAGTAACTTTGTAGAAAACTGGAAAATTGACCACCAAAAAGCTCTGATACCAGTTGTTGGGAAATTATTCAGTTTTCCCCATAAATTTAGATTAATAGGAAAGCGAAATAAAAGTGGGAAGAATAACACACAATTTGATAACGGAGTTCGGCCAAACTTGCCTACGTCTCAGGAGCTGCTACAGATCTTTACTAAGGAGAAACTTTACAAGTGTTTACTACACTAACACCTCACACCCAATTATCCCCAAAAATTTTTCTCACAAAAAATTGTCTTAAAGAAAAAAAAAACTCTCTATAGATTTGATCTAGAGCATAAAAATTACTCTACTTAATTTTTGCTTTGTGTTGCTCTAATCTTCCTCTCTATATTTTTTCATCACCACAACCTCAAACCTTACTCAGCTATTTATAATAAACTTAAGAAAGCAAACAAACAAAATCAAGTTAGGCAGCCACAATTTGACTTTCACCAGATTTGGTTGGTGAGCTGCATTTGTTGATTAAGCTTTTGGTTTGTGAGGCTACATTTTGTGGACTTTTGTTGATGAGGCGCCGACTTACTTGACAATAAGGATACAAATACCTCTTCTCCATAGACATGTTTTCTTGGGTGAACGAGCAAAACCATGAGGACATTGACTTGAAGGGCAACCCAAAGTGGATAATATCTGTGAGCAAGTGATATGGGTTGTTACAACTTTGGGCATAAGAAGACATCTCTTAGAAAAAGAAGATCACAAAATATTAGAGATAACAATTAGTGCTAAAGTATATGTTATCTAGAAAAAGAGAAAGAGAATTTTCAACAATAAAAGCATAGACGAGATGAACTTCCATCACAACATAATCAATTGGATAAGTGAGTTCTTCTAGGCAAGAATAAATATCAATCAAGCATCAGCTAACATGTCAAGGAAAAGGAGAACAAGAGGACGATAGATAAGCACTACAACTTCTTCTAATGTGTTAGAAAAATATAGCCTCAGCAAACGGATGCTACATTAGTATCACTAATCCAGTAATGACAGATTTCTAAGTTTAAAGAAAGTAAAGGATTGCTCCAAGGGAATGGTTGCCAAATTGTTGGTATACTTGTTGGAATCCAATATAATCGAATCATGGGTACAGCGGAAAACAAAAATTTTACGAATTCCAAGCGGATCCCGATAATTGAATAAACTTGAATAAAAATTAAACTATTTAGAAATCATACCTTGTTCACTTTCTTGCTGAAAAATCTTTGAAACTTTTTCCGATTGATCAATCACGAGCTGTTCAAACGTCCAACCTTTAATAGTATCCACAGAGCAATTCTCAAACTACTTTGAGAGAAAGAAGACGAAAAGTGCTAGCTCCTAAAAGCTCTTCTTGTTTAAATAGAAAAATCGTAAGAGTCTTTTATTAAAATTAAATCTCTTTAATTATATTTAAAATCAAAATCAAAATCAAATTATTTAATTTAATTTTAATAAAATCAAATATCTCATATCTCATATTTGATCCCCAAAGTTTCTCAAACTTTATAATTAATACCAACTTAATTAAACTGATTTTTCTTTAACAAATTGTTCTTTGATGTGTGACCCATTAGGTTCCTAATAAATTGGCAATGATTATAAATTATAATTCTAATTCACAATTAGAAT
>JAOSBN010000179.1:50550903-50575359 GCA_027563595.1 Erythroxylum suave
AATAAATTGGCAATGATTATAAATTATAATTCTAATTCACAATTAGAATTAGATAAATTAAAACTTCTTTTAATTTACCTTTAATTCGCTAATTAAACAATTTATAATCATAAATCATGATTGACGTCTAGCAACATTTCATGATTACCCAAAATCAGGAATGTCAAAGTGATTGACTTAACCTATTATCTATGCATGGCTATGAAGTATAATTTAATTATTTCGCCATTCAATATTCTAATTGGACAGAGTATGGATATAATATCTACTCTTATCATCTAATCATGTTCGTTCTTGCTAATGGATACAATGTCTAACCTTATCATCCAATCATGTTTGTTTTTGTTAATTAGTAATTGATTTATAATTGAAATTTGAAAACACCTTTTTCAAATGTCAATTCACTCTAGCCAAATAATTCCATAAATCATTACTAATCAAGAACAGTAGAATATTCTTTCTAATTACTTTAGAGTGACGAATCCTATATTGAATTACTCAATTATTTACATATGGTTCATACTTTGTCCGGTTAATACCGACTGAATTATCTTAGGACGATTCATAAGTAGCATCAAAACACAGTAATTCCCACACTAGATACCTTGGTAATCACAAGTCTAAGGATCAAATATACAACCATCATCATGAGATTATCCACAGACACATAAGTAATGTTCCATTCGGGATTCTCATAATCAGGTCAGTTCAGTGAACTTAATCTCTAATAAGCACCCACATGTTTGTTTAAGTGTCTCCACACTTTAATTTACGAGATCAATTACTTTCTTCATAAGAAAGAAACAAACATGTGCTAATCTAACCATTTCATTAAGAATACCCTATCTTGATGAAACTATGACTAGGTACATTTTAGGAATAATGCAAAAAAATACAATTCGAATCTCATAATTATAATCGCATTATAATTTCTAGTTGCATAACAATTATTCTATAGATTTTATCTTTATGATTAATAATTAAATAATTAACAAATACACAAAGATAAATAATGTCTTTTATTAAATAATAATAATGTTATACAAATAAATTTACAACCAAAATTAAATTGGTTGCATGAGCATAAATTAACAGTAATAATCTTCCAAATTTTAGCAGAATGCAGAAGATGTTACCAAGTTCTAGTTTACTCTCGTCTTAATATGTGTTGTTATTGGGTAAAATTGAAAGAGCTTCTCTTATCTAAGATGAGTTTTTTTTGCTAATATGCTCCTTCTCCTGCATGTCTCTTTGTCTAGAATAAGAAATTGTTGGCATAATTGCTTTTGATTAACTAAGAAGTTTATTCAGATGTATTTCCAACTTTTTGACTTTTGTATTAATTAATCTTAACCTTATTACTCATTTTGGAGATTATTCAATATATTTCTTTTATTTTTCGAAAAAAGTTAAATGGAAAGCCTGGTATTATTATGTGACCAACACTCGATATTTCTTAGTATTTTTTGACAGAAAATCTATAAATTATAAGAAATTAATTAGTTGTATCTCTTTTCAGCCTACCATCCTTAGTTAAACCAACAAAATGGAGGTTCTTAATGAAATCTTGAAGACATAATAAGATGTATGACTAGAGATCTACCGCACAATTGGTACAAACAGTTGACTTTAGCTTAATGATGATACAACATCAACTTTCAATCTTCAATCAACACCACACCAATTGAAATTCTATATAATTTCCCACTTCCAGGACACGTCCTTATTTTACTGGGGATTCAAAAGTGATAGATGTTGATGAAGCCTCTAAGAGTATACAAAGTAGTTTTACAAGTGGCTGTGTTCTACTTGGGATCAGCGTAAAAGATAATGAAAGTGTAAGCTGATAAAAGAATAACTGACCGTGTATAGGAGACACAGATAATTGAAGTTGCAGTCATGTAGACAAATGTGCCCAATTAATCAAAAAGCTCCCTCCTCAATTCCGTGGACCTTATAAACGTAGGACAAAATTGGCCAAGTGGCATGTAAGCTGGAGCTTTCTCGACGGTATCTCATCCGCGACCTTTCTTATATACCACTACTTAAATGAAATGTGTCCAGTACTCTGAACATCTCAGCTTCAGTTGACAATTCTCCAGTGATCGTGTCAGACAGAAGGTTAGTAAGGAGGCACAATCGTCTTACAACTTAGGTCATTGTTCAGTGATCCATCTCACTCAACTGTAAGAGAGACGACTTAGAGTATAATTTTATGATCTATGATAAAGGTTTCTAGAGGAAAAGAAAAGCAATAGGGCATGATGTTTGTGGTTACAGTGTGAATATGAGGTCTTTATAACCCTGGGAACATTCCTGAAGCATCATTCAACAATAGCGCCATAAATATGTTATACGTTACGAGGTGTAAAAGGTCCCATCATCTCATTAAATGAGCCAAACAAATGTACTCCTGTCTTTGATGTTTTGTCCAGACACAAGAACAGTGAGGCAATGTTATGCCTTAACTTTTCTTTTTCATTACCCATTGTTCTGTTTCTGTTCCGTTTGTTTGCACTTGACTGTCCATGTACATGACATGTTTATCGACTGCTTCAATCAACTTAATGTAGGTTAAAAGATTCACACGTCTCTTCGCTACATCCATAAAGGCTTCGTTCTTTTTACGTTTGTCAAACCGCAGCTGCGTACAACTTAAAAGATATGAAATTTCGATGCATGGCAATAAATGAAGAAGCTTCCTATTGACTTGCAAAAACCGGTCCAATTAGTTAGTTTTAATGGGCATGTTCTAATACTTAAATGTCATCAGGAAGACAATATTATATTTTTCGAAGGAGATAATTCCCTTAAAATGTATTAGGTCCCATGAATTTGCTTGCATCACTCCCTGAGAATAACCTGTACAGATTAACATTTGAATGTGAAATTTATCGTTGAACCGTATGATTGTATTGGAGATGAATCACATCCAAATTTAGCAAATGTTTTTTTTTTTATTGTTATGGTAAGAAAGACCAGAAATAGTTACACAAAGGCGGAGGTGATGGACTCCTGTCCTGTTCTGGCCGTAAGGAAATGGCCTGGAATTCATGCAGGCTCTTTAATTTAAACAAAGGTCATACCTCTTATTATATGTATAAAGTTATTTTTAGATTTAAGAGTTTTCCATTGGTCTCTTGAGTTGAGCTTCTTAGGTAGAGGTACACTTCTCAAAATATGTTATTTATTCAAAAAATAATTACCGCTGATTGTAACCGTTGAAAATGATTGTGTTAATTAAATTCAATTTATAGCTGGCATCAAATAAATTATTTAAAATTTAAATCTTTTGTTGATGTTGATGAAATTGCCAAGTGATAGGCTTCTGGCCCACTTGAGTTATTTGGGCGCTCCGTGGGTAGGTGATTGTCATTTGCCCATGTCGGCGTTCAAATGTTTATATTTTATAATGAATTCCTTACCATGAAAGTAAAGGACCACTTCAATTGATCTGACCATCTTTCAACAGCATTCTTATTTATGAAATTTACATCGTAAAGTTACGGATAATTTTATTATTTCTTAACTAAGATAAGATAAATCCACTCTGAGAGTAACAGGATAAGGATTACTTCGTCACAACAAAAGTTGGGATTGATTGTCGACAAACATGAGATTTTATTTTTTAGATGTAAAAGTACCAAAATTTTCAGTAGCTATCTTTTTTTTTTTTCCAAAATTTATATGTGAGAAGTTTTTGTAATTTCTAAAAAGTTTAGAATAAGTTATTTTGTTAATTTTACTCTGAGACAAATGATTTATTATGTTTCGTATTAAAATGTAATAATATGTATATTTAATTATATTTATTAATTTAACATGGTAATAAATTAAGTTTTCCGTCAATTTTGTGAACATTTCATTTTTTTTTTTAAATAAAGCAAAAAAGAGGTAAGACAGATAGATAGTGGGAAGCCATGAAATGTTACAGCAAACATAGGAGAGACGAGGAGAATTGCTGGAATGCATTATTGACTTGACTGTTAGGGTTAGCGTGAATAGCAAATCCACTTTCTAGATTTTTAACTTCTCTTTTATTTAACAGTGGCAAATTCTCCATCTTCCTAATCTGTTACTATATTAAAATGATTTCGTTTTATATAATTGTCCGGTCCCAATAAACAAATAATTTTACCAATAAATTAAAATAAACAAACACAAATTTACTATTTTTCTGCTTGTTTTGTTTCGTTTACTCTAATTTTTATTTGTATTTTTCCACCTGTATATTATATTATCGACAACGACAATATCGGTCTTTTCACGCGTTTCTCTTTCACTGTCTTTGCTCTTCAACAACAGAAATAATCCAAAAGATCCAGAATCCTGTTCAAATTCGTAAACAACCTTCAAAATTCAAAACGCTGCTTTTCTCCCTAACTTATTGACGAAGAATTTTTTTTTTAAAGGACTTTGTTTCTTAGTCGCCGTTTCCCCGGTCAATACCTTTGCATTCACAGATCAAAGGCAAATGTGATTTTGAGCTACTTTTCATTGGATCTGGTCAAATAGCTGGACGTCCCCTTTGAATCATTCAATCATTCACACAAATTTCAGATTTGGGTTTTTCTCCGTTTTTTCTTAGGAGCGAAAAGGGAGTTCGTTTTGTTCCCTTTCTCCTTTTGCGCTCCTTTCCTATTGGGATTGTTTTTGTCCTCCTTTCTGTGTTGTTTGATTTGAAAGATTGAGTCTTTGAAGAAGATTGTTTCTGGGTTTTGCTTGGTTTGTTGAGTTATAACTCAAACTTCAAATTTTTGGGCGGTTTATATTTCTGAGAATTTGTTGATAATCTTCAAATAAATCAAACTGTGTATTGCTCAAATGGCTCAAAGTGGATGGCTTTGTGCTTCGGAGCTTTTGCTACTTTTGCCTCTGGAGGAGTTTTTACCATTAATGAAGAAATAAGAAGGACCGCAAACGCTTGTAATGCGGATTCGACAACAAATGATTTACATCAAGCCAAAAGTTTTGATATATTTGGTGATTCTGCTTTCTGCATCTGTGTCTGTGAGCTCAGAAGATAGACATGGACCAGAGGAAGTGTTTCTAAGCCAATTGGTCAATAAGGCGACCGGTGCGATTAATGAGAAAACGGTAGGAGATTGGACCCTACAATTTCTCTTGCTTTTGCTTTTACCAGAATCGGATGCTTTAAGTTCCTTCCTGCGTAAGGGATTCTAGGTTGACTAGTTTTATGATTTTAAGGTTCAAACTTACCAAACTGCTGCTTGCAGATACCATCCTCGTTAAAACCCATTTAAGGCCTATTAGGTAATGGGGATATTTCGTAGGGATAGCAAGATGTTTCTTTGGATCATATGACTGGAGGGGAATATAGACTAGTATGGAGCTTGACAGCGTTCTTTAGCTTTGCCTACTTTAGAAAGACTTTCAATTACTGCGCCTATTGTTACTTGTATGATACTGAAGCTACAGGCATGTAGCAGTCTATATTATGGCATATCAAAGCTGGGGCATGAATATCTGAATTGATTTATTTTAAACTGCCTGACCTGCTATTCTTTGATAAGTTTGGATACCTCATTGTTCACATTTTACATGTCTGCATACAATAGGCAAGATATGCTAAAGATGTTGATAGTTATGGAGTTTATGATTCCAGGAATTAAACCAATTCGTGTGATAATTTAAAACATTCTGATGTTGGACTTTTTAATGGCTATATTACATGTTGCATACTCTCTCTGGTACTTCATTTAAGATTTTACCTTTTTGTGGAGATGTGTTTTTGAGGGGAGAGGCTTGGGGTTTTGCTTCAGGAGTCAAATTGTTGTGTTAGCTTGGGCGTTTAAGAATTTGTGATTATCATGAAGTTACTGAAATCTTGTCGCCAGATATATGAGTGATACTTGAAGGTCCTGTACTGTCATGTGGAAGCTATGTTGTGGAGTGATCCATATATTTATGGTGCATGTTTGGGCTTATTCATAATCCATGGCACCTGGCAGTTTTACTTTGATAAACTATGATCCCTTTTTTCCCCAGTCATCGCTTTTCCTATTATGTTTTTCCTTATCTTTCCTTTTTTATGCATATAAGTGAACATAATTGTCTGACGTGTGTTATGTTGATGCCATGTCAAAATGCTGATTTCCATCTAGTTCCCCATGTGGCAATTTGTAAAGTGTTTGTGGACTCAAAACATTTTTCTAATCAATTGACTGCAGGCAGAGCTACCAAGGACCAATTGCAGATTTGATCTTACTAGCTTTGGGGAAGCTAATGAAGGCCTCAGTTCCTTTTCTGAGGAAACATCTAGGACTAAGGATTGGTCGCTTTCCAAAGAAAAGATTCAGAAATTGACCAAATTTCTGCATCTTCAGTCAAAACAAACTCTTTTAGATTGTATAAGAAAGCAAAATCTCTTGTTCCATGTTTATGGAGAAAAAGGTGGCTCTGCTTCTGAGGACAGAGAGTGCCGTGATTCATTATTTGCCACAAAGGTTGTTCGAAGAAGGAAGCTGCTACAGAGCACTCTACCTGCACCCGAATCCACAGCTGGCTCAACGTTCCCTACTCCCTCACCATCCCCATCTCCTGATTTGGCTCCTTCCCCTAGTGTTAACCCTCCAAGTCCAACTCCTGGAAAGAAGCCATTTTTCCCCCCAGCTGACAGATCATTACCTCCACCCGGTGAAAATAGTTCTTCAGATCCAGTGTCCGGTTCGGATGTTGAGCCAGTTTCAGCTACCAAAAGTAATCATCAACCAATTATAATAGCAGTCGCTGTTACAGCATCAGTGACATTTGTATTTGCAGCTTTATTATTTTTTTGCTGTACTAGGATGTGTGGGGGAGGCCGTGGAGCCAGACGAAATGATGAGAGACCCCTTCTGAGTCTAAGCTTAAGCGACTACTCTGCTGGTACGTACTCTCTGTGATCTTCTTATTGCAATGGCTTATTTTGATAGACTTCTGACAATGACTAAAAAATATTTTTCAGGTTCTTCACACAAGTCTTTTGGGATGTTGAACTCAATTAATGAAGCAAAGCTTGGTCAGCAGTATCCAAGTAATAACTCAATGCATGATAAAAGAGCCTCATTTGTGGATGGTAAGCGATATGCAGTTGATGGTCAGCAAAATGAACCAGTATCAGTTGGTGCTGCCAGTGGTGATGTCAAACCCGCTTCTGAGACCATTGATGCATCCAACAAGATTGGTTTGGTACCACCTCCTCCTGGAAGGATTGGTAGTACTTCTTCCCTAAAACCACCCCCTGGAAGGGCAGTTCCACTTCCTCCTGAGCCACCTGCTTCTCTTAGGCCTCCTCCTAGTAGTGCTGGTCCTCCTCCTCCTCCACCTCCCGCACCTCCTCTGCCTCGGAAAGCTGGAAGTGCAGCCCCTTCTCCTCCGGGACCACCTCCTCCACCTCCTATGGGATCTGGGGGCAAAGCTGATCCACGTCCTCCTCCACCTCCAAAAGGGGGTATTGCTCCACCCCGACCACCACCAGCAATGCCTACATCCTCTAAAGTTCCTAGGCCATCTGTTGCATCAAATTCTATGTCAAATAATATTGGAGCTGGTATGGAGGATAACAGCGATGCTCCCAAAGCCAAGTTAAAACCCTTCTTCTGGGACAAAGTTGTGGCCAATCCTGACCATTCAATGGTTTGGCATCAGATTAAATCAGGATCATTCCAGTAAGTTGTCTTCTTTGAGTGTTGAAACATTTCCCAGGACTATGCTTTGGGTTATTCTTGTACATCTACATATTACTTTTCTGCTGAATAATGATAGGTTCAATGAAGAGATGATAGAAACTTTGTTTGGACATGCATCTTCTGACAAGAACAAAAATGGCCACAAGAAAGACTCTTCTTCTCATGATCATACACCCCAATATGTTCAGATCCTTGATCATAAAAAGGCACAAAATTTATCAATCCTTCTGCGTGCACTTAATGTTACAATAGAAGAAGTCTGTGATGCACTTCATGAAGGTAAAATGCTCCCTCTGTCTGACATTATAATCTTGGTGTTGACATTTTTCCTACAGGGAAGAATCTGTTACCTGTTTATTTATGTTATTTAGCATTGAAATATATTGATCAGAACAGGATAGGCAATATTTTGGCCTGTCTTGGAAGCTCTGGAATGTAATATATCAAATACTTGTGTCTGGTTTTATGTGTCTTGTAATCTCTTCTAATAAATTCAGGAAATGAGCTTCCTGCGGAGCTCCTACAAACGCTTTTGAAGATGGCACCTACACCAGATGAAGAACTGAAGCTTAGGTTGTTCACTGGTGAATTATCTGAACTTGGTCCTGCTGAGCGTTTCCTGAAGGCACTGGTTGACATTCCATTTGCTTTTAAACGACTGGAAGCATTGCTTTTCATGTGTACTCTAGAGGAAGAGGTTAATGCTACTAAAGATGCCTTTGAGACCTTAGAGGTAGGATGGTCTATGTTACTTTGGTCAAGTTTTGTGATTTGTTATTTTGCTCCTTCCCATTGTTAGTTTACTTTTTAGCTCTATTTTATACTTGTTTTTAATGTCTGAAAGAATAGATGAGTGCTACTTTGATATTATGTTGGATTGTTCATCTACAACTTTGATATTGATGATGTAGCAAATGCTCTAACTGGGTCTGATATTTTCACTAGTAAAAGATTACCACATATGCACTTGAAATTATTTCTAAAAAGTTGTGCATATTATTTTCAATTTAGGTTTCTTTCTGTTTTTTACGCTTGTTAACTGTGTAATAAACCTGGAAACAGCTTTACTTCCTTTCTAGTTTGACTTGTTCTTTAGTTCAAGCCCTTATGTTGACTGAAAATGTGACCCCTTGGGGAATGACTACTGTGAATCCTTGGGAAATGCCTAATGATTTAAATGGCAGGACACTATGTTCATGCCAAATTCCTGCAGTTTTTAATGACAACTATTAATTGTCAGCTTGGTACTATGTGGCAGGTTGCTTGCAAGGAACTTAAAAGCAGCCGATTGTTTCTCAAACTTCTCGAAGCCGTTCTAAAAACTGGGAATCGAATGAACGATGGAACATTTCGTGGTGGTGCACAAGCATTCAAACTTGATACACTTTTGAAATTATCTGATGTCAAGGGAATAGATGGAAAGACTACACTCTTGCACTTTGTTGTTCAGGAGATAATCCGTTCAGAAGGTGTGAGAGCAGCCCGTGCAGCTAAAGAAAGCCGGAGCTTCTCGAATATCAGTGTCAAAACAGATGATCTACTTGAGGATGTGGCATCTGATACAATAGAGCACTATCGCAACCTTGGTCTTCAGGTGGTTTCTCGTCTAAGCAGTGAGCTTGAAAATGTGAAGAAAGCGGCAGTTTTAGATGCTGACACCTTAACGGGAACTGTTTCCAAACTTGGCCAGTCGCTGTTGAGAACCCGAGATTTCCTAAACAAAGACATGAAAAATTTAGAGGAAGCTAGTGGCTTCCATGAAATATTGAAAAGCTTTGTGCAGAGCGCTGAGGCGAGTGTGATGGGGCTGCTGGAGGAAGAGAAAAGAATTATGGCTCTGGTGAAGAGCACTGGTGATTACTTTCATGGGAAAGCAGGTAAGGATGAAGGCTTAAGGTTGTTTGTCATAGTAAGGGACTTCTTGATAATTCTAGACAAGGTGTGCAAAGAAGTAAGGGAGGCACAACAGAGGATGCAGAAAACTCTTAAGAAAGAGTCTTCCACTGCATCCTCCTCCTCCGAGCCTCGCCACCAACCTTCACCTGATCTTCGTCCACGGCTTTTCCCTGCTATTCAAGAGCGACGAATGGATGAATCTAGTTCTAGTTCAGATGATGACAGCTGATAAGCTCCTCTCAAGAAGAGAATGTCCATTCCTATTGTGATAGTGTACTCTGTGCATTGGCTGAAGATATCTAATTCCGGACTAGATATGCAGCATTTGCAGTGACCTTCTACACGTCATGGATTTCTGGTGTTGTTCCTGGGTTAAAGTGGTCCTTCAAGACTTTCAGGTCTTTTATCTTAGCATTCATAGAGCGAGCAAATCCAAAATAAAAGTGCCAAGCCAATAGAACCTGCACTTCTTTTTGAGGCCAACTTGAACCTGGCAGATGATGCAACACCATACGTGAATTGTGTAAACTAGTCAGTGCCTCGGTGTAGCTAACCTGTTCAGTAGTAGTTAGAGTTACTTATCTCTTTATTGTTAACATCATATTCCTTTTTTAGAATGGGTTGTCCATATTTTGGAGATATGCAGCTGACAATTAAGAAGGTAGCTTCCACACAGAAATTGTGAAATTATCAGGGGAAACAATGTGCATGCTTTGAGAGTCAAAACACTGCTCTTTGGCTTCCTGAAATTACAACAATCCATATCCCCACCTTGCAAGAAGATAATCTTGTTGAATGTAAAAGCTTGGATTGCCAGATACAAAAGTGGAGGAGAATGTTTGTTAAAATAAGTCCCAGTGTGCGGCTATATTAACTCAACGAACGAACAGGTAGCAGCAGTAATCAATTAAAGTTTTGACACCTTACGAAACAAGGCTAATTACCATAACGCATGCAGACCTTGTTGGATGATGTTATGCTTGAACGAAGAGATCGGTCCGCTTGATGCCTTGGTTTTAACTCGTCCAATACACCAAGGTCTAATGGAAATGGGGCGCGGAAATCTAGGAATAGAATTATTAGAATTTAGTATCAAATAGTAGAAATGATAATAATATTAATTAAAATGTTAAATATGTTATATTTTGTAAATAATTAATAAAATTTCTAATGATTATAAATGAATTATTTTATAATAAAAATAAAATTATCCACTAAATAAAATAAAAAATTGTTAAAAATTTTATATAAAATTCATAATATATGATTTTGATGATAATATTTTAATAAAAATAAGATATATTTTAATAATATTTTTAAAATAATTTGAATACAATTTGATAATAAGTCTTTTTTATTTTAACTTATACTCAAATTCTCCTTAAAAATAAAAGTCTAAAATTACATTTTATCTAATTTCCGTAATGAAAGAAGTGCAGGGAATAAATTCTTCGAGCTTTACAAGTTAAAAAATTAACTTAGCACATCCCACACAACCGCAGGGTCAGGATGGCCGAGTGGTCTAAGGCGCCAGACTCAAGTTCTGGTCCTCTAACGAGGGCGTGGGTTCAAATCCCACTTCTGACAGGCGAAGTTTACTTATTTTTGGTTCATGCCACGGTGACTATTCCTTTTCGACAAATCAACCCTCCTCCGAACTCTAATTTCACGATTTCCATGTCAATCCTCCGATTCTTTTCTTATTTACGAATCAGCCTTCCTATCCTAATGCCATTTCCCGATTACCCTACCCAGTTTATATAATCCACATATTTTTTTAAACATTCCGTATCCATAAACCCTAAATCCATATTTTTCTCTGCCCTTGAACTGTTTAAGTGAATCCCCCCATTTGCCTTTCAAAAGATGAAGCAAATGAAGCTTTTTCATGATATCTCCAAATTATCAATCAACTATTGCCGCTACTTCCCCAATGCAATTTCCAGGGCAGGACAGTTGCCGGCGGTAGCGGTGGTGACCGAAGACATGTGGAGGAACGTCGGAGGTCGACCCTCTCGTTATTTCTCAACAACTAGTCCAGAAACCACCCCGCCACTAAAGAGTAAAGTAAATGGCGAAATACCCAACTCACCAAATCAACGGCTTTTCGTGTTCCATACCGGTGGATTGACTTGTAACCAATGGAGGAAACTTAAAAATCTTTGCTATCCGAGTGGGAAGATTATGTTTCGACCAAATCCTAGTGGGAATGGGGAAAAGGTGCAATCTTCAACCCAGGTTGGCCACCGTGCTGCCGGTCCTACCTGTGTTTTGTACTTGAAGGAAGGAGAAGCTTCAAGTAAGATGCTTGAGTTGTTGTCTTCTTCTTATTTGGAGTCAATGGGCCAAGATCTTCTTTTGCTATATGGACAACAACAATCTAACTTGTTGGATCACTTGTCAGTGGAAAAAGCTTCTTCTTTTGATGATGAGTTGGATGCTTCTGTTTTTAGCTTCTATTTGCCCACTTCTTATTTTTCTTTCATGTGTTCTTCTGAGATGAAATTAGATTGAGATTGTCTGTTTTCTTGGTTGACGATCCATGTGAAAGGATTATAACCCTTGGAAGAGAGTTGCAGTCTCTAATTGGAACGTCGAATAAATTGATGGAGAAGTTTTGGGTTAGAGGCATTTGTACTTGGTTGGTTTTCCTCACTTTTGTCTCCTTGTTTTAATGAAGATTGTTGCTATACTTTTATACGTTTAATCATGGAAAGTATATTACTGGTAGCTGTTTTTGAGAATTTAATTTGTTGATTATAACCTGAGTTTCATCTGTTGATCTTTCTTCTGCCATTTCTTCTAAGAAAGGATGGAACTCAGCATCTGATTTTGCTTAAAATATCTTTCACCCATTTGTTCTCCCAAATTGAGTTTGTCTTTTCCTAGTTAATGCAATAGTAACAGACATCAACGGAAGTGGTCGTTAATTGTTTTCCCTTTGGGTTTGGATTGTTACAATTGAATAGTGAGTGGTTAATTGTTTTATTCTTCCTGCATGAACTGACTTCTGGATGGCTAGGACTTAATTCATATTAGAAGAATATATACATTTAGCATCTTCTCTTGCAAGAAAAACTTAAGTCATTTATCATCTTTTCAATCTTGTGGACGTGGTTCTCGCTCGTCTTTCAGTATCATTCTTATTATGGCTCGAGTTATCACTGCACCTTTAGCTAACATTTAGTGAATGCAATTCGCTTCTTCATTCTGACATGATAACTGGCTGATTGCTTGAAATCAACATTATTTAATGAAAGAACAAAATTAACTGGGAGGAAACTGTAATCTATCATTTGCAGCGTATCTGCTTGAGAAAGTTCAACAATAGATGGCCTTTCTGGAAAATGGTGTGAATCTTGTATAAGCCTGTATTTGAGAGGCAGGATTCCAAGTGGTGTGATCAACAGGAAAACAAAATCATTGGAAGTAGAATAATGACTCCTTAAATAGACCTAAGCAGCCTGGAGTTATTCTTTAAGTAATGGCCCATGTTCCTCGTTTATGCATAGATGTTCATTTCAATGCGAACGTAAAATTATGTGGCCCTGTTTTACATCTGAGTGAAGTTTTCCGTATCTCGTCAGTGGATATATGGCAACCAGATTTGCTGGACGCCGATTGGTTGAATTGTCGAAGCCTCTAAAATAATTTCGATTCGCCAAACTTTATAGTAGTCGTGAAACTATTTTCATGTCGAATTCTTAGAGAATTAAACACTAACTTCTTAATTTCAATTAATAAAAAGTAAATGGGGGCGAGGGGGAGAGGTTTTGATTAAATAACTGATTAATTCAAAAATAAATTAAGTCAACTGAATTTAAATATGAGAAAGTCAAGATTATCGAATTCTGATTCAAATGAAAGATTTTGTCTAATTGTAACATTTGATCGTTGGTTTAAACAGAATATTTTTACAATTCAAGCAGTTATTTAGAAATATATTAGGATAATTGTAACAAGTTTCAAATTTTCTTAAATTAATTGGTTCAAACTCAACATTCAAACCAAAATTTATTATCAATCGATTGAGTGTGATAGTATTCTATATCAAATAAAGTTCCATGAAAAATACTAAATCATAAATTAAATAATTGAGATAGTTGCAACTATTTAATTTAGTTTTCTTATTTATTATAAGTTAAATATGGAAATTCATAAATAACCTATTTGCTATTGTATCAATTCTTCATGATAATTACGGATCATTGAATTCTTGGACAACAATAGAATAATCAACATTAAATTAAATTATCATACTAATCGAATATTAATCATTTATGAAATATGAGAACCTGTTTGCCCTTTATTTGACTAAAGGACAACACGTAGCCTTTTTTTCAGTTTGTAAATGAATTTTGAGCGTGCTAAAAAATTAAAGTGTTTCCAAACTAAAGAAAAATAGGAAAAAAATATTGCGCCTTATAATCTGACTGAAATAAAAAACGAATGTGTATTGCTAGAAAGGGACAAAAATCTAACAGAAAGTACTTGGCTTCATTGGTAAACAAATCGGCAAAAACGCAATGACTGAGAAATTGAAAAATGGTTAATGATAATTGAAAAAGAAAAGGGCTAGGCTAAGGAAAATAATAGATTGCCGAAAATAACAAGCTAAAAGGTTCAAAGATTTGCTGGGATGCCAGACTTTTTGATATGTCAGAGGTTGGATCCTTTTTCCCGCTTCAAAACTCCTATTTATAGCCAAAAATGTTGAGTGTCCTACTGCAATTGAACTTGTAATCTTGATGAAATCGTATCCTACTAGATAAAGATAAAGTTTAAATAACTCTCATCTTATCCACTAGAGATAGAGTTGGGCTGGTGTCCATCATCTTATCCCCTCTTTAAATTTGGACTCCCAGTCTCCCACTCCAATTCAAACTCAACTACGTCCTCTTTTGCTGGACACCGAACTCTAATGGGTCAAGGCCAGTGTCTAGATTTTGAATCGTGAATTTTCTTTGGGCTTTGGGTTTTTGGACCAAATAGTAAAAATGGGCCGAACCTATTTTTCGGTATAAACATTTGCCCCCTGCACCATTGGGCTTATAAATATAAGCCTAATGGTGGCCTTTAAGTATCTAGTATATCTTTTGGACATTTCGCATGTTATACCCAACGGTCATCCACCTATACTTGGTAATAACTCTAGTAATCCCCCATAGTGGCCATCCGGACATAAATCACTGAATGGACTTGGACATAGAAATTTCAAAGGACTTTCTGATAAAAACGTGCCAATCAGCCAGCCCGAGGTAGTCCCATTCACTGCTTCCTTTTAAAACGTAACCTCTTCAGTTCTCCAAAAGCTCTAGTAACGTCAATATATAAGGGCTGCTTCTCGTTCCCTATTAACCACCCAAAGAGACGGTTTTCGAAATCTACCCAAAGCTTCCTCTCCTCTGCTAGTCACGCTTTTGCCACTCCGCCGTCATCACTACCGTCGCGCGATATCTCAGTGCTCTGTCTCCTAACACCGTTGAAGCCCACTCGTCTGAAACCGATCCATCACCGTCGACACCCATTGGTACGCCTACGCTCCTTTCTCCTCTTTTCCATTCTTATGACTTCTGTTTAACTTTCACAAATCATGTCTTTCTCCAGGAATACCATCATTCTTCTTCTTTCGAAAGCTCCATAAACTGTTCAGTAGGATGTCAGGTATGAATCTTCTCGAACCCCCCCATTTCGATTTTGGGTGACTGTTGTATTTCTGGTGACCTTGAGAGTTCCTAGTGACTTCCGAGGTTTCGGGTGGTCTCTGCAATTTGAAGTTTGGATGATGGTTACTTGTTTAGTGTAATGGGTACTGAGGTGTGTTTTAAAAGTTGTATTTGCTTGCAGGTAATTTTGGGAACTCCCATTTGCAGGGGAAACTCTGCCAAATTTTCTTCGGACACTGACCTCTCATTTATGTATTGCAGATTCGAAAATCCCTCTAACTCTCTCTACCTCTAAGGCCTTGGTCACCAAACAGGTATAGGCCCCTCTTTTGCGTCTCTTCGTCCTTTGAAACTCCATTTGGTCTAAACATCTTTATTTATTATTCAGGGTGACTCTCAACAATGCTTCACTGTTTCTCCGTCCTCCCCAACTCCTTCGGACATGCCCTTTCCACTGCTTAAGGGAGAAACCTTTCTCCTCCATCGGGATTCCTTCGCTGCTCTTAGTAAACAAAGAACGTGGATTCCTAATGCGTCAGAGTACAAAGCCTGGGTGGCCACTTTGCGGCCACACTTCGAAAGTCTCTAGAAGTAGGTTGGTGTAGCTAACCTTATTGAGCTGTCTCTACACCAGCAGTACTTCGACAGGGACCTGATCATGGGAGCCCTGCGCTTCTGGAGCCACGGCTGTAATTCTTTCCTCTTTCTACATGGTCCGATGTCGGTGACTTTGTGGGATGTCGTGGAGATTACTGGCCTCCCTTTGCGGGAAGAGGAGGCTGCTTCTGCTGTTTTCCCAGAGGAAGACAGCTCTTTGGAGGAGGCCTTGGTTTCTCTACCCACCGCCTCTTCTTTCAGTGGGGTGAGTATCTCTTAACTTGGTTGCTGCCTACTTCTCCTTTGTTTTCCAACATTCCTAACCACTCGTTTTCCTCTTTTGTAGGTAATAAGGCAGGCCAAAGATTTGGACCTGCCAAGTCAAAATTTGGCTCTGATGTGATACTTGGTTGCCAAGTACATCACTTGTTTCGTAGCCGGAAGGCTTACCAAGGAGACCAAGAACTTGGCCCTCGCGCTTCACCAGGGTCAACAAGTTTCCCTAGCCAGCATTTTCCTCGGTCACTACTATCAAGGCTTATATGTAGCTGTCACCTCGGAACCTCCATCGGCTTGGCTTCTCCAACTGTGGCTCCTTCTATACTTTCCATCTCTGCATTCTTTGGCTTCAATTTGGAGGGATAAAGTCGTCCCTAGGGTTGCAGCTTCTTACTACCCCTGCCCCCTACCTCAGGAGGAGGTAGTAAGGTATTTTATGAACTTGAGGGGACAGGATTCCCCTCCTTTGTTTTTTTTTCTACCGCAGCGAAGAATGGGATATCCTTTCAGTACATTTACAATGATATCTGTCTGGTATGCTCAAGGAGCATGAAAGAGATTGACGTCTGGTTTGTGAGGCTCGACATCTTTTGAGTGGGACCTCTGCTATGCTGAAGGGGGGTGGCAAGCAGTTAAGGGTTTGCTGTGAAATTTATATGCCGCAAATGTGGTGCTGTCAGTTCGGTTTGATGCAGGGCTGTCTGGACGCTATCCAGCGTCTCTCTAAGCCGGATGGCAGTAGGGTCTCTTTGTTAGAGGCCAAAATTAAAGAGTTCATTGAGAAGCGCCGGGAGAAACTGTCGGACACTGGGATAAGGCCGATCGTCTGTGGTAAGAGGGATCTGGCCTCGATGATCGACTCCTTCGATTCTTGATAGGGGCATGTTTCTCAGACCTTCGTCCTTTCTCCGCCTGATCAAGGTATGTCTGGTAATTTTTCATTTACCTAGGGCTTCATGCCGATATCTGACCCTTTCTTTTGCTTTCAGGTGTTCTCTCTCCCTTGGCTTCTAGAGGAAAGTTGTCTGCGGCCTTGGCCAAAAGCAAGGTCCAGAAGGCTGATCAAGGTAACTGCCCTTCTTTTCCATTTCTTCCTTTCTCTATTTCTCCCTAATTTTGTCTGTGATTTGCAGCTCCCTTAGGTGAAAAAGCACCTAAGCAACCTAAGGTCTCCTCCAGTGTCAAACCTAAAAAGACACTGGACAAAAAGCAAACTTCTTCTGCTGGTTCCCATAGGTCTAGAAGGTTGGCTAGTCATCCAAATTTCAGGAGGGTCACTAGTACTCTAAAGGTCTCCAGCGATAAAGGTTCAAAGGGGGTAGGTGAAGAGGAGGAAGTCCAGAGCTTTAATGAGGTCACCCAGGGTTTGGAAGTTACTGGTGGCCAACAGGACAATGAACCTGTGGTCACCGAGAACATCATGGGCACTAGGACCCCCGGTGACCAGGCTTCTTCTCTCAAAGCGGTATGGACTTTGTCGTGCCAGCCTTCTTCTTTCTTTATGATGATACATCCTTGTTGACTTGTATGTATTCTCTGCAAGCTCTGGTGTCTATTAGTGCTGCAGTAGAGGAAGAGCTATCTTGGGAGGACCCCCTGGCTGTGATGGACTTAAGTGTCTTCAATCCTCCGTCCGCTGTCCCCATTGTGGTGTCCCCAGAGGAAGCAGCTGTCGCTAAGGAAAAGGTGAGGGCTTTCTTCTCTTCTGATTTTAACTCACTGGAAGAAGCTACTGTAGAGGAGTCACTCCAAGCTATGGAGGTTTTGCTATCCTCAGATCTTTTGGCCACCGAGAAAGTGGTGTTAAACTCTCTGAAAGGCATAATCAGTAGCTTGAGGGCCCAATTTTCAACTTGTTCCAGCCAGAGGCCAAATGAGTCACTTCCAGGCTCTAAACTCTTCTTACGGCCTTTAGAAGAAAGCAGTGGAGACCCTTGCTAAGGACATCAAGCAATTCAAGCTGACGGCTGACAACCACATCGCTCAAATAAAAGCTTAGGAGGAAGAGATTGCAGAACTTCAAGGAAAGGTTGCTGCTACTCGACAAGAAGTGTTTGGGCATTGGACCTCCTTGGTGGGTAAGAAGGAAGCTTTGAGGGTGCAGAAGCAAGAGGCCACCGAAAGTGGTGAGGAGCTGAAAAAGCTCTATCCTTCCATTGTGGCTTGTTCTTTTAATCTGAGGGGAGCTGAAAGAACAATTCATGATTGCTTAGTCCAGTGGAACGAAATCCGTCATACCCAATATTCCTTTCTGTAACCTTTGTGGATTGCATGTATAGCTTGCTTTAGAAGCGACCTATTTTGGAAGGACTTTTGCATTTGGCTTTGCAATACTTGAACTTGAATTTTGCTATGAATGAATGACGCACCAAACCTTATTCCATTTATTTATGCTAAACTGATTACTCTTACATAAATTTGGGCAGCCCACTTCACAAAATTTTATCAGTGTCCGCCCATCGATGCGAGCATTTAAACCCTACTCTTTCTAAATATTTTCCCACATGGTGGGACAGTATCTCTTCAAGTATTTGTCGTTGATGTACTTGCTGTGAGTTTCTCCGGATAGACTTAATAACTAGTAGGCGTTCTCAGGTAACACTTTGTGGACTTTGAATGGCCCTTCCCAGTTCGTTGACCATTTCCCGTACACCCGATCTTTGCTTCCAATGGGCAGTACCAACTTCCAGACCAAATCGCCTTCATCAAAATCTTTCCTCCTCATTTTCTTGTTGTAGGCTCTAGCCACCTTCTTTTTCTGTAGAACCATCTTATTGAGGGCATCCATCCTCACGTGGTCCAACTCCTCTAGCTCCATCATCATGGCTTGAGAGTAGTCCTCTAGCGTCAAATTGTTTTGCCATGCAATCCTTAAAGAGGGCACACTACTTCCATAGGTAATACAACATCATGTCCGAAAGTCAATAAAAATGGGGTCACCCCAGTCGTGCTTCGTTTCGATGTCCTGTATGCCCATAGAGTCTCGGAGAGGGGGTTATGTCAGTCCCTAGGATTGTCTTCCATCATCTTTTGTAGAATGTTAATTATAACTTTGTTTGAGGCCTCGGCTTGTCCATTCACCTGAGGATAATAAGGACTTGACCTTAGTAGTTTGATACCGTAATCCTCTGCGAATTCCCTAACTAATTCTCCAGTAAACATTGTCCCTTGGTCAGTGGTAATTGACTCAGGAATCCCAAACCTGTGGATCAAATTCTCCTTGATAAATTGAATGACTTCTTTTTTCTCGACTTTCTTCATCGGTAGAGCCTTCACCCATTTGGTGAAGAAATCTATAGCCACTATGATGAAAGAATGGCCTTTGGATGACGCTGGGTAAATTTTTCCAATCAGGTCAATGGCCCACCCACGAAAGGACCAAGGCTTGATTATACCTGTCAATTCCATGACTGGTAGTCTCTGGATTTTCCCGTGTCTTTGACACTGCTTACAGCCCTTAGCATACCTAAAACAGTCATCGAATACTCGAGGCCAGTAGTAACCGTGTCTACGAATCAGCCAATGCATTTTCTCTCTGGATTGATGAGCACCGCGCACACCTTCATGTACTTGTTTCAAGACTTTCATTGACTCCATCGGGCCTAAACATCTAAGAAGGAGGCCATCGACAGTTTTCCTGTACATAGTACCTTCTGCTAGAAGATAATTCAGTGCTTGCATCTTGATTCTATAGGGTGTCCTTCCTTTTGGATTTTTCAAGTATTCTCTGATAGAGCTTCTCCAGTCACCAGCACACTCTATATCAATGTGGATAAGGACGAACATATGCATCAGCTCATCGGACATCTTTACTCCAGAGGCCACCCTAGCTATCGAATCTGCCTCCCAATTGTCTTCTCGTGGAACGTAGAATAAATTCACGTACTCAAAATCGTCTAACAACTGAACCGCAGCAGCAAAGTACGGTGCTAGGGAAAAACTACTACACTTATATTCGCCGTTTAGTTGCCTGATGACCAATTGCGAATCCCCATATATGGCTAAGTCTTTTGGCACCGAATTCTTTAAGAATTTCCAACCCAATTATTAGAGCTTCATACTCAGCTTGATTGTTGGTGCAAGGAAAGTTGAGATTGAAATAGAGCATAGTTTTGATACCTGCTAGGGATATGATAATAACTCCTGCCCCAGTGGCATTAGTCGTGCTGGACCTATCGAACTTTAAAATCCATGGGGCCCTTTCTAAATAGAACACGTTCAGGTCCGGTTCTGCAGTATCGAGGACCTCTACGCTCAAATGATTAGCCAGAAAATTTGTGATGGCTTGCCCTTTCACAGACTTCTGAGGTAGGAACTGGAGAGAGAACTCGGCTAAGGCAACAGCCCATTTTCCTATTCTCCCAATGATAATCGACCTCGTCAACATGTACTTGACCACGTTAGTGTTGGACACCACAAACACCAAATTTCCCATCATGTAGTGCCTTAACTTAGTGCGCGCAAAATATAAGGTCAGACACACTTTTTCAATCAGAGAATACCTAACTTCAGCATCTTTGAGAGTCCTACTCAAATAATAAATGGCTTGTTCGTTGCCTTTAGTGTTGTTCTGAGCTAGAACGCATCCAATTGAAGTTTCAGACGCTACTAAGAGAAGTGAATCACACGTTAATAAGAACTTGTATATAATAAACTAGATACACTAAAAGGGAGGGTTGAATGGTGTATCCTTTTCGTGAATACGAATTATAAGAACTTCTTGAACTTGTTAAAAGACTAATGCAAAGTTTATACGAAACTTGTTATGAAATTAAATCGCAATTTAACAACAGAAATAAACTGAAGTAAAAGGTTAGAGTGTAGACACTGCGATTTTATACTGGTTCACCCCAAACCGTAGGCTACGTCTAGTCCTCAGAGTTCGTCTGAGTGTTCCACTATACTTCAAACAACTACAAGTATTCTTTTTCTTTCAGAGCCTCTTCAGGTCTCTTTCACAAAGTATTCTTTTTGCTATAGCCTCTTCATGCTCTCAGACTTTTCTCTCTCTAACTAGAAAGGTAGTGTGAGCTTTTGTTACAGTAAGATAGCTCTCTTAGTATCATACTACAAAAATCTCTTTTGTAAGCACTCAAAGATCACTGATGTCGTATATTCGTTTATTAGCATTCGCTCATTTAGTAGTTATTCATTAGCTCGAAAGCTTTGACTGAGACTTGTATTTATAGTCTCACTTTCTAACTACTTCTTGATCTTTGATAACTACTTCTTGAATCTTGGCAACTGTCTCTTGATTCTTGAAAACCGCTATTTAGTTGAGTTCTGTAACTAACTTCAACTAAGTAACCATCCGATGTATTGACGTAACTTCTTCTGAGTATCATCTGTGTCTTGCAATTCTTCTGTGTTATGCATTTCTTCTATGTATTGCACTTCTTCTAAGTTTTGTGCTTCGTCTATCTTTTTTACTTTGTCTGTTTTTTGAACTTCTATCTCTTGCATTTCTTCTGTCTTTTGCATTTCTTCTTTCTTTTGTACTTCTTCTGTCTTTGCGTTTCTTCTTACTTTTGTATTTCTTCTGTCTTTGTATTTCTTCTATCTTTGCGCTTCTTCTGACTTTTGTATTTCTTCTGTCTTTGTATTCTTCTGTCTTTTGTATTTTTTCTGTCTTTGTGCTTCTTCTGACTTTTGTATTTCTTCTGTCTTTGCGCTACTTCTTCGTTTTGCTCTTCTTCTGTGTTTTGTATTCCTTCTGTCTTTTGTACTGCACACTTAACAAACTTGTCAAAATGTTCATTTGTTTCTAACATTATTATTATTAGTTTGTCATCCAAATTACAACATCGTAAAGTCCTCCTTTTTATGATAACAAATAATCATATTATTAGAAAAATCAAAGTAAATGAATTTTATTCAGATAATGAAAAAATAACAAATAAATGAATGCGAAGATATCAAACAGAGAATAAGAAACAAAAATACATAATAAGAAACAAAAATACACATGTATATGCTCTTTATTCTTTTCTTCTGTCCTCTATTCTTTTCTTCTGTCTTTCTTCTCTTCTTCTTTTCTTCTTTATCTTTTCTCCCCCAATTTCAGTCTTTTCTCCCCCTTATTTGTTAGCAATCAAAAAATTTACCTTAGATGCTTCATTATTTCAGAGAACATTCGTTGCATATCTGTTCTGATTACATTAAGGTCTTATTCTATTGTAACCCGTAGATAGGCTACTTCCTCATGTAGATCACTTACTGAGTCCTGTAGATCATCAACCTTAGCATGAATTTCTTCAATTTCCTTCATCAAGGTTTCCTGACTCCACTGCTGTGATCGACTTTCTTCTTCCATTCCAATAGTAGTGTTTTGTGGTGCACTTGATGGAGAGAAGTGTGTAGCAACGATTGTCTCTGAAGATAAAACATCTAGCTCTATATTTTCAGAGCAGGGGATTTGACAAATTGTTTTCCTTCGGGGAGGTCAAGGTCATCAGGTCTAGGTAGTTTTGAAATTGGTTTTCCAAGAAGGTGAAGGACATCTTGTATTGAAGATATATAACTCAAAGGTCTAAGGTGCATAATGAGGTGCACAAAGAACTCTAAGTTAACAGTGATACCTCCAATCTTGATAGTTCGATATGGTCCTTCAGTCACTCTTCCAACTACCTGAGAGGTTGCAATTGTAGAGAAACGTCCACAATTATTTCCTAAAGCCTTAGAAATATGGTGTGAAACATATACTCCACTTGGTTGCACTACCTCGCATGCTTCATCTATGCTTCTCATAGCTTCTTCTATCAACTCTTGTGTTAGGTCACCTGTTTCTACTTCAGGGTATATCTTCTGTTTCCCTTTATCAACATTGCGAACAATGTCAGAAACTCTAGGTTGTATGTCTGGTACAATTTTGATCACTGTTTTACTCGTTACTAGGTAGATAGTATATCGATCTTTGGACATCTTTAGGAGATATGGTTCTGATTTTTCATCTCTTAGAATCCCATATAATCTTCTTTCTTCATGATTTAAAAGACGCATAGACCGATTATTGATCACTATTGGTTCAAGTTGTACCTTGACCAACCTCTTCTCAGATTCTCTTATTATAATTGAGCTTCTGTTCCGAACAGGGACCACTTCTTCTATTATCTTCATCTTCAAATTCTTTTTGCTGATTGGACTGTGTGATACTATTCTGGGTTCAACTGGTTTTTCCTTCTGTTGAGCACCGGTTGAAGTGTTGTCCTTCTGATTGCTCTTCTTCTTCTTACTTTCTTCTACTATCTTAGAAGATTGTTGCGGTTGGGGTCTCTTCTTCTCAAACTCCAACTTCTTCTTTATTGTGGTCTCCTTAGGTTGCTCTTGTTGCAAAATTGACACTAGAGACCCTGTAGCCTTTGATGCGCTTACTCTCTACTCAGCATCTTCACCAGGAATCAATCATCTTCCTCTCTTCTGTCAAATTTGTTTGAGAGTTAATACCTTTGGTGATCTTTTTGATTTTTTGACTTTTTCAAAATCAAGTGTCTCTGCCTTTCTCTTCAATGACACTTGTTTGTGAGATAGCTACATCTGGCTTTCCTCTCTTTGTCGCACAATCTCAGCTTTAGCTACTACCTCTGAGGAATGAGATTTCTTCTTTTCTTCACTCATTCTGAGCACTACTGTACGCTCCCCCTCAATCCTTGCTTTTGCCATAAAGGTTATATGCTTCCTTTTCGGACTTTTTAGTCCCATTCTACAAATGGTTCCAGCATTAATCATGCTTTTTATGTTCATCTTTGTCCTATTACCTCTTTCAAGGAGTATTCCAGAATCTCTAAAGATTCTTGTCAACAACATGCCATAAGGTAAGGTATTTAAATCCTTCTTCGACTTCATCATATATTTCAAAATCAGATGAGGAAGGTTTACCACCTGATGATTGAGTAAGTAGAACAGGCATTGTTCATCTACAATTGACATAACATTCTTCGATCCTGTTCTTGGTAGAATTTAGTGTAGAAATATAGAATGCAGAACCCTAGCCTTTGGAACAAGATTCGATGCCTTCTTGTCCTTAGGGTTACTACTTCCATAGAGTTGTTGATTGATTTAAGCCTTCTCAACACGGATTTCATTCATCCATCTAATGTTGTGAGACACTTCTGCTCCAACACCTGGACATCCAAACACCTTCTTGAGCAGCTCCATTGTCACAATAACCAACAATCTATCCACCGCCGATACTACAGTATCGTCTACTATTTTTGCATTCTTCCAAAACTCATAAACTTCATTCGGATACATTGGTTCACGAACCTGAAAGAAGCTTTTCCATCCGGCTGCATCAACTTCTAGTTCAACATCCATCTGATTCTTCTTCA
>JAOSBN010000179.1:50575459-50603198 GCA_027563595.1 Erythroxylum suave
TGTGCCAAAAATATGTTTGGCCTTTATTTGACTAAAGGACAACACGTAGCCCTTTGTTCGGTTTGTGAATGAATTTCAAACGTGCCAAGAAATTAAAGTGTTTCCAAACTAAAGAAAATTAAGAAAAAATATTGCGCCTCGTAATCCGATCGACTGAAATCAAAAACGATTGTGTATTGCTAGAAATGGACAAAAATCTAACAGAAAGTACATTGCTTCATTGGTAAACAAATCGGTAAAAACACAATGACTAAAAATTGAAAAATAGCTAATGATAATTGAAAAAGAAAAGGGCTAGGCTAAGGAAAATAATAGATTGCGAAAATAACAAGCTAAAAGGTTTAAAGATTTGCTGGGATGCCAGGCTTTTTGATATGTTAGACGTTGGATTCTTTTTCCCGCTTCAAAATCCCTATTTATAGCCAAAAATGTTGAGTGTCCTACTGCAATTGAACTTGTAATCTTGATTAAATCGTATCCCACTAGATAAAGATAAAGTTTAAATAACCCTCATCTTATCCTCTAGAGATAGAGTTGGGCTAGTGTCCATCATCTTATCCCCTTATCCCCTCTTAAATTTGGACTCCCAGTCTCCCACTCCAATTCAAACTCTACTACGTCCTCTTCTGCCGGACACCAAACTCTAATGGGCCAAGGCCAATGTATGGATTTCGAACCGTAGATTTTCTTTAGGCTTCAAGTTTTCGGCCCAAAATAGTAAAAATGGGTCGAACCCATTTTTTGGTGTAAACAAAACCCAAAACAAGAAACACTTGAATTAAAACGTAAATAAAAGTTTGGAATATAAAATCTCACAAGATTACAATTAGAGCTTCAAATCTCCTTGAATCAGAATTTAGCCGCAGATGGATTTTGCTTCAATAACAAAAATAGAAGAAAAATAAAGAATTGCTAAAAACGTAAGAAAAGAGAGAACTCTTTTCTGTTGTAAGGAACGTCCCTTTTATAGGGTATTTTAATCTAATCCTAATCTAACTCTAACTTGTAAAGATATATATCTAAAATGAATTCAAATTCTTACATGATAAAGATAAGGCGAAGTGTTCTAGTTAAACTTCAACTCTTCAAGCAATCAATTTTATCTACTGCAACAATCTTTCCACATCATCCAAAATTTTATAACCATCACAAATAATGTCTCAATTTGATGCAAAATGTCTCAATTTGATGCAATCTCTACCCTTGATTTTCTAAAACAACAAAAACATTAATTTTAACATTTAAGCACAAAAATAAATTTAAAATAAAAGAGAAAATTTCAAATAATAAGTAAAGATAGATCTTAACAAAGTCATAAAAGTTTCGCGTAGCTGCAAAGCTGGACGTGTTTCATAGTGTAAAGCTACAAAACATATAAAAACATTAATTTTAACATTTAAGCACAAAAATAAATTTAAAATAAAAGAGATAATTTTAAGTAATAAGTAAAGATGAGATCTTAACAAAGTCATAAAAGTTTCGCGTAGCTGCAAAGCTGGACGTGTTTCATAGTGTAAAGCTGCAAAACATTCTATCGTTGGATAAACTTATTCATCTTCTCCACAACCTATTACAGTAAATGAGTTAGTACATCATTTCTCCACTTTGCTCCTCGCACACTTATTCTCCTCTTACAGTTACAGTATACGAGTTTTGTTCTTGTAGATTGCATGAACCATAGGCGATGCTCTTTTACGCTGTATATGTGTATTTGGGTCTCATGCAATAATGACTATAGTTTGACCATGCGCAAGCTCACGTTGGATTTCATTTTATGTAAAGTGTAGCACTTAGCACGCCTCTAAAATCTTCATGGCAAAATGACGACTTTGAAGGCGTAAAAGGGCTTCCACTGGCGATTGATGATTGTGTGTGTGTGTGTATCGAATAACATAATTTCTTTAACTTGTGTTTATGCTTTATTTAAGATTCTTTATGATGCTCCATCATGATCTTTATAATGAAACGGGGCTAACCAAATGCTTTTTGCTAGTTCATATTTATTGATCATTTCTTCTTTAAACGGGTAAGTAATAAAAGTAAATTTATAACAAAAAGTTTTAAATTTAAGCCTATAAGATTCATGATTCACAATATGTAATAACAAGGTTTATATGACCAAAAAAACCACTTTAAGGCCTTCTGCGGCACTAATTAGTAAAATACATAAAATTAGTAAGCTAATGTTATTAGGTCCAAGGGAGCAGCGGAGCCTTTAAACGCAGCCCTTGGTTCAATGAATGACAACAAACTTCAAGCGTTCAAGGTGGATTCTCCAGGAACATACTGTTCCGGTTTCGAGTTTGAAAATGATGCCAACAGCAAAGCAAAGTTGATTCTAGAGGAAGGAAATTGAAAAGAAATATCTTCTGCAAAGTGACCGTCAGTTTGAGCCCGGGAATGGTGAATTGAAAGTTACTCCTGAAGCGTAGATTGTCAACAGAAGGAAGCAATAGAGAAGACAGGAGGTGCATCACCCTGATGACCAGAAGCCAGCAGGTGGGAAAGCTCTATCTGGAGGATATGTCATTGGTTGATGCCCTTTCCGAAGAATATTGGAGTATAATAATAAATAACTAAAGTAACAAGAGTCTAATTGTTGGGGAAAGACTGAAGGAAGGAATTAAGTTTAAGTAGGCAGGTGATAAAAGTAATTAGCAAGTTAATGTGGCATCTGTATTATCCTTTTCCTTCTGCTTATATGCTTTTGCATTACCAGCTTATGAAAAAGCTTTATGAGAAGCATTGCCACAATGATAACTGGCGTATCTAGATTATTTAGACTCCCCTCCAAATTGGTTCCTCTAGTTTCCTCTATAAAACCAGTTTGATTAGTCCACTAGCCAACGACTAGCAGATTGCCATTTTTAAGTAGGATACTAAATAGATTTCAGGTGCCACTCTTTATACCACGTTAACGACCCAGTAGCCCATCACCTCTTTAAAAAACTAGACATTAGCAACGCAGTATCTACAGCCAGGGTATCATAAACAAGTGAAATTGTATAGTGAGATGAAACAAATCAACACCTTACAGGATGTAGAACCTTATACAGTCCGGAGGTGCGACAGCAAGGATTTCATCTCTTAAAATCCTTTTCTAAGTAAATGAGAGCCGGCACAATATGGAACACCCAACTCCTGATCCTCCATAGTAACCATTTGTTTAAGAGCTATTCGCTCCTCTTTGTTTCTAAACTAATAACAAGAGACTCTTTGTTCAATAATCAATACCAGTTTCAGTAAATGAATGTAAGACCTTTCACATTGACGAACTCAACCACATCTTTCCAAAATGGTCGAGCTTCAATTGTCAGTACCAAGTAGCTGCTACATCTATAAAGGCAGAAACAATACCTTAGAATTCTCCCACATTTACCCTACATGATCCGTGATGATTAAAGCAAGATCACTCAAAAAATGCTCAACTGCAATCAATAATTATGAGATTTCTCTCGAAAGCATATAATTACTGTCAACTTTTAAACAGCTCGACTAGTTCCCCAAACTGGCATTATAGTTGATTAAATCGAGCGAAGACACTGCTATGGCAGTCATTCCATACCAAACACCATTAGTCCAAAACACTCCAATTCTACAATCAAAGCAGGTGCACCGCAACCGCAAGTCAAGCATAATACTAAACACGTCGCCAGTGTGGTTTCAGAAACTTCATCAAATGCCTATTTATGTTATGCTCGGAGCTTTTGTCAACTAATTCAAGCAAAAGCCATCAAGTATGACACGTGCCAAAAATACACAATCTGAAGCATTTAAGATTGCAAAATTAGACAAATGCTCAAGCTGCCAGACTTTAACAACAAACTCCAGCTACAGATGGATCCTGATTATACTCCCATATAATCATTTGCAATAAAACTTATAAAAGAAACTTATTCACCAATTTCATGCAACCTTCAAACAAAGACAACACAAACCTTTCAGACTATTATATCGGTTACAAAAACATTTATAGCGCACGTGTAGCCTCTTCCTACTGCAAGCATCAACAACCACTTCAATCAAGGGACATACATACAACTACTCAATACAAACAAAACAATCCATGTAACATAAACTAATTCATGCAGAGCCTGAACTAACGTCAATGGTGTTCCAACATAGAAAAACAATGCTAGAACTTCCATCAAACTTTCTCCTAATAATCACTTGATGCAAACTATTACTCCAAAAAAGAAACAAGGACATGAACTTTACATTCATGATCTCTAATTACCTAGCGTAAATTATTTAGGAAACAATTGCTATACTAAACCTCCAAGTCAACTTGCCATGTAGTCAAAGTCGGTAACAGCAGGTCCCAAATACCTATCATAGTCAGCTTACATAAAATCAATTTTATAATTGTTCAATGTAATAATAACTACAAGATCAAAACACGTTCAAAAGTAAAGAGTTATTCCAAAGCTGCAATTGCAGAATCTAGAGGCATATACTTAACTAGTAAAACACGCAAGAATTAAACAGTGTTGGCCCAATGCTGCAATATAAAGTTAGTACTAGTCTTTACCAACTCCCAAGACAATCTTAAAACGAGAAACACAAATTACACTAACCAAATTCCAGACAGTGGAGCTGGAACTTGATAAATCACAGTAGTACAATCAAGAACATATGCTGCAGTTGCAAATGGCAAATCCAGCTGAAAGCAAGTATACTGAATTCCAGTCAAAGGCATGTGCAGAACACAAACTAAAATCTTCACACATGAGTAAGCTAAACAGCAGATTTGATTGTAAATTCTTCCACCATAACATCAGTTGCAGGAACACCAGCAACAGAAATATGCAATTAAGTTGTCCCCCTCCTATTATCCAGAATTGATGAAAGACAAACAGAAGGCAATTTAGGGTGACAGACATCAAGGCGATGATATTATGTTAAACTGGGGTCACAAACAACAAGTTGATTCCAACTCAAAATGGTAAACTGGAAACAACACTACGTTAAAACAGACAGTAAGTCATATAGATTAATTTGATATTCATTATCAAAAAAGAAAACAACTTTCACAACTACAGAATTATATTCACACCAACAAGTAAAAACCCTAAAACATTTTAAACTACAATTACCCACGAAAAATTAAAAAACAAAAACAAAAACACCAACTCAACTCCTAACACTGAAACCTACTAGAACTGACACTAATAGCCTCATGAGCTTTCTTTGAGTATGAAAATCTAACTATCATCGTCTGCCGAGGCCTTGGATCCAGAGGTCCCAGTCTTCTTAGGAAGGAGTAGATTATGGATATTAGGCATAACACCTCCATTAGCAATTGTGACATCACCAAGAAGCTTGCTCAATTCCTCATCGTTTCTCACCGCCAACTGGATGTGTCGCGGCACTATCCTGGTCTTCTTGTTGTCTCTCGCCGCGTTCCCAGCCAATTCAAGAACCTGAATTAATCAGAAAATCATATTCAATTAGGGACCAAAATAATCTAGGAGCAATTCTGTCACCGTGCGAACCCTAGATCGCGAACGGAAACCGACCTAATTCATGAAACAACCCATTTTTCAATTTCAAGGGAGAGATAAAGACAGAACTATACATACCTCAGCGGCCAGATACTCCAGGACAGCGGCAAGATAGACGGGAGCGCCGGCGCCGACGCGTTCGGCATATTTGCCGGCTTTCAAGAACCTAGCGATACGGCCGACGGGGAACTGTAGACCCGCTTTGCTGCTTCTAGAGGTGGCCTTCTTGGAGGCTCCAGATCCTAGGGTTTTGCCTCTACCCGCCATTGAATTTTATTGAAAGCAAGAGAGGGAGAATAGAGGGAGAGAGAGAGAATGAGAACTGAAAATGGAGTTGTGAGAGAAGGCTTTATGGTGGGTTTGATATTATATAGGAGGCTATGATTCTAGAATTAGCCAATGGGAGAGAAGTACGAGGATCGATAAGGGTTACCGTTGGATTGAAATTGTAGAGAACGGTGGAGATGGAAACAACCCTTCTGCTTTCGTTGTTGGTCGTGACAAAAGGGGAGCGAAAACATAAACGGCGTTAAACGGGAAATTTGGGCTTTTGAAAATTTGCGGATTACGTTCGGTTGGGCACAAACAAGAAAACGATACGTCGTCAAGCAAAGGTCATGACACAGGTAGCGCCACTGTGTCCACGAATTGGGGCTTGGGCGAGGCATTGACCCAAATTTGAAACATTAAAGAGGCACAACTCGCAGCAGAAATGAAACATAAAAGAGTTTAACAAAAAAGGAAAAGTTAAATTTAAAATATTTTATAATTTAATAAGTAAAATATAAGGGTCCTCATATATTCTGAAACATATTTTTGTGGAATATATTATCTCATTTTAGATATCTAAATTTTTCTGATCCTTTTAGGTTGATAGTTCGACCTTTTGGTCTTTAAACATACATTTGAGATAATTTTTTCATTTTCCAAAAATTACATAAATGACTAATATGACCAAGTTTACACAGTAAAAGCAAAAACCAGATGAATGAGAGTTACTATAGTTTTTGCAATTTATGAGGTTCCTACTGTTTTGGCCATTGTTACTGTTAGATTTAACAAAGAAGTTTTTATATGACTTAATATTATTATTTTTATTATATCATATTCCAACCTTGTTAAAAACACCTTTATCATTCCCAATTAATGCGTCAAGATTATTCCTTCTATCAACAAAATTTGTAAGATCTTATTCTAGAGAAATGATTTTTCTAGCCAATTTCTCTTTCTCAAATTCTAAGGCAACAACTTTTTCTTCTAATTGTTTTAGCTTATCACAATCATTATCAAGCAATGCATTTTCTAATCGGCTCACCTTTTGTTCCAAGAATTCCTTTTTAGAGACTTTTTGCTTTTCGTCATTTTTGCTTTTTGTCATTTTCAAGAGACATAATTTTAGACATCAAACTCTTATTCTCATATTTAAATGATTTAATCTTATTCATTAAGGAATCATCATTATTTTTGGACTTCTCAACTATCATTTTGAATTTCATACCATACCGGCCAGAAAATAGTACAAAATTAGAGTATTTATGTACCGGGTATAAATATCGATCAATACCGGTTTGTTTTGTCTGGTACCAGACGGTATTAACTGGTATTTATAATATCGGCCATATATTGATCAGTACTGAAAATTTTAAAAAATGTAGAGACTAAGTTACAAAATTTTTTAAAAAAATTAAAATTAAACTCCCACGCACCCTTCTTCCTTTTTTTAAAGCTTTTTTAATTTTTTATTTAGTTAAACTTTTATTGTGATTTTTATTTTTTATTTTTAAAATAAAATAAAGATTTTAAAACTAATATTAATTATATATTAAATAAAAATTTAAAATAAATTATTTTATTTTAATTTATTTTAATTTTTATATAATATTTATTAATAAAATATTAATGAAAATATTTTATTTTTAAAAATAAATAATTTATAATTATTATTTATAACTAATATTTATTTTATATATTTTTTATTATTAAATCAAATTTTATTTGAAATATATATATTTTAAAAATAATTTTAAATTTAATTATATTTATTAATAATTATTAAATTAAATTTATAAATTAAATTAAATTATGATATTTATAATTATAATAATAATTAATTAAATATATAATATATTTAATTGATAGTGAATTAAATAATATATGTTTATGTTTCATGTTTCAATTCTACTTGGATGTTTCCTTATCACGAACTCTTGTTATAAATTATAATAATTTAAGAGTTAAGGATATTTATTATTCTTTTTATTGGATGTTTTGATGTAATTATTATTTATTATATAATGAAAATTGAAATTTTAATATTTTGAATACTTTATATTGTTCTAAAATTTATATTTGTATAATAATGATTTTTTATATAAATTATAGTTATTATTTATATGTAAAATATCTCTTAATTCATCTATTTCAATATCAAAGCCATGGTATACATCTCTTAATTCATCTATTTCAATATCAAACTCAGAATAGTATGCTACATCATCTCCTGATTCAACCATAAAACAAACATTGCTAACTTCTTCAGTCTTTTCTTCTTTAGAGTTTTCAAAATCTTCTTCCAACTAAGCTACAGTCATAGCTTGTTTTTTGGGTTTTTTGTTCTCTATTTTGTCCTTTTGAATAAGAGCACATTATGGTCTTGTGTATCCAGACTTCTTGCAATGATAATATATGATTTGATTGTTTTATGTATTGTTATTGTTGCTACTGTCTTTTTATAGAAACCAGTTATTTTCATATTTTTTATTTCCTTCTCTTTTCTTCATTAGTTTCTTTTAATAGAAGTGTGCATATTTTCTTATCGTGAAATTGAATTCATCATCTCCATCTATTTGCAACTTGCACTTTCATCACCATTTGATGGATTTTATTCATCCGTTGCTTTTAGTGTCATTCCTTTTCTGTATGAAGATCCTTCATCTAGCTTAAGCTAGAATTCATGGATCATCAAGTTTCCTTTTAACCAGTTGAGTGAAATAATCTCAAGATCCTTTGCAATTTCTAGAGTTGTCACCTTATATCTCTGTTCCTTTAGGAGTGACCTTAGAATCTTTGTAACAAGCTCATCATTGGGATATACCTTTCCTAAGTTCTTTAAGGCTGTGATGACATTGTTGAAGCGTTAGAAGAATTCATTTATAGTTTCTCCCTATTTCATACAAATAGTTTTGTATTGATCCACTGAAAGACTTATTCTATGTTTATTTACCCCAATCGTTCCTTTAAAAGTAACTTGAAGTTTGTCCCACATTTTATTTGTTGTAGAATAGTAAGATATCTTTTCATACTCTTTTGGAGATAGTGCACAGATCAGAAAATGCCTTGCTTTAGCAATCAGTTGTACATTTCTTTTATCAACATCAGTCCACACTTCTATGTTGTAAGTAGCAGGAGGTATGGTTCCAACTTTGATAGCTTGCCAACTTTCAATATCTACAAATTGAAGATAATATCATTCTCTCTTTCTAATAGGAATAGTTGTTTCTATTGAAATAAGGAGGCTTTGAGACAAACTGTCCTTCAAGACTTCTCAAATTGTTTTTCATGATCTATAACGTGCTATAAAATACAATAAATGTAAAACCTTGCTCTGATACCAAATGATAAAGCAAACACAAGCAAGAGAGGGGTAAATTGTGCATGACTTACAAAATTTGCAAGTTACTATAAATTCGTGTAAATGATAAGAACCTGCTAAATTTTAAAAAGAAAGATTGTAAATAAAAGGAGCTTATTAAAGCTTAAAACAAAAGGAGTCTGTTAACGTTAAAAACAAGAGGAGCCTATTAACATTTAAAAAACAAAAGGAGCCTATTAATGTTAAAAAAGAAAGTAGCATGTTAATGAAAGAAACCTCTTGCAATATTAAAATAGAAGGAGCCTATTCCAAAAGTGAAGGAGTCTCTTATAAATTAAACACACACTGTCATGCAAAAAATTAAAAGTTAAGAGAGAGAGAGGGACACAATCGATTTATACTGATTTGACTTATAACGAAGCCTAAGTTCAATCCCTAAGTATTTGGCTTGAGTCTTTCACTATAAAACTCCAAGTAGTAAATTTTCACGAGTCTCTCTAAGCTCACAAGGACATATTTTTTAAGATTCTTCAACCTTCCACACTCGTAATGTTTAACAAGCTTCCACAAGTGCTCAACAAAAAATATATAAAGGGTTTAACAGTCTCTCTCATTAGAGAATTTTTGCATGTTATAAGGCCCAAGGAGTTTGATATAGATACAACTTTCAAGAATATTGATATTGCTGAAGTTTTCGCAAATTTGTATGTTGTTCGCAAATGCAGTGGCTTTTCCTTAAATAGACATTTTCTTCAACTGGTAGTTGCTTTGTTTTGATTCTAAGTTGAATTTGTATCTAACGAATCTTTGATATCATCTCTGCTAGAATCTTCTAATATTCAGACATTAAGAGAAAAGTTTTGTCAAAAATTTTCGAAGCTTATTGTTCAACTTTGTAAGATCCTTCCGAGTGTTAATCATTTATAATAAGGTAAGTTTATTAAAAGGTTCTTGCAAGAAAAAAAGGCATTTTTCTATGATTTTATTTCCTTTTAAGAGTTATGTTGTTACCAATACAAAGAAATAGCTCCAATTTGAATTTTGAAATATTATATAGTTATCATCAAAATCATTAATAACGAACCTGCGCTATCATAAACAACTTGGTAACAGAAAGAAACTATTGCAGCAATGTCTTCCCATTTCGTTTGTAAATGTTCATTTATTTTCCAATCTCCTACTAAAGAAAAGCTCTCATTAGAGCCGATCACACATTTGTTGGCTTCTCCTCTTACTAACCTCTTAAATGCAATCATTTATGCCTTTTTCTTTTATTCTTTCTCTGTATTGAAGTTTGAGTTGAGTCTACTCTCAAATGATATGTCATTTCTTTGTGAGGTGAATGCAGTAATGGCTTAGGCGTTGACACAAGTAAGTTGAGCTTTTTTAGGAATATAAGTGCTTTTGCTTAGTATTTTGATTATTGTTGTCCATTTTACTTATGTTATAACCATCTCTTATAAGTCTTACAGTGTTAAATTTTTTTGCTCCTTCTCCTTACTATAAATGGAGAACAAAGTTGTATAATTAGTTCTAAATATTGATCATACATATCCCAATCTATTCACCAATAAATTTTGGATCAAAATTGCTTTGTCGATGTTTTAGCACTTGATATTCAACGATTTCTGATCCCTAAACTCCAGATATTTATACATGGAGACTCTAATTAAATAAGAAATTTTTACTTTGAAAGAGATTTATGTACAAGGCTTGAAAGGAGTTTATGAGACAACATCTTAAATTCAAATTTTATAGGGTTTTAATTCTCCTAACTTAAAACAAATGCCACACAATTGCATTTGACAAAATCTTAAAGAGTGTTTGTTTAAATGATGTGTAAATTTTAAGGGTCATAGTGCATGTAACTTTTGCCAATAAACTTAACTAGATGCAAATATGTTAATTATAACGTGAAACAAACTACTAAATTTTTGTCGACCACTTATAACTGCCCATTTATGTCAATCAACTAATCTTATAAACTAATAAGTGTATGTTTCTCCTTTAGCCACTACCTAAGTAATAAAAAAAACATTTCATTGCTTTCAATTATTGCTAATAGTGCTCTGCCTAAAATGTCATTAAGAATCACTCATCTTTCCACTTCAGTTGCTTTATCACATACAATGCCATGACTTCTTTCACTATCACAATCCCCATTTAATCCTTCATTATACTCATGCCTAAAATATATTTCAATGCAATCATATCAAAAAGACTTTATCTATAAATTCATTTACACCATATCATATGTATTAATAACTCTCCCCCACTATATAAAGGTGATCATATTTTGTAGCACACCTATAATTTCTAGTATGGATTAAAAAATTATATCTAAATCCAATTCCTCTACCTTTTGCCCTTGTCATAACATAATTTTGGTTGTTTCTTCCAAAATCATCCTATATAGAACTTGATGTTCATTCCTATATTCCTATACAAAAGAATCATATTATGAATCAGTTAATTTGGAAGAAATAAGTTAAGACACCAATTATTAGAAAAAGAGAAATGGTGTGTGCATGCACTATACATAGTATACTGGAAGCCACTAAGTGATTGACATCAGTCAAAAATAAAAGATGGTAATTATCTTCCAACAACATCTTCAATAGAAGTCTATTGAAGATGTTGTTGGAAGATAATTACCATCTTTTACCTTTGACTGATGTCAATCACTTAGTGGTGTTATATTGATTCATTTCACAATCTAAATTTCAAGATCTTATAGAAAATGCTCTAGTGAAAAAACCAAAACAAGTTATATTTGTAAGTCATTAAACACATAACACCATAGAAGTTAAAGCCTAAAATTTTACTTGTAGTGTGCTTATTTAAATAAGACCTTCCCAATATAAGAATTTCAATTTCTAAATAGAAGACCAATAATCCTTTAAATATTTGCACTATTTGGAATCTCTTATTAAGTTAGTCAACAAAGAATGTTTACTGGACCCTAATGTTAAGTTGAGGGTCAAAGAATAACAAAATCTTGGAATGTATTTCAAATAAATGAACTAGAATTTACCCAAGTGGGCTTATGACCACTTTAACTATTGAGAGTTTACGATGATGTTTCAATTCTCATTTTTACTCTTATCTAGGTAATTAAAAGAAAAAAATGATCAACCTTAACATTCAATTAACATCCATGTCAATTTTTTCACTAAATTGAATAAAACTAAATTGGCTAAAATGAAAAATAAAAATAAAAATCATAGGTTCATCTTCACTTGTGGGGACTAATAACAAACACTAGAAATCATTTTTGTATAAAAGTAATGAAACATTAAAAAAAAAAGCGAAACAATAGTAAACATAAGTAAAATAATTGTTACTATGAGGACTAAATAAATTAAACATCTAAATGATATTTTAGTATTTTAACTAGTATTAAAAAAATAATGAAACTTTTCATTTAATAGGTAATTTACTTTTAAAAGTTATAAATTCTTGTATTTTTATTTGAGTTCTATAACTTTAATTTGTTTTATTAAATTATATAATTTTCTTGAAGTGTTTTTCAGTTAATTAAATTCTATGAAGTCTGTTCACTTTTTAGCTATCATTTTGCATTAATTTGATACATTCTAAACAAATTGTGGCTACATTAAAAAGTAAAGATATAAGACTAAAACAAAAATTGAAATATTATGATATTTTAACTTATTTTTATAACATGATAAAGATATTTCAATTGTATTATTTCTTACCAAAAATAATTTCATGCTTGGAGGAATATACCGTGAACTTAAGAATTTAAATTGAATTATCAAGCTTTAACACTAAAATGAAATGGAAAAAAAAGTTTAGTGACTTTTTATCACTAACTAGAACATCTAGGTGCAATTTTTGAATTCCTTTTATCATTTCCTAATTCATCTCCTAGTTAATTATAAAAAAATTGAACTTTACTCAATTTCAAAATATTACTTATAACCTTAAAAAATAGTAATGAAATGCTTCAACTTTTGATTTATCTCAAAATAGCCTCCTATTAACCTTCAATCAATGATGATGACATGATAACCCATGTTAACAAACTTACATGACACTTGGTTAACTTATGTCTATTTATTGCTAGGTCATATTAAATATTAAAAATATAAAAAAACATAAATGTTATGAAATTTATACATGAAAGAGTTGTCTTAAACTTTTATGGTGGTTGTAGAATCAAGTAAAATCTTAAGAGAACTAAAAAAATTAGTTTTTTAATTTCAATTAATTAAGTGACAAACTAAATTCAACAAGGAATCAAAATAAATTAACTAAGTGTTAAAGTAAGAAATTCAATTGTATTTAAAATTGATTCAAGAGAATGATCCCATTTAATTGTAACTTTGATCATTAACCTAAAACAATAAATTTTCATAACTCAAATAGTTAGTTTAAATCCTATTTGGATAACTATAATGTCTCAATTTTCATAAATTAATTAATTTAAACCTAACATTCAAATAAAAAGTTACCATTAATTGATCGGAGATAATAAAATTCTATATCAATTAAATGATAACAATAAGCTTAATAAAAAATTAAACTCTAAATTCAATAATTGAGACAACTACAACTATTCAATTTAACTTTCTTATTTCTTATAAGTTATATGTAAATACATAAACAACTTACTTGCCACTTGTACCTATCATTCATGACAATAACAATAGAATAATCAACATTAAATTAATTTAAATAATTGAAATAACTACAACTATGCAATTTGACTTTCTTGATTCGTAAAGGATAAATATGCACATACATAAATAACACACTTATTACTTGTACTAATCATTTATAACAATTACAAATCACTAAATTCATAGATAATAATAAAATAATTAATATTAAATTATTTTGTCAGATCAATCAATATTACTAACATGAACTAGAAAAACAAGAAACAATGAATACTTGAATTAAAATAAAAATCTAGATTCAGAACAAAACCCCCAAAAAGTTACAACTAGAGTTTTTATTTTTCTTAAATCAGAGAATTCAAATTTTGTCACACATGGCCATAGTTCTATGCCAAAGATATATGTAGAAGAAAAAAATGAAAGTCAAAACAATAATAATGAAGGTAGGTGTAACATTTTCCTCCCCTTCTCCTACTTAAAAACTAACTTCTTTTAATATTACAGGGATAATTTTTTAAATAAATTAAAATCCCTACATAATAACGTTGGGAATAAATCTCCTTATTAATCTAAACTTCTTAGAGTGAATCTAGCTCTTGGCCATGAACTCCTTATCCATTTTACCAATCTGTCATCTTTAACATAATCTTTCTTAAATTTGTGCCTCTGACAAATACTACTCCAATAAGATTTTTTTTAATGAAAGAAATTATATCAATCATAGCAAAAGCTATTACACCATTATAATGAGTCACATTATCATATTGCAATTAGTACATGCTAAGGTGTCTATAGAGAGCTAAATGGATCAAAAAAACAAAGAATTACAACTTCCAACTGTTTTTCAAAGCATTGCTAAGTGCACTGTGTTTATTATGAGCTATGAATGCGGCTTGAACCCAATTGATGACATGTAAAGCAATCTGATATTTTCCTTCTTCGATTTCCTTACATAATCTCTTGTTTCTCTCCCTCCAAATGGAGTAGATGGTGGTAGTAAAAGTTGTTTTAGTAAGTGTTCCATTTCGTTCACCTGGCTTAGTCCTGATAATAATCATGTTAAGTGTCTCCCTTCATTCAGATGTAAACTTGGGTAGTTGTAGCATACTCATTTTCCTACTCTATATCGCTTGGGTGTAGCTACATTCAAAAAATAAATGATTCCTACTCTTTGCTATAAGTTTACATAAAACACAAATGGGATCATAATTCCTAAACCACCTATCCTTGTTTCTGAGTCGATTTTTGATTAGTAACCAAGTGAAAATGGAAGCTTTTGGGTTTAAAGGTTGTCTCCAAATAATATCAAACCAAGGAACCCATTCAGTATCACTCGACAGTATCTTATGATAGGTGCTATTAAGAAATGTATCTCTTGGGTTAGGTAGCCAAATGATGTTGTCCTATCTCACTGCTTTAGGAAGAGGAGGCAAGTACTCTGAAAGTAAGGAGAAACCTCTAAAATTGCTACCTATTCTCCATTGTGGATAAGTGAAGAGACCCTCGCATTCAATGGGTTACGGTTGCAAAGTGGTGCTAATGCTTCTCTCTAAATAAGTGGACTATAAGATGTCCAATTATCAAACCAAAACCAAATGCTTGCACCATTCCCCAACTAATGCTAATTTAAAGATAAACTAAGCTCCTCAAGTTAAGAATGTAGTTGAAAGTCCAGGAATATTCTCGAGAATTTCCAAGTTGCTAGAAACTGCAATCCTGAAGATTATATTCATTTGCCCACTTAATCCATAATGCTTTTTTGTCATTGAAGATTCGTCATATTCTTTTGTATAAAATAACTTTTTACATTTGGGAAATTGAGATAACTTTGAGTCCACCTTGCTTCTTTGTTGGAGTAATGTCACTCCATTTTACCTTAGCCTTCTTACCACTTTTTGTTTTTCTGACTACAAGAACGCTTTAAAAATTTTATCAATCTTCTTGTTAACTTGATTAGGCAAAATAACATTGCAAACCAATGAATATGTAAACTATTAAATACTGAAGTGATGAGAGTAAACCTTGCTGCCATTGATAGAAACCAATTATGCCAAGCATTGATCTTTTCCTTAATTTTTTGGATCCAAGGAATGAAATTAGAAAATTTGGGCTTGGTGGTTGTAATTGGCACTCCCAAATATTTGAAAGGAGGGATGTGTAATATGAAACCAACAATGCTAGTGATTTCCTCTTTATTTCGCACAATTGAGGATATGTACTCCAATGAGATTTTTAAACTAAATTTGGTCCAATCTTTACTTGTTATATTTAAAAACAAAATAAACTTTAATTCTCCCAATTAAGCATCGAAATTTGCCTAAAAAACGAGATAAGTTTAATTAATATAGAAAAATAACATCTTATCAATACATTAAAAAAAACCTACAAACCTAAAGGAAGAGGACCAAAAATGACATCCAGCTTAGTTCTCTTAAGTCTTAGATGGCAAGTTTGATCCAACACTTTGTTTGGTACCCTGAAAGTGTATGCAAGATGCATTTTTCCATTATGAAAATATGGGCATTGTATTAGAGATTGTAGAGCTTTTAGTATAGAAGGAAATATGGGTAACAATAAAAAAGTTTGAGAATGGCTTATGTTTTAACCAAAAAGCGAGAGCTTTTGGAGCAAAAATTCCTTTGATAAACCTCTATGGCTTTTATGACCACCAAAATAAATCCAACGCTGTTAAGGGTCTCAGGAGATGCTGAGGATATCAAAGATTGAAGTTGCAGTTGCACTTAACAAACCTTTAGATAGGAACATCCAAGAATTCTTAATCATTGGTGGGGGTTGTCCCTTGTATTATTGATCAGGAATTCTTGCCTTAATTAGGAAACCTATTTGGAATAACCAATTATAAGTGCTCTACACATTAACGCCTAATCTGTAATATAAGCAAAGAGAATAACCCTTACCAGTGATTAAGAAGTCCAAGATGTTCTTATCTAAAGGTTTATTCGATGCAATTGTTACTTCAATCCTAGCAAATCCTCAACATCTCTCAAGATCCTTAAGGCTATGTTTGGTAGGGTAGTTAGTAATTGAATAAAATATTATTCTATCATTTGGGAGGAGGGTTTATAATGGAATGGAAGGGAATAGGATGAAAGGGGATGTTTTCATATTACATCTTATTCCTTCCTAGGCATCAAAATTGAGTTACATTCAATTTAAGAGGTTTAGGATGGAATGCAACTATGTTTGGTTGGACGTAAAGTTTTTAATGGAATGACATGAAATGAAATGGTTTATCATGGAATGTAATAGAAATGGATGTAATACTAGAAAATTATTGTTTGGGAGGAATTAAAGAGTTCATAATGTAATATACCAAAATGTTGTTTGGAAGATGGATGAAAAGAAATGTAATGTATGTATAATAATAATGAATGACTATTCTATCCTTGATAACACAAAACTTATGTTAATGAATATAAAACATAGGGTTAAGGGTATAATTGATATTATAAAAAATTATTAAGGATATATTAGGCAATACATATTTATTATTTTATATTCTATCTTAAAACTCCGAAATCGTCGGTGGTAACTCATTTTTACTAGTTAAGATGGAATACAATGTAATATGACTCTCCTATTTTATTCCATTTCATTATAAACTCTCTTCTCAAATGATGAAATAATATTACATTCCATTCTATTCCATTACTAACCACCTTACCAAACGTAGTCTAAAATGATAAATATGTACTACCTAATATACCTTCAATTATTTTTTAAATACTACTTATACCCTCAACCCTAATAACAAGTAGCAAGATATATGTCTTGTTCTATCAAGGGTAGAATAGTCATTCATTATTATTATACATATATTATATTTCATTCCATCCATCTTCCAAATAATCTTTTACTATATTACATTATGAACTTTTTCATCCCTTCCAAACAACAATTTTGTAATATTATGTTCATTTACATTCAACTTCATTATAAACTATTCAATTTCATTCCATTTTATTAAAAACCTTTTAGTTCAACCAAATATACCCTAAGAGCTTTGAATTTATTTTGGTGGTCATAAGGTCATTGGAGCCATTCAAGGCATAGCCAGGCCCAAAAGCTTTTGCTTTTTGGTTTGAACATACACCAGGCTTAATTTTCTTGACTGCTCCATACATTCTCTTCCCTGCTCCAAGCTTTGTAATATCCAATGTGGTCTCCATATCTTTGTGGTGAAAATGTGTATCTTATATACGCTTTTATGGTACAAAACAAAGGTTGGACTGAACTTACCATCTAAGACTGCGGAGAATTAAGCAGAATGCCATTATTGGTCCTCTTGCTTAGGTTACTAGGCTTTAAATTAAAGATTCCTAATATTTCAAGTTTTTAAACATTTTAAATATTTAATATGATGGTAATAAAAGACTACAAGTCAATTGCATACGAAGAAGTTATTTTTTAGATAAATTGAAAGTTGAATTATTTTTTTGTTATTAAAAATTTTTTATTTAATATTATACAACTAAACATATTTCAAAATTTTTCTACAATTATCCTGTTACTTTACATTGATGGCAAGAGTTCTTAGTAGACCAATAGAATATCTAGACTTAAAGTTGCGCTCATCACCTGGTGTTATTGTGGTGGGTTTCAAAGCTTGTTCTGAGTTGTCTTGTTGGCATCTAATACAAAACACACTTCATTTACAAGCAAAGACACTTGAGCTTTAAAAAATGCTCCAATAGGATTACCTTATTACAATTTTTTGCGAGGCTCAAGTTTTTAATATAAATAAAAAGGGCAAAGAGAAGGAAAAATGAAACTTCGTTTAATACTAAAATTTGTCACGAATTAATGATTTAAAGCCAGACACCAATTTAATTAATTAACAACAAATTGTAAAGAGGACTTCACCCACTCCAACACACACAAAGCCACTAAGTGAATCCTAAAAGGTCATTCTCCTAAAAGCCTTGTTAAGGAATATTAGAAGTTGTTTGGAAAGTTCCTCCGATCTATACTACCCTTGGAGGGGTGCAAAAAATGCAACTTTGAACTTAGAGTAAGTATTTATTTATTCCAAAGATTAAAGTCACAACTCGTAGAACCACACGAGATAATGAAACTTAACTAGTGCAGAAAACGGCTATGAGTTAAAATATTTCAGTAATTGTTAAATAGTTTTAGAAATATCACAAATGATGGGATAAATAATTAAATACTAAAAGACTACATGTGCTTGCACTTAATGGTTGGACGCCTAAACATACCCCAAGTGCTGAAATTTAATGTCATCTTTGTGAAAGTCTGGAATTTCTAAATCTAAAGCTTTAAGATAATAACCATAAAGCAGGAGAATGGATGTGAAGAATAAAAAACAAAGCAGGAGAGTGTCAGTTTCATGATAATGATATAAAACTGTTGTTTTAACCTTCTACAGTCCTACCCCATCTTTCTTTTTTCCTCGTCTGTACATCTTTTATGCCTCCCTTTCATCAACTTTTCAGTTTTCAAAAAATATTTGTGGAAAAAGTTGCATTTGTGGAGATTAGTGTTCAAAACTAATAATTACTCTTACTTTCCCAAATACCATCGGATGAATTAGATAGGCTTGAAGGGGTTAAGTAGTTTCACAAGTTTTCAGAATTTGTTGCAATAATTTCTAGCACAATAAAAAACTAGGAAAATTAAACAATTAAAAGTGAAATTTACGGGACTCTCACTTATCTTAATTCTTTTACTAAAGATGGTAGTTTTATATAAAGTTTTACTGAATTGACACCACTCAATTCTTGACACTATTCTTTGTCCTCTTTACCTATGAAAGAATTTCACACCCAATAATACAACCGCCTTGTACCAACCTCAACAGATGATTTTTCTCAAACAATGTTTAATAAAAACAAAATAAAATAAACAACTTAAGTGACTAAACAAAATTCAACATAAATAGAAACACTTGAGATAAAAAGCAACTCCCTTAAATATGTCGCTTCATCGACGAAAGAACAGGAGGTTGTCAACCAAGAAATCTGTTATGAATCTTCGATATAGTCACTGAAATATTCAACGCATAACAGCCACAAAATGTCTCAAATCAACGAACGTTTCATTACTGAAACGTTAACCCAATAAAGCGAAAGGTTGCAAAAAACATAGCTGCAAAATCTACAATAGTTGCTGGAATTTTTCATACATAATAACTCACAACCAACAACCCAAAATTACCACTTCATCAATAGTAAAAAAACAGGCACCAAAGGAACACGCAAAAACCAGAAAAACTAGTTACCAAGACTCCCCAGTCAACAACTAGGATAACCCACAAAAATCACGCAAGAACAGAAAATGCAAAAGTAATATATGGATCAATAAATCAACGTAAACTTGGCTGCAAAAGATTATCCAAGATAGCCCTCAATAGTCATTCAGCAGCAAGAGGAAAACACGAGCATGATCGACAATAAACCTAGCTACAACATCGTGAAACCTTGGTAGAAAGTTGCAGCTACACACATACACCCATCAACATGTGTTTGCGGGATTCAATGGAGACCCTTACAACCTTTTATTTTCCCACTTCACCAAGGAGTCAAGAAGGCAGGTCATGCACACAAAGAGTTGAGACTACCAATCACACACGCAGGAAGTCCCAGACTTGGAGTCACACAACCAAGCCACACAAACTTCAAGAATATCACGATATCCTTCAGTCACCAAAGTAATCCAATTAATCACCCATTTAAACTAAACTTCTTTCATACTCTTACCGTTATCCAACAATAGCGTGACACACTCATACTCGTATTCAAGATAAACTTCTTTTACATGTAAAACATTATTTAAAAATCCAATTCAAATAAAAATTATCACATAGCTACACCTTATCCTAATTTAGATTTTAAGACTTGTAAGATCCAATAATAAAAAAATGCCAAAATTAAGTAATGAAATAAATTATAAATATCTTAATAAAGTTCTAAATTTATTATTTACAATCCAAAAATTAATGGCACACACAAGTTTTGTCGGTACGGATTCTGCTAATATTAACATATGATCTAATTTGTTCATGAATAATAATAGTATATAAAAGATTTCAGCTCACTTTGACTTAAATTATCTAAAATAGCAAGATAAACAGCTATTTCCTTGTTAGCTATTTTAATGCGATCAAGACAAAATGAAGAGGAAATTTTGCACCATCAAGATGTAAGTTTTCAAAAGAAAGTTTTTGGGTTAATTAAAAAAATCTTAAAATTTGCTTCATTTTACAATTACAGCCAAACTTTAAAAAGTGATAATTAAAATTTCAATTCTAGTCCGATATTAGTATCTTCAATAATATTGCTGACGTGACTTACTAAATAAGATAGATACCCTTAATACTTATATACTTTAGACGCGAAAAAGAATCAACTAGTTTCATTATAATTGAAGTAAAATAGGGAATACTCTAAAATCTTAGGACTCGAGGTTTGAATTCAAGTGCTTATCATCTTGTAAATGTGAAAAGGAAAATTGTGTATTTTTTTAATTTCATTTTGGTTCATATAACATTGAAAATCTAGATTAGTTATTGGAGGAATACGAGGTTACTATGTCAGCAAATACTATCCAGGTACACATGTAACCCATTTCAGACTAGATTACCTGGTCTCCATTTATGGAATAGATGGATGCCCATGGAATAGCATAAAAATACGACAACGAGAACAAGTGATCTACACCCATTTCGGGGAACAAATCACTATTTTTATTATTATGTTCCTATTATGTTTTATGAGCATCCATCTATTCAATAAATGAGACACACATAAATTGAATGAACGGATGTTCATGAAATAAGGCCAGAATAGAATAATAAGAACAGGTGATTTAAACTCATTTCAGGGAACATATTATCTATTTCCATGACTATGTTATATTTCATAAGCATCCATCTATTCAATAAATGAGACCCACAGATGTTGAATGAATAAATGTTTATAGAACATGGTAAGAACAAAGCAACGAGAACAGGTGATTTGAATCAATTTTAGCAAATAAATCACATGTTCCCATTATTATGTTCTTATCCTGATTCATAAACATCCATTTATTCAATAAATAAGACGTAGAAATTGAATAGATAGATACTCATAAAACAAAGCATGAATAGAGTAATAATAACAGATAATCTAAATTCATCTCAAGGAACACATCATTTTCAGTTGTTCCCATTACTCTATTATGTTGGATCCCATAAAAATTGCATGGATGAATGCTCATAAAATATAAGAACAAAGTAATAAAAATAAGTGATCTAAAGCTATTTCAAAAAACAGATCACCGATTTTTATTATTTTATTTTATAATTATCTATCCATTCAATAAAATAGGTTTAGATAACTTATTTTTATTATTCTATTTCTAACCTATTTTACGAGCATCCATATTCCCACAAATTGAATTGATGAGTACTCGTAAATCAAGGTACGAATAAAGTAATCCAAACATGTTATCTGAACTCCTAATTTTAAGTTAACCTGAACTGCTTTTTAATGTTTAAAGATGAAAACTTGAAAATCTTCGTGCGCCCACAACTATGATTTTGCACAAAACACGCATGGAAATCTAGATCCTCAAGATTTAGTACTCTTCATCACCCTCAAAACAGGTCAAAATCAACTTTTACCTTTTGAAGGTAATTATGAAATCTCAATGTCCATTGGTCTGTTACTACTGTACTCAACATTGTTTTTCTGGGCTTTCTGGTTGCATAATGTAACATCATTTTTGTACCTCGGAATCTTTCATGGATTTGTGAAAGGGTAAAAGATGATACTCGTTTTCTTACAATAATCTAAAATTCAAAGTGGGATATGTCTCGGGAGCTAAGTCCATTCAGCCCCTATCATGTCCTGACTTGGTTTCAGTCTGTCTTCCTCAGTTAGTGTCATTTATTAGCGTCACTAACGACGAACGACCATGTCTTGTTTTTTATATTGTCAGATTTCCCAAGAGCTAAAGATTCCTCATTTCTTGAGGTTCAAATATTTAACATAAGATTATCTTTATTGTCTTTTCCAAATTTTCTTTTCTTTCTTTTATGATGGGCCTTGTTTGGCTTTTGGATTTGTGTCCTCTGTTTCTGTCTCTCTCCTTAAAGGACACCCATTTTAGTAAAAACTCCAAATTCCGCTCAATGTGATGGCTCTCAATACGGAATGGACATTGCTGCACTGTACAAGAAAAATTATAATCTTTGTTGATGTTTTCGTGCAAGATTTCTTCTTTGTTGTTTCGAAATTTTGATACATGTTTAAGAGTTTGGCAGGAGTTTAGTTGGTTTAGATTGACTGTTTGGTTCCTCAGCATACAAAAGGAGATTGCTGTGAAAGCTGGAGTTTCTGCACCGAGACTAGAAAGAGAAATTGAAAAGAGGTCCATTTTTGTATTCAGAGACCTTTTTAGCTTTCATGCACGAAAAGTAAAGGAACTGGCGATGAAAATTAGTGGGATTCAAGGAAAAGAGGTGGATATGAATTTTCCATAGGAAATTTGTGACTTTTGAGATTATCATTTTCTAGCCAGGCAAACAGAGAACAAGAGAGAAAATAGGCGATAAAAGCAGAAATATGCCAACAGTGTGGTTCTCGCTGAAGAGGTCTCTGCACTGCAAATCAGAGCCATCGGATGTTCATGACCCAAAATCCGGGAAGCATTTGAGCACAATCTTGACGAAAAAGGCAGGCAGGTCAGGGTGTTCAAGGTCCATAGCTAATTTGAAAGATGTTATCCATGGAAGCAAAAGACACATGGAGAAACCACCAAGTTGCAGTCCAAGGTCCATAGGGAGCAGTGAGTTTCTCAACCCAATAACCCATGAAGTCATTTTGAGTAACTCAAGGTGTGAGTTGAAAATCACTGGTTTTGGTGGTCTCCAGGAAGGGATTGGTACTGGTACTAATAATGGCAACACCACCGGTAGTGGTGCCGGTGGTAACTATGGTGGTGGTTCAACTTTTGTGGGCACTTTAAGGCCAGGTACACCTGGGCCCGGTGGCCACCCAACAATGCACTATTTCAATCCTCCAATAAAGAACTCAACAACTCCTTCAAGAAAATCTCCATTTCTTTTATCAGATAGGGAAGGGTCTGGATTTGGAGGCTCTGGTGGTGTTTTTGGAGGAGGACATTCAAGCTCCAGAGTGTCTCTTGAGACGGATTCAATTGGTTCTTCCACAATCACTTGCCACAAATGTGGAGAGCGATTTTGTAAATGGGAAGCTGCTGAAAGTCATCATCTCTCGAAACACGCTGGTAGAGAACTCATCCCTGGAACTGTTTAACCAAATAATTTAGATATACTTTTATGTTATGCTCTAAGCCTCTAAGACACCTTTTTACGGTTTGCTTTTGTCTCTGCTTTGTTCTCTCGTCTTCAGATAACCAACTTACTTACATTCTTCTGACCATAGAGTCCAACGAGGACTTTTATCTATCACTTCAAGCTTTTTTCTTTTAGAAATGGAAGTACTTTACAGGCTGTATTGCCATTTAACTTTCGGTCCATTTTCTTATACCCCAAAACCAAATTGTTTGATCATTCGGGTAGTTCTCTACAGTGATTGTTAAGGCTTGTATATCCATTCTTTTTTATGTTGTACTTTAACAACTTTTCATTCCTATCTTTTTGCGAGTTCTCCATTTATTTAATTAATCAAAGATATAGTTAAGCGTAAAAACCTTGTTAGATTAAATCTCAATTCCTGATGTTTGCTGGGTGTTCTATATTGTGAAAGTTAAATTGGTCCCTTCCATTGTTATTAATCTTTTTCAATTCAAATGATCTAACTATTTTCCTGGGATTCTCAACCAGCCTTCTTTTCCAGCAACTGACAAGATCTCTATCTGTTACAGTCACTGAACTTGTGGAAGGTGACTCATCAAGGAAAATTGTTGAAATCATATGCAGGGCAAGCTGGTTAAAGAGCGAAAACCATTGTGGTCGAATTGAAAGAGTATTGAAAGTCCATAACATGCAAAAGACTCTAGCACGTTTTGAGGAATATAGGGAGATGGTGAAAATAAAGGCTAGCAAACTCCCCAAGAAGCACCCTCGATGCCTAGCAGATGGGAATGAGCTTTTGAGGTTCTATGGCACCTCTTTGACTTGCTCGCTTGGCCTAAATGGTTCCTCAAGTTTGTGTGTATCAGACAAATGCTGTGTTTGTCGAATTATTAGGAATGGTTTCTCTGCCAAGAAAGAGCTCAAGGATGGGATAGGTGTCTTCACTACTTCTACTAGTGGAAGGGCCTTCGACTCCATTGAGATACTTGAACAAGATACATGTGCAAGGAAAGCTTTAATAGTATGCAGAGTGATTGCTGGGAGAGTTCATAAGCCTCTGGAGAATATACAAGAAATAACCAGCCAAACTGGGTTTGATTCATTGGCTGGCAAAGTTGGTCTGTATACAAATATTGAGGAGCTTTTTCTGCTCAATCCTAGAGCTCTTCTTCCTTGCTTTGTAGTGATCTGCAAACCCTGAAGCACATGGACTTCTTACATCACTTTCCTTGAGTTGTGAATCCTTTCTAACTTGTTTTGTAAGATTTTTCCCCCCACCTATCTTTTGCCTGAAGGATTTTTGTTATTCTTCTTCCAAACCTCCTGTTACGTCCCAGTAAATCAAAAATTTTCTACTCATTAAAGCTGTATTATGCTCTTCTTAGATTTGCATATCTCATGCTACTGTACTGATCTTTTGTTTTAATTCTTGTTCTTAATGTGAACATTTAAATTTATGAGAATGCTTTTTGTTGTATGCAAAATAACGAAAGGTCGTTGCAGATACAAATTAACCGACCAATCTCATGAATTTGATACAGCTGGACTTGGAAGTTAATTGAACTTAACAGAGATCGGTCTCTTTAAATTGTTAGGTGGTAGTAGCAATGACGCGCATAGTTTAACTCCAAAATTCAATTAGGAAAGTTTGACCATTAATTATATGTTATCAGGTAGTGTCGCAGTAATGATCGTAGAGGGAGTTGGTTTGTGAGAAAGCTAGAACATCGGTTTCCAGACTATGCTTCGTCGTCGTCATCCAATCTCAATAATGAGCTCGCAGGTAAGTCTGAAATGTGTGTGTGTGATTTTTTAGTCGGTAAGTCTGAAATGTTCTAAGCAGCATCTGAAAACTCCAAGTCTTGACACATGCATTATTATACTGTGAACAAACAAAAGCCAGTTGTTGGTACTATTTTATAAGGTCCTGTCTCAAAAGACAAAGTAAAAGAACAACTAAAACAAAATCACGTGTAGGAGGATTATGGACTCGTAAATTAATAAGCTGAAAGAACATTACATTGTTCCAAACATGCCTACATTTTAGAGTGCATGATTTACGAATGATAAATATATTTTAAAAATATGGTATGAAGTGTGGAAAAGCTGCATGTGGTCCTTTTTGGAGGTTGTGTTTGAACTTGAAGTCCACGCCTCAGGACAAAAAATCTACATGTTCACTGTAGAGACATATATTTTGTCTCTTCTATTCTCAGCCCTTTTTGAAATTGTGTTAAAAAGCATTATTCAGGTTGTCTTTTTCCTGTGGAGTTTCTTCATAGATCCTCCTGCTGAGAAAGGGTAGCAAATGGCTAAGATAAGGTCAGGGTCCCAGTCCTGTCTCTCCTCTCATTTCAAAATTGTAATTTTGTTACACTTTCATTAGTTAATTGTTTTCATTTTGTTCTGCAACTTCTGCAAGGATTTAATGCTGCCACATGCAACTCATAAATGCAGTCTAATCCTGTTATCACTACCAGAAAACTGAATTAAATTCACTCGTTGGAGTTGTTTGAGGGCAGTTGAACACAAATGAAGATATTAACTGTAGTTGGTTTGGACCTCATTGATTTTGACTCCCCATCTGGTCCATACTTCTATTACTCATCATTGGGGTATAGCAACAGTGTTGGTTTCAGAAGAATAGAATTCTAATAAAAAAGAGTTTTGAAGGAAATTTGAGCACATTGAATTAAATTCAAGATCAGATATTTATACACAAGGATTAAACTAACTTCCTACTTAGAATGCCCTGTATTTGGACTGTTACAACTGAAAAAGTAAAATATTAACTAAAGGCTGAAATCTCGGAGTATCTGATAAGATAATTATTTGCTGCTTTTTTTTTTTAAGAATCTTCGTTGCTGGAGCTGGAATGCCAACTGTTCAACACTCCTCCTTAGCATTTTGGTGACATACTCCAATCTTTTGTCTGAGCGATTCAAACTTTTCTTTGGGCAAAGCCTTTGTAAATACATCAGCAAGTTGCTCATCTGAACAACAATGAACCAACGCAACTTCATTGGCTTGTTGAACCTCTCGAATAAAATGAAACTTGATTTTGATGTGTTTTGTTCTGCCAGGGAACATTGGATTTTTTGAAATTGACATTGCTGAAAGATTATCACATTTGATTTCTGTTGGACCTTTCTGTTGACAACCAAGATCCTTTAAAAGCTTCCTTAACCAAGTTGCTTGATTCAAAGCAGAGGCGGCATCAAAATATATTCAGCTTTGGCTGTCGATTGTGCTGTTGTTTCTTGCTTTTTAGAGCTCCATGTGAAGGCCCCAGAATTCAAAGAGAAAAGATTTCCAGAAGTGCTTTTGAAATCGTCTAGACAGCCTCCCCAATCATTGACGGAATACCCCAACAGCTTCACATCTTCATTTTCTGCACTTTTAAACGTAACACCAAGGTCTATGGTACCTTTCAAGTACCTAAGTATTCGTTTTGCTGCTGAGAAATGTTTTTCAGACGGAAAATGCATATGCCGAGACAAAATACTCACAGCAAACATTACGTGCCTGTTTAGTTGAGCTTATATCAGTAGAGTTTTTATCAGCAGAGCTTGTCTGTTTGGTTGAGCTTATATCAGTAAAATTTTTATCAGCAAAGCTTTTCTGAGAAGAGCTTTTTTAAAAAGTCAGTTGACTGTTTGACTGTCAATTAAAAAAATAGCTTTTTAAAAAG
>JAOSBN010000179.1:50603298-50613585 GCA_027563595.1 Erythroxylum suave
ATTAAACAATATACAAAGTACAATATATTAATTATTATATAATTTTAAACCATATGAAACATAAATGAAAATATATCAAACCAAATTTTTTGCATAGATTATAATATAAGTAAAACTGATTTAAAAAATAAATATTAAAACGTATAAAAAATTTAAATAATGTTATATAAATCTCAAAATAAACGTGAAGATGTGTTTGTAGATATTGTGAGAATTATTTGTAAAGCATAAGGGTAAAATGAACTAAAAAATAGGCTTATTAATTGATATAAAAAATTTACATGAAAAGTGTTTTTTTGAAAAACTCCAAATTTGAGCTTTTGAAAAAGTTATATTTTAGCTTTTAAAAAAGCTATTTTTACTCCAAAAGTGCTTTTGAAGTTTACAGCCAAACATTCATTTTTTCCTTAAAATAACTTTTACGGTGGAAAAAAGTACTTTTCTACCTACCAAAAGCTGAACCAAACGATACCTACATCAGGTCTGGTTGCTGTGAGATATAAAAGACTTCCTATAAGGCTTCTGAACAAGCTTTCATTAGCTTTCTTTTCATCAGCATCTTTACTCAATTTTTCACATGTAGATATTGTAATACTCACAGGTTTACAATCTTCCAAGTGAAACTTCTTCAAAACATCTGCTGCATATTTTCTCTGGCATATGAAAATGCCAATCTATGATTGCTTCACTTCCATGCCCAAAAAATACTGCATCAGTCCTAAATCTGTCGTTTCAAAAACTTCCTTCATTTGAGTTTTAAAAGACTGAATGAGTTGAGGATCATCCCCCGTTATTAACATATCGTCAACGTATTAAGAGATGACCAGAATTTTGCTCTCTCCTTCTTTGATATACAGAGTGGCTTCACTATCACTTCTTTTGAACCCAAGCTGCAACAGATGGCTATCTACTCTACTATACCAAGCTCTTGGGGCTTGTTTAAGATCATAGAGGGCCTTCTTCAACAAATAAACATGACTTTCTTTCTCAGAAGTGACACAACCATCAGGCTGCTCAATATAAATCTTTTCATCAAGAAAGCCATTTAAAAATGTAGATTTTACATCAAGTTGATGAATTTGCCATTTTTTGAATGCAACAAGGGCAATAATCAATCTGATAGTATCATATACCTGGCAACTGGTGCAAAAGGTTCTTAGTAATCGATGCCCTATTGTTGCGCATATCCTTTCACGACAAGCCTGACTTTGTGTTTGCATATTGAGCCGTCAGGATTAAGTTTGGTTATGAAGACCCATTTAACTCCAATCACCTTTTTCTCTTCAGGTCTTTCAACAAACTGCCACGTCTCATTTTTATTAATCATATCAATCTCCTCCTGCATTGCTTTCCTCCAAGATGGTGAAGTTTCTGCTTCATAGAAATTGCTAGGTTATGAGACAGCAAGGCTGCAACTCTGATATATATCTTGCAAGGATCTGGTACCTCTTATGGGATCATTATAAAAAATTTCGCCATTGACTAAGACTTGTGGCTGATTTGGCTTGTTGCTGAAGACATCAGATTGCACTTCCTGAGGGCTGTCCCAACTCCAAGCTGCCATCTCATGAAATTTGACATCCCTGCTCACCATAATTTTTTTAGTTTTCAAACAGTAAACTCTATATCTTTTTGTGATATGGCTATATCCAACAAAATTTCCCTTTTCTGGTCTTTTATCTAGCTGGTCCCTCTTTTGTGGTGGAATTTGATAAAAACGGAGGCACCCAAATGTTCTAAGATGATGCACTAATGGTTTCACACCATGCCAAGCTTCATATGGATTCTTGTTTTTAAGAGCTTTGGTAGGTAATCTGTTTAAAATATACACTGAAGTGTTCACAGCTTCAGTCCAGAAATGCTTTGGCAAATTCTTCCCAAAGATTAGGCACCTAGCCATCTCCATTATTGTGCGGTTCTTTCTTTCACTTACACCGTTTTGCTGAGGAGTGTAAGTTACAATCAGCTGGTGTTCAAGTCCTTCATCTCGGGAAAACTTATCAAATTGGCTAGAGTTGTACTCAGTGCCATTGTCAGATCTTAATGTTTTGATCTTCAAATTGCTTTGGTTTTCAACATAATTTTTGAATTGTTGAAACATAACATAAACTTCACTTCTGGCTTTGAGAAAATAGACCCAACAAATTCTAGAAAAGTCATCAATGATGAGAAGAAAGTACCAATTGCCATTTATAAATAAATTTGTAATTGGTCCGCAAACATCGGTGTGCACAAGTTGCAATTTTTGGGAGGCTCTCTAAGCTTGGCCTTTTGGGAATGGAAGCTTTCTTTGTTTTCCCATTTGACAAGCATCACAATCATGAGGTTCAACTGTAATTTCTGGCATATTTTGAATGAGATTCTGGTTTCTAAGTTTGGATAAGCTCCAATGATTAAAGTGTCCAAAACGTTTGTGCCATAAAACTGAATCATTCAACTCTACTCCTGCGTAGGCTTTAACTTTGTTCCATTCCACAACAAAACTTTTATCTTTCATTTTTACACTAAATAATTCAGCTCTATCTTTGTCAAAAATACTGCATGTATTATTTTTAAATTCAAGAGAATATCCATTCTCCAACATTTGCCCAACACTCAGCAAATTGTGATCGAGTTCAGGAACATATAAAACATCAGTAATGAATTTCATACTTGCAGAAGTTTGTACTTCAGCTGTACCTTTGCCTTTCACTTTGAGAAGTTCATCGTTGCCGATCCTTACAGTGGTTTTGAAGTCTTTGTCAAAATTTTTGAAGATTGTTGCATTAGGAGTCATATGATTTGTGCATCCACTATCAACGAGCCATGTACAGTCATTATCCACGTTGTGAAAACATGATGCAACAAAGAGTTTCTCCTCCAGTGTCTCTGTTTCAACTGCCTGTGCTTGCTAACTGCTTTGGGGACCTTTAAATTTGCTTTTACATACTTTTGCAATGTGCCCTAGCTGTTTATAATTGCCACAAATAGCATCAGGTCTCCGCTAACAATATTTCTCTTTATGAGTGGTCTTCTTACAGTGTTTGTAGGGCGCATATTCTTTTTTGCTGTCTTTACCTTCATTTTGTTTCTTTCGACTTCTTGAAAAATTGTTGCTTGCCTTTGTTCCCTTGCCGAGTTTGTGCATGAAAGGTTCCTTCAGTAATTTTTTCTTCCCTCAAAGTCCTCCTTTGTTCTTGAGCTTGCAGCGTGCTTATCAATTCGGCCATTGAAATACTGTTAAGATCCTTGGACTCTTCTAGAGAAGAAATTTTAGAGCAAGCCTCTCATTAAATTTTTATATGATTAGGCTTAAATAAATTGAGTACATACAAGCTCAAATGAGGTTCCATCCTAAAACTAATTGGTACTAAGAGGAGTAACTCATTAGGCTTATATGCATGCTCAAGGCCATATATTCTTTCGATGTGGGACAAACTCCCACTTATATTTCAACATGCCCCCCCTCACGTGTGGGCTAATTTACGGTCCAACACGTGCCACAGTTTATCGTAACGAGGTGGTGACGAGTAATCCAAGAGAAACCTGCTCTGATACCATGTTAGAAGACCTAACTCACCCCTAAAAGCTAACTCAAGAGGGAGAGGTTTGCACATTATTATAAATTGTTGAATGCTCTCATATTTGTCTGATGTGAGATTCCTGACATAATCCCCTCAGTTCAAAGCAGGACTGGACATCTTATGGACATATATGTTGAAATATAAGTAGGACTTCGTCCCACATCGAAATAATATATGACCTTAAGCATGCATATAAGCTTAATGAGTTACTCCTCTTAATACCAATTGATTTTAGGATGGAACCTCTTTTGAGCTTGTATGTGCTCAGTTTATTTAGGCCTAATTATATAAAAATTTAACATAATATTAGAGCCAGTTTGTCTCGATGGTTTAGGGCGGTGCCCGGTTATGTCCCTTTAAGCAATATGTGCATCAAATGTCCAGTCCTACTTTGGATTGAGGGGGCCTGTCATGAATCTCATATCGAACAAATATGAGAACATTCAACAATTTATAATAATGTGCAATCTCCCCCTCTTGAACTAACTTCTGATGATGAGTTAGACCTTCTAACACATCTCAGGAAGAGTCACCAGAACCTTTTCCACAATTCTTTTATCTGGAAAGTCTTCACCAATTAGGCGAATTTGATTGACTATCAATGAAATTGTATCGGAGTATTTGCTGATGGACTCAGCTTCTTTCATGCTTAGAGCTTCAAAGTCTCTTTTCAGATTTAGAATCTGCATTTGCTTGGTTTTGTCGCTTCCTTGATACGCCACTTTTAGTCTATCCCAAGCTTCTTTAGTAGTCTTGCATGCCATGATCCTGAGGAAAACTGAGTCTCCCACCGAATTCTAAATAACTGTCTTAGCTCTGGATCTTTTTTCCTTTTCTTCGGAATTGGCTTTGATTTATGCCAAGGTTTTATCTCTTGGTAATGGAAGCACGGGTCTGTCTTCAGCTACAACATCCCAAAGATCAAAGGCTTCTAAATAAGTTTGCATCTTTACGGACCAGATTTGGTAGTTTTCACCATTAGAGGTATTTGAAGCTGTCAAAGAAAGGCTATTGTTGGCTGACATTTGGATTCAATAGGATAAGGCAAGTTCTTTTGGTTTTGTTTTTCACGGATCCTCTTAAGACCAATTGTGGTTCTCATATCACTTGTTGGTTTCAGAAGAATAGAATTCTAATAAAAAAGAGTTTTGAAGGAAATTTGAACACATTGAATTAAATTCAAGACCAGATATTTATACACAAGGATTAAACTAACTTCCTACTTAGAATGCCCTGTATTTGGACTGTTACAACTAAAAAATTAAAATATTAACTAAAGGCTGAAATCTTGGAGTATCTGATAAGACACTTATTTGTTGTTGTTTTTTTTTAAAGAATCTTCATTGCTGGAGCTGGAATGCCAACTGTTCAACAAACAGTTATCGCTTGTTTTCTCAACTATTTTATGTAGAATATGTCCATGACATTGTTACAAAACCCATGCTATGACCTATACATACTTGTATGAAAAATTGATGCAAGGAAGAATAAAGAAAGTTAGACATAGATTGCGGCTGTACCTTGAGAGAATGATTCGAGCATAATCAAATAAATTGTCGAGTTTCTTACTCTCCAGTAATTAGATAAAAACAAAAAGGAAATGCTTCTTTTTTGTATGCTATTCTGCTTTCATGCATTAACGATCCATGTTCATAGCACGTGCACTGGAAGCACGTCACTTTCATTCAAAAACAGATATACTGGAACTAGATTTAGTTCATTCTGCTGCATAATGGAAGGTTCTGTCAAATGATGAAGGGGCATTAGGTATCCAAACTTCTGTACAATTCGGCTGTAACTTCAATGTTCTAACCAAACAAGATTTCCTACGATGATTGGAATAGAAAAGCTTCAAATGGGCTACAGAATGGCTGGGGATTTAAATCTTCCCCTTCCCTATTATCAGTACATAATGTTAAGGCTTGAACTAGTTGCTCTTGCCCAGTAGCTTTCGAGGGAAAATAAATTTGACATTACAGTGGCACATCTTCAACGTTTCTCAATTGGCAATTACTTTCATACCATTGGAATCTTAGTTTGGTTTTCTATCTATTCAGATGCATTGATTTAGTCCCTCTATTTACTGTTCTGACCCAACTGCAGAACCAATGTCCTATTTGATTGATACATGAATTTGCTGCTTCAACTGGAACAGATAAAATACTTCTCAACAGATAACTTAGCATTGACATCAGTAGATGAAGATTTCAACACTTGCAACTTCAGAAATTTAGATGGGAAGTCACCGCAATTGATGCATTTAGATCAACTCCTCCGGAAGTCAAGGCGCAAATGTTCTTCACATCTACAAGTATTTATAACGGCTATGAATATTGAGAACCAAGAGACTGTGACATCAATAAAACAACACATGCCAAATATGGGAACGATTTTGGTCATCATAAATGAGATGTCTGGTTTATTTCTGTTTGAAAATTCTGCGTGAAGCTTGTTAAGTTTTTAGTCTTATACCTTGAAGAAAGGAGGAAGCTTGCTTTAGTTTTACATCACTGAACAACTATCGGTTATTCTCAGCTATCAGGACAATTGAAGAGGTTACTTTACTGGCCTTTGACTCTATGGTGTGGTAGAAAACCATAATCCACACAGCAGGAGATAGTTTCCTGGATTATATCTTTGATGCTGTGCTTGTAATGGAACCCCAGGTATTTTAACTTCTTTGAAGATATTTTTGAAGGCGCTGAAACTTGATTTTCCCCTGCAATCCTGGACATACAAATAATAAGAAAAGTGTCAAATATCTATAAGTAGCAAAAATGCAGAATAGTTTTTAGCTTTTAGCATCAGGAACCTTGGAATACTTGAGTTAAGATACGCCTTGGCAAGAATGTCAACAAGTTCAGACATTACACAACTTTGCGAACAGCAGATGTATCGGCCTTCTGCACTAGCCTGCTGCATTAGAAATAGATGTGCATTGCATATATCTTCAATATGGACCAATGCAATCGAACCCATTCTTGCATTCACGGCTGATAATATTGAGAAGAAATTTGAATCTCCTATAGAAAAACAAAGCCTACCTGTTACTATATTGTCATGAATTATGCAAAAATAGGTCTGCACTCTGACCTTGTTCTAATAGGTCATTTGTTATATATTTATCAGTTAAATTTGGTTTTAGCAAAAGAGAATTGCAACTCCAGAGATAAACAGGTCTGCTCACCTGTGATTGGAGATAAGAGAACTTGAATACTTGATGGAACACTTGAAGTTAGGAATGGACCAGCAACAGTGGTTGTAATAATTGACACGAGATCAATATCATTATCTTTGGCATAATTGAATGCTGCTTCTTCAGTGAGAAGCTTGGAGAGCACATAAACCTGCAAAAGCCAATAACACGCAACAAGTGATTTTAACTTTTTTATATGCAATGTTATGGATAAACACAGTAGAAAATTTACCCATCCAGCAGCTTTCATTTTGCAGATACGATCAACGTGAGCCTGGCAAGTTTCATCAACCACTGCTCTACAATTTCCGGCACCATCTATAGCACTTAGGGTGCTGATGGAGGACGTGAAAACAATTCGTCTCACTGTCTTGCATTTCCGGCAGGAATTGAGAAGGTTTAACGTTCCTTTGATTGCAGGATCAATAACATTTGATTGTACATACTTGTCTTCAAGTTCACAAATAACGACAATCTAAGTATGTGAATTAAACAAACAATCCAGATTAAGGTGTTCTGTTGAAGTTACCAATGTCTTCTATTTCGGGAACACTGAATCCCATTGAAGCTGCAACATGGAATACTCCGTGGCAGCCCTTGACAGCCTCATCAAAGCTGCCTTCTTCTTGCAGATCAGCTTTGAACAATCTCAATCGGATGCCGCCAGTCCACATGGGTAGCAGATGTGTTACTTTTTCTGAGAATTTACAATCAACCTCTAAACTGTATTCTAGAATACCATGTTAAACATGCATGCTAAGTGATACAGAGGCTGGATGAATCCTTGGTTAATCCTAGGTTGTGTCAACTAATTATGGCGAAATAGAAGTTATCAATTATTACATACTAAATTGAAATCCTATTTGGTAAAAGTAATATTAATTCATAAACAACTCAAATAGAAAAGTTGAAAAAGAAAAGAAGGATAAAAATTGTACTACAAGTTATTTCTTAACTATTAAACTTGTATTTAATAAAATTTTTTGAAATAAAATGTAGTTAGTTAAAAGTTAATAAATCTGCTGAAATCGTATCATATTACAAGGGGTGTTTAATATTCAAGTGCTAATAAATTTCACAAATTTTTAAAATCCCAAGATGCGAAATTATAGGATTGTCAGTAATGTTTTCATTTCATAGGAAGACATGAGAGGCATAGGTTTTAACAGCCATAACAACACCACTAAGTAGAAATTCCTTTGAGATAAAATCTAGAGGTCTAATAGTACGTAACTTTATCTCTAATTAGTAGAAAAATTATTTTCAAATGACCCAAGTGAATAAATGTAAGGCATAAGTTTTAAATGAAACACTAATAATTGTTTCTAAATTTATTAGAATATTCTATACAAATACTAGATAAAGACTTATTTCTGACGCCTACCTTATTTTTATTCAAACAAGCTGTTATTATTATAAATGGTTATCTGAAAAATGTTATTGATACATCAATTTCTGCAAAAAGCTAATTTTGAAATTAGTTAATTGGTATTGCTTATTCAGTTTCGATACATAAAACTTTAGGAAGCATTGTAGAGCGGAACTTGTTCAATTCCTATCCAATACCAGCTTATATTCAGGTCTGATGTCCGCTAACGTGAATCGAATCGACTAATGCAATTTTTATAGATGATTAAACCCTTGATTCTGTAATATAGATATTATACTTTGAGTAGGTTTTCCCTTAATCCACTACTCCATCAAAGTCTACGTTTAATTGACTATTAATGTTACTTAGTGGTGAGTTAGGATATAAAAATTTCACCATCTGTGTAGGATACAAGGTTCCTTTGCGTTTGGTTATTTGACTCTCGAACTTGGGAAGTAATTCAGCCATTTGCAGACACGATAACTAACCTAATCTTCTGTGAAAATAAAAAGCAAAGCACTGTCCCTTAGCTGTGTTTGTGTTTAGTGAATCCATCTTCTGATCACAGAGAAAGGCTGTTACATTAAATTTATGTTTATTACCATGATCTTCACACGAACTAAAATGAAACAGGAAACAAAGGAAAAAAGAAAGCATCCTGTGGTAAGTTTCCAGAAGAAGAAGCAAAAGGAAAAGGTTGCTGATACGAACCAGGATCACGGACAGTGGCATGAACCGTGTGGCCCTTCTGAAGAAGAAGCTTAACCAACCAAGATCCTATGTACCCATTTGCACCCGTTACACAATAAGTATCATCAACTGATCTCTCATGTTCTTCATTTTTCTCCGAGCTGCAACTCTTCGACCGCGACCACCCCTCCATTATCGTTCTGTTCAAATCCCTAACGCAGCCAGACAAAACTCATCAGTGCTCTAGGTGAGGATCATATTTTAATATATTCTATATATATAAATGTTTGTTGATACATAACTTATTGTTTTTTTTTTTGGGTGAAACATACATAGCTTATTATTGTAGTGGACGGCTGAGGTAGGACTAGTAGCTTTTTTATAACTTGTACTTTGGTTTTGGCATTGAACGATTGCCAACAGTCATGTATTGTGCAAACCACGGACCTGCATGGGGTGATGTGCTCATCACGTGATAATTATTCCCGTATTCCGGATGCACGGCTTTTGTAATTATTTAATACTACCATTACAACGACACGACAAGGAATCATGGGAAGTTAGAATTCGTAGATATTAATTAATATACAACCTTATTTTTAATGAACAGACAGATTATTTTTATAAATATGTCCTTATTTACTCTAACGAATAATTAAGTAGATGTCTCTTTCAAAAATGACTATACTATTTTGATTTAAGGAAATAAAATTTCGATGTACGAGATAATTTTAAAAATGCTCTCACAGTGCTTTAAAAACTATTTGCTCCTTTACCAAATTTTGGAGCATGATATTTAGCTCTCATTTTCATCTTAAATTCATATCTGCCTTTCACGTCTTTAATCAAGCACCATTTTTCTTCAAATATGATTGTGTAATACTAAACAAAATTTGGTCAATGTCAAGCACATATAAAACATCTGTGATATGCTTCAAACATATCATATTCTCAATAACTAGAGTTCCTTTTCTCTTAACTAAGGTAAAATCACTATTTCCAATTTTCACCTTAGAAACAATAGTTTCATCAATCTCTTTAAAAAGGTTATAGTTATTGGTCATATGGTTTGTGCAATGACTATCTATCAATCAAGAATCACTGTAACTATTGCTGGTAGCAATGCATGTTGCAACAAAGAGTTGGCCCTCTTGGTTTTGCTCTTTGGATAGCTTTGCCTCATCAGGTTGAGACTTGCATATCCATTCCATATACCCCATATTAATACACTTTTTGCACTTGACATTAGGCTTCCATCAATATTTTCTTTATTTGCACTTGGAAAGATTGTATAGTTGAACTCAAGGTTTGTGTCCAAAGCTTGTTTCTTTTTCGAGTTTTGGACTGATTTTAAATATGTGTGCTCGTACCTATGTGGGACTTTTCACACTATCGTGAATGTGTGCTTAGAGTTTCACTGCCTATATGCTTGGCCTATTGTAAACGTTTGTGCTCAAAGTTTGTTTCTT
>JAOSBN010000179.1:50614145-50624852 GCA_027563595.1 Erythroxylum suave
GTCTCATTCGCATGTGGGTCCACCGGAAACAACCTCTCTACTGTGTAGGGGTAAGGCTGCGTACTATCGGACCTCCCTAGACCCCACTTCATTGTGGGATTTCGAAATGGGTGATGATGATGAATAAGGTAGAAAAACCTCATCCTATTACTTGTTAAAGCCTTCAAGATTTTTGTTGTTTTTCCTCTTATTATTCTTCTTGTCTTTACCCTTTTTTTGGGTTTTGTGCTTTTACATGAAAAACACCTTGTATTGCATCATCTTGTCTCATCATTCTTCTCTGCTTTAGTACTTGCAAATGATTGACTAATTCTTCCAAAGAGATACTTGAAAAATCTTTAGATTCTTTTGATGAAGATATTTTGGATTCATATTTTTTAGGTATAGCGACAAGAATTTTCTGCACAATTCTTTCATCAGGAAAATCTTTGCCAAGAAGTCGTACCTTATTAACAATGCCTAGCAACTTGTCAGCATAGCCTTTAATAGTTTCTATCTTCTTCATGCTCTGCATCTCAAATTCTCTTATCAAGTTGAGCACTTGAATATCTTTGGTTCTTTTACTAACTTAATATTTAGAATTGAGATAATCCCAAACATCTTTATTAGATTACAGATTCTAATTCTCGTAAAAATCACACTTGACGTAGCTGAAAAAAGATAAGCTTTCACCTTGGACTTTTTTGTGTTCCTCTCTTTTGGGTTCTTCAGTTAGCCATTGTAGGATTTTCGGATAATTGAAACACTTCATAGTCTTCTTCTTTTACAACCTCCCAAAGGTCTAGAGCTTAAAGATGAATAGTCATCCTAAGAGACCACGCTTTATAGTTGTCACTATAAAAAACTAGTGGTGCAAAAGTTATGGATGTTGTGTCAGCCTCCATTATGGTTTCACTAAACTCACATATCGAAAGTCAACTCATAGATCACTCAATATAAAAGCTCTGATACCAATTTGTTATTATTAGAGTAGAAATTTATTTTATGAAATTAAAAATATAACTAATGTTTTTAAACTTCCACCACTGAGCTCTTTAAATAGAGCTAGACTCTAGAGATATAGTTTAACCAAATACATTCCTTATTTTTAGGCATGAATAACAACTCCCTAATTTGGAAAAATAGATAAAGTCATCCTAAAGATAAAAATAGAAAAAAAATCCAAAAGATAAAAGTCATCTTAATTTCAGGTACAAATATTTAGGCACCATTTTAGGCACCTTTTCTACAATATTGAGCATGATTTGTTTTTCATTCTTTTTGCAACTTAGAGGAAAGAAATAATTATTTATTTATTTATTCTCTTAAAAAAAGTTTAAAATCCATTTGGTAATAATGAAACAGAATCAACAATATTGAAACATAACCTAACTAAGGAGGTCAATTGGACCATTTGATCTTGGAAGCATATGCTTTCTTTGACGGGTGGTTTTCTTTGTTCCTGAATTAGAGGTAACATACCAGCACATATGTGAAAAAAAACCTTGTGTCTTGTACTTTTATCGATATTTTTTTTCTAGTTTTTTCATTAATGTTTTTTAAATGTACAAGAAATTTACGGCTTTTTATATGTTACCAGCACAAGGAATAGCAACGCTTATAGATCATAACTTCTAAGCAAAGCGAACAAGCATAAAGCAATATACAGTCCAAGAGGGCCATGAAGTGAGAAACTGGAAAGAAAGGGGACTCACTTGTAGAGATCAACATAGGCAGTAGATTGGAGCAAGCGCCCTTCATCTGAGCCCTTCGAATCCACAAAGAAGGAAGTAAGTAAGTAATCAATACGTATTACAGAACAATCAATGAATGCTTACCTCTTATATGGACTGAAAAGACTACGCATGCCTAGATTCCGAGCGTCTTTCAATCCCCCGATGGCTCCTCGCGCCAGCCATGCCAACCTTAATTGGGTAAACATTTCAAGGAAGTGACAAAAGGAAGAGAGAGGCTTTACCCCGATTACCAAAACATGTTCATCTAGCTAACTTTGATTCAAGTGATTTTAACGACAACGTTTCTAGCTTTTGTAATGCTTAAACGCTACCGTTTTGAGTAGCTTGCAGGAGAGTTAAATCCCCACTACCGTGCTATTAATTTTTTCTACATTAATGAATTTTTTAAAATTAAAAAAAAAAGATCATCTCGATATAAACTACATTATTTCTTTCAAATATTATCAGCTTGCTTAGAAAGGTCATTTAGTGCACATATTTGCGTATGCAGATTAACGGTCATATGATAAAATGGATCATTGGCAAACATGTACCCATCAAACCCGTTTTTATTTGCATAGGTAGTTGAAATACCATATACAACTAGATGAATGAAGCCATATATTTTACTTATAAGACATCTTATAGATGTTTCCATTTGATACGTCTTTTTGAAATTTATTAGGCAATATACATGCAATGCTTGTTGAGAATTTGCTATATTTCGTCATATTATTTTGCATATAACTAACTCCACATTTTTCATGTCACTAACTAGTGGTTGGTAATAGGGATTCCTAGACTATTGACCTTGAATATATAAATATGTTTATATTTGTTAATGGGATGTCATGTCATATACATGCTCAGCTTTTTTATTTTGGATACTCTTTTCAAGAATATTGAATTCTTTTAAAGTTTAAATTATGTGTTTTTTCTTAGAATATGAGGTGTGTTGACGATTTGCTTTAGGTTGAACAATATATATTTTGCAATAACTTTTATTCAGTTCCCTTTTACACATATCTATGTTAATTGTTCACTTAATAAGTTATGCTAGTTTATAGGTACAATTAAGAGGTGCATATGTTGTTTGTTTAGTTTATTGTACTTATTTAATTGCATTTATTTTTATAGATCAATGAAGGAAAGTTTAATTACTCCTCATAATTCAACATCTTCAAGAAAATTCAATGATCAAACTTAGGCTTATTCAAGATTGACTCCTGGAATAAAGAACTATACTGTTTATTTGTGTTGCAAAAAATTTGAAAGGTGGGAAAGTCACCAAGTTAAACATTTAATAAGGATAAAAGGTAATGTAGAGTCTTGCAAAAAAGTTAGTCATGATTATAAAATTATAGACAAAAACTTTACTTAAAGTATCATAATGAGAAAGAAAGAAGGTCAAAATTGAACTAAAGAAGTAAAGTTCTTTTTGTACCGGTTAAGATGATACTAGCAATGTTGAAGGTGACATTCTTATCCAACAAGAAGGAATTACTACAATTGACATTATAAAAGAAGAAAATAGATATCAATTTTTTTATTCATAAATAACTTTTGGAGCTCAATTTTCAATTTATAAAGCATTGTAATCTAAAGAAGTAGTATATAATATGGACATGACAATTACTAGATAGTGACATCATGCATATGTATCATTTAATGCTACTTAGATTTATTACCAACCTATGGTGAATGCTATCAACTCTTATGGTCCATGATATAAAGCTCATTCCATTAATAACTATGGAGGTAATCTTTTGGGAAGCTTTATTAGGGAAATAAAAAGTTATTTGAGTGAAAAATGACTTCGACAACTTGTGAGTGTTCAATCATAAGTGATGGTTGAATAACTAAAAGGTAAGAGCTCATTATCAAAATTTTAGTTTATTCTAATAATGAAGCGATGCTTTTGAAGTTTGTTGATGCATATGACCTTGTAACGAGTACCGATTCTCTATTAAAGATATTTGATAAAGTTTTGAATGAAATTAGGCCTGAAATATTATATAGTTGATCATTGACAATGATATTGTTTATAAAGTAGTTAAGAAGAGGTTATAAAGCATGTATAATTCTTTGTATTAGACTCCTTGTGCTACATATTACATTGACTGATGCAAAAAATATAGGAGATATTAATTTTTTTAATCATTGATGAAATTAGATAGAAACAAGAAAAGTGACGAAATTCGATTATAATCATGAATGTGTTCTAAATTAATGTGAAAGGATTTCACCAATGTTAGGAACTTGTATTGTCTTATTATTACAAGATTTGCAACTAATTTCTTATCACTTCAATATTTTGTTTAAATGAAGACGGAGTTGCGGTATGTTTACAAGTGATTAGCGTGTTTTATTGCTAGATTAGAGGTTTCTAATATTATACTTAAGGATTATAAATTTTACTCCCAATATCAATTTATCAATCGAGTTTCAGAGCCTTTAGTAAGAATAATTTGTCTATCTGATAGTGATGAAAAGGCAACAATGTATTACATTTATGATGACATAAAAAGGGCGAAGGAAGCAATCAAAGTCAATATGAAAAATGTCTTTTTTTGTACACACCTTATTTACTAATCATTAATAAGATATCAGAAAGAAAATTTTGCTCTTTGTTGTTTATTGTTGGGATATTTTTGAATCTGAGTGTCTATTCTAGACCAGGTTTTACGAAGAAAACTAAAGTTAATAGAAAAATATTATTAACTTTCATAATAATTGTTTTATATGAGATGATGCAAGATCTCTTTAGCTTATAAATGAAGGCATACAATGATGTATGTAGTGATAATGAGATACCCATTATAATATGTCAAAAACACAAACTTAAATCTATGTATATATTACTTCACTTTTGTTAATTGTTTAAAATTGATCATCACTTTATTTTGTTTATAAGATTGATTTTATTATTACAGTTTTTTGGAACCAATTTGAAAGCGGTATTCAGAATTGCAAAGGCCTGTATTCTTTATATTATAATTAATTAAACTGGGGGATGTGAAAGCAATCGAAGTACATTTGGATTAATTCATTTTAAAAAAGGAAATAGATTGAAGCACAAATATTTTACTATTTTTTCTATACAATTTAAAGTTTCGAGAAAAGTATAATATTATCATTATTAAGTTAAATATAATTTTTTGTAATTTTTAATAAATTATTTTTATTTTTTTACTAGGACTCTTAATAGATCAAAGAGTCCTATATATTCAGTTTACCTTAATCGTGTCATTCTTCTAGTGGATTGAGTTTATAAGGAATTAAGTTTTATAAACGAAAGTGATTTGGAAGATAATCTTGGATAGGAAAGTATTGACATGTGATTTAGTGCAATGAATTTAAATGACAGTGATAATATGAAGATAAAGCAAACAAACGCAAGAGAGGGGTGAATTGTGTGTGACTTAAAATTTTTTTCTAGTTACTTTCAATTCGTATAAAGACAAGGGCCTGTTAAAATTTAAAACAATAGGAGTCTGTCAAATGATAGACGTCTATTAAATGACAAGAGGCTGTTAGATGATCGAAACCTGCTAAACGATAGGAGCTTGTTAGATGATAAATCTTGTTAAAACAATTTAAAATAGAAGGCGTCTGTTAAAATTGAAATGAATCTCTTGCAAGTTGAAAAATAGAAGGAGCCAATTACAAAAGTGAAAGAGCCTCTTATTAAAATGAATACACATAAAAAATAATGCGAAAATTTAAAAGTTAAGGAGAGAGATGAAGGATGCAGTCGATTTATATTGGCTCGGCTTACAACCTAAGCCTACGTCTAGTCCCCAAGTATCCAACTTGAGTTTTTCACTAAAATTTCAAGTAGTAATTTGACGAACCTGTTCAAGCCCACAAATAGATATTTTTCAAGGTTTTCCAACCTTCCAAACTAGTAGTATTTAGCTAGCCTCTGCGAGCTCTCAATAGATGAAAATGTAATTTGCTCGATATGAGCTTCAATGATCTCTCTTAAAAAGAATTTTCACTTTCTAAAGCATAAGAGATTTGATAAGAATATGACTTTCAAGAGTATTGATGCTATTGACGTGATTCCAGAGTTTGATTTGTTTTCGTAAAAGCAGTGGCTCTTCTTTAAGTAGGAATTTCCTTCAACTAGCCATTGTTTCACTTATATCCTTGGTCAACTGGATGGATTTAAATATGAATAAATCCGATGTCATCTTTGCCAAAAAGCTTCCAATAATCACGGAGCTAATATATGATCTTCATAATTAGTAGGATCCTTTTGGATAAATCATTTCTAATAAGGTAAGTTCATAAAGAAAGTTCCTACAAGAAAGGAAACATATTTCTTATGATTTTATTTCCTTTTGAGAATTACCCATTAACAATAAAAGGAAATGAGTCCAATGATAACAAGATTCTTCCGGATATTGTAAAGGTAAGTTCATTAGGAAGGTTCCTACAAGAAAGAAAGTATTTCTCCTATAATTTATCTCCTTTTAAGAATTAGACCGTTAATTGTACAAGGAAATAAATCTAATTTGAATTTTGAGATATCATGTAGTTATCATCAAAATCATTAATAATAAACCTTGAGCTAAAAATCTCCTCCTTTTTTATAATGCCAAACAATAATAGATATCTTTTTAAAATTCAATTCATAATGAAGGGTTTAATCATTAGCCTTTTCTTTCTTAATAAGGAGCCTATCATTAACAAATTACAGATTAAAACTTCATAGATTAAGTTAGTAACCATAAATCATAAATTCATGATGCTCGTAAATCATGCAAGTAAAAGTCATCAACATATATTTGTACTATAACTAAATCATTCTCCTTTCTCTTAATAAATAAGGTTTTGTCTACCTTTCCTCTTTCGAAGTTATTCTCAAGTAGAAATTACTTAAAATGCTCGAGGAGCCTGCTTTAGACTATACAGGGCTTTAGATAACTTCATCACGTAATCTGGATGATCTTCGTTCTCAAAACCTGGAGGTTGCTTAACAAACACTTCTTTGTTAATGTATCTATTCAAAAAGGAACTTATGACATCCATTTGGAATAACTTAAAATTTCTATAACAAATGAAAGCAAGTAGAATTCTAATCAACTATAACCTAGCAATAGGTGTATAATTCTCATTAAAATCAACACCTTCTTGTTAATTATAACCTTAAGCTGTAAGTCTAGCTTTGTTTCTTACTGTCTTACCCGTTTCGTCACAAAACCTTCAAATTTTCTTCCATGATTGCTCTGAATTGATGGAATGCAATACCTTTTTCAATCTAGATTTTTCTGCAAAACTTTATCTTGTCTTTCAATGTAGTTGAAATGTGATATTTCACCTGTCATGTGTCTCGAACACCCACTAATATCCATTGATTTTGCTCTTATCTCCGTTTTGAAGCATATCTGTAGAAAGTATTATCTCATTTAGGTTAGTAATTTGACCTTTCAGTCTCCAAATATACATTTGAGATAATTTCCTCATTCTACAAAAGTTACAAGAATGACTAATATGACCATGTTTACCACAGTAGAAGCACATAATAGATGAATGAGAATTAATATAATTTCCACCGTGTATCAAGTTCTTGTTGTTTTGTTTATAGGTACTGCTAGATATGACAATGAAGTTCTTGTATTGCTTGACGTTATTGTTTTCATTATATCCTATTCTGTTCTTATCAAAAATACATTTACCACTACCCAGCAATGCATCAAGGTTGTTCCTTCCATCAACAAAATTTGCTAGATCTTTTTCTAGAGATAAGATATTTCCATCACTTTTCTCTTTCTCAAGTTCTAAGGTGATGGCTTTTTCTCCTGTCTCATCTTTTCATAATTTTTTTTAGCAACGTATTTTCTAACTTAGCCACTCTTTCTTCCAGAACTTCCTTTTCGAAGACCTTTTGCTTATAACCAACCCCATGAGAGATATTCTTGGTATTCTCATTTGCAGATTCCAATGATTTTATCTTACTCTTAAAAAATGCATCATTGCTCTTGGATTTCTCAACTTCTTTGAAATACTTCACTATCAACCTTTTGTATTGATCATACAATTCATGATATGCATTTTTCAATTCATCAACTTAATTATGAGAGTCAGAATAATATACTTCATCATCTCCAGATTTAGCCATAAGATAGACATTGCTGACTTTTTCAGGCTCTTCTTCTTCAAAGCTTTCAAAATCCTTATTTGACCAGGCTGCTTTTAGTGTCATTCGTCTTCTATAAGAGGATCCTTTATCTCGCCTAAGCTCGATTTCATGGATCATCAAGTTTCCTTATAGCCAGTGGAGTGAAATAATATCTAGATCCTTTGTAGTTTCTAGAGTTGTCATCTTAGGTCTCCATTTCTTTGGTAGTGACATTAGAATTTTTGTTATGAGCTCATCATTGGGATATATCTTTCCCAAGTTCTTTAAGACCGTGATGATGTTGTTGAACCGTCCTAAGAATTCATTTATGATTTCTTCCTGTTTCAAGCCAATAGTTTCGTATTGATGCATTAAAAAGTTTATTCTATGTTTCTTTACATCATTCGTTCATTTAAAGGTGATCTAAAGTTTTTCCCAAATTTCTTTTGCTGTAGAATAGTAGGATATCTTTTCATATTCTTCTAGAGATAATGCACATATCAGATGATATTTTGATTTAGCGTTTAGTTGTGTTTTAGCATTTAGTTGTTCATTTCTTCTATCAACATTAGTCTATACTTCTACGTTATTGGTAGTGGGAAGTATAGCTCCAACTCTGGTAGCTTGCTAGGCTTCGATATCGACAGATTGGAGATATATGGTCATTCTCTCTTTTCAATACAAGTAGTTGTTTCTATTGAAGTAAGGAAGCTTTGAGATGGATTGTCCTTCAAAACTTCTCAAATTGTTTACCTTGATTTATCATGTGTTGTAAAACACAAGAAACCTCGCTTGAATACTAAATGATAAAGCAAACACATAAAATGCAGGGGGGGTTTTGAATCATGTGTGACTTAAAATTTCTTTCAAGTTACTTTCAAGTCATATAAAGAAAGGGGCTTGCTAAAATTTCAAATGATAGGAGCCTATCAAATAATAGAAGCATGTTAAATGATAGGAGCTTCTTAGATGATCAAAACTTACTAAACGATAAGAGTCTGCTAAATGATAGGAGCCTGCTAAATGATAAATTTTGTTAAAACAATTTAAAGCAGAAGGCGTTTGTTAAACCTAAAAGGAACCTCTTGTAAGTTGAAAAACAGAAGGAGTTTATTATAAAAGTGAATGAGCCTCTTACTAAAATGATCACTCACACAATAATGAGGAAATTTAAAAGTTAATGAGAGAGAAGAAGGATGAAGCCGATTTATACTGGTTCGGTTTACAACCCAAGCCTACGTCTAGTCCCCAAGTATCCAATTTAAGTGGTTCACTAAAATTCCAAGTAGCAATTTGACAAGCTTCTTCAAGTTCGCGAGTACATATTTTAAAGATTCTCTAACCTTCCAAATTAGTAGTATTTAGCTAGCCTCTACAATCTCTCAACTGATGAAAATGTAATTTTCTTGATATAAGCTTTAATGATTTCTCCCAAAAAGAATTTTCACGTTCTAAAGCAAAAGAGATTTGATAAGAATGTGACTTTCATGAGCATTGATGCTGTTAATGTAATTCAACAGTCTAGTATGTTTTCATAAAAGCAGTGGCTCTTCCTTAAGTAGGAATTTCCTTTAACTAGCTATCGCTTTACTTGCTTCCTTAGTCAACTAGATAAATTTAAATCTGAATACCTTCAATGCCATATTTGCCAAAAATCTTCCAGTCATCACGGAGCTAATATACGACCTTTAGACTTAGTAAGATTCTTTCGGATAAACCATTTTTATTAAGGCAAGTTCATAAAGAAGATTCCTGCAAGAAAGGAAGAGTATTGCTTATGATTTTATTTTCTTTTGAGAATTAACCTGTTAACAATAAAAGGAAATAAGTCTAATGATAACAAGATTCTTCTTAATATTGTGAAATAAATAAGGTAAGTTTATTAGGAAGATTCCTATAAGAAAGGAAGCATTTCTCATATGATCTTATTTTCTTTTGAGAATTAGATCATTAATTGTACAAGGAAATAAATCCAATTTAAATTTTGAAATATTATGTGATTATTATCAAAATCATTAATAATAAACCTTGAGCTCATAAATGACTCTCTTTAATGATGCAAATTTTGAACTAAACAAAAAGTAATGTAAATGTAATTTGAACAGATATGACATTGAATAAAGATTTTTCACTTTCTCTCTCTTTTTGATTTTACTTATATTTTATGTATATTTTATATTTTATATATGCAATATAAATATTAAACTTTTAAAAGTAACCATTTTGCTTACTTGTGTGTGCTCCTGAGCATAAATTTTTATTGTTATGCTAAAGAACCGATATTATTCTTATTATATAATGTTTATTTCTATATGAGAATCAAACAATATTTTTCTTATATTAATCATAATTATTGTTCATGTGAAAATATGTGAAAAGTAATATTAATAGGAATAAAGAAATGATTATTACATAAAATAATATATTGACAGATTATTTTATAATTTTATAAAATTAAAAATAATTTTATAATTTCAAAAAAATATCATAAATGGTGCTCGATATTATTGGTAGAACTAAACCGAGTGCCAAATTTAGACAGAATTCATAATATTGAGTCTTAAATCAAATGTTTTTAAGGGCTTAAGCCTATTTTTGGTTGGACATAAGGTTTTTAGTGGAATGTAATGATTTATAATGAAATGAAATATAAATTGATGTAATATTAAAAAATGTTATTTGAGAGTAATGAAAGGATTCATTATATAATATAATAAAATGTTATTTAGAAGAAGGGTTTATAATGTAATACAGTGAAAAGTTATTTATTATTTTACATTCTATTATAAATGTAATGATTTATAATGAAATGAAATATAAATTGATGTAATATTAAAAAATGTTATTTGAGAGTAATGAAAGGAT
>JAOSBN010000179.1:50624952-50635462 GCA_027563595.1 Erythroxylum suave
AATAAAATGTTATTTAGAAGAAGGGTTTATAATGTAATACAGTGAAAAGTTATTTATTATTTTACATTCTATTATAATTAAATTTCTAAATTAGAGGTTTCTTATTTTTACTGTTTATAATACAATGAGATATAACTCATTCCATTCCATTCCGTTATAAACCCTCATCCTAAATGATGGAATAATATTATATTATATTAATAAACCCTCAGCCAAACATAGCTTAAAGGATATTAGTCTAATGAAATCATTTGCCATATTAGATTAAGACTAATAATTATTGAGAACTTCCTATTATTTTGTTTGAAAACTGATCGTTAGTAGTCAAACTTCATAAATTTGAAATCAACATATAGAAGGTCCACAAATTCTTTTAGATCAACTCAAACTTGTGATAAAAAGGTTAAATGCGCATTTCTACCAAAGTTCAGGTCTTAAGTTTTGGAGTGATAGTATAGTCATCGTCAAAGACTAAAGCTATCATAAACAAGTAAGATTGGAAAAGGTTAAACGAGAAGAGGAAAATACGACAAAAGTAAAAGTGAAGCAAGTACGAGGCAAGCCACAGAAAAAGACAGGCAACAAGTACTGTAGAAGAACGAAAATGACGTGTGGTCGGCTGATTATCTACCATAAACTGAAAAAGAAAGGCCGCAATAAGCAGCCACGTTTACAAACAACTTTAGTCAAATCAGTCAATCTTTCGTCCCAGTTGTTGTATGACAAGAAATGCTAAACCATGCATTAAACGCAATCACGTGCCCCATCCTTTCTCATTGCATGCCATCCATACATTTAGCTCTGTCCTATTTATTTATTGCTAAATGTGGAGATGCTGCATCGGCAGATGGCCGGAGTAGGAATTATGGAACAGACAATTTTATCATTGAAGTAGAAATAACTTAAATTTTACAGCTACAGAATCATATAAGTTTGTCATATTACCATTTTGGCCTTGCTCAATGGTAGAAATCTTCAAGGGATCGCAAGAATACAACTGTCCTAACATCCAAGTGAGAGGACAAAACTACACCTTAATCTTCTGAACTAAAAGAAAAAGTTGGTACGTCCTAAAAAGTTGCAGCTACCTAAATCTTCTCCTCCTCTTCCTTCTGTTTCTTCCAGTTCTCTACACTATGAATTATTTCTCCAGTTTTTATAAGATAGTGAACTCGCTTTCCATTGACAAGGAGTTCGTGACCGACCCGATTTGTAGCATTTTGGTCCTTAGAGTAAAGCATTACATTTGAACTGTAAATAGGGGCTTCAATCTGGAATAGCAATTTCGATCCACTTATGTGAGTGAAAAGAGGTGGGTAACAAGGTGGTCAGTTACTCATCAAAAAATGAATAAATGGATATACAGAGTGATACCTGAAATATGTAATATCTCCAATTACATGCAGAGAATTCATATGTTCAGGTGTAAACTATGATAGGAAGGAACTTGTTATAAAAAAGGGCACCACATATGGAAATGTGTATAATGTTAAAAAACCTTGATCATCTGGCTAGGTTGTAACATCTCATTCTTATACTAAGAGTTAGAACCCTATATTTCTTTGTAAATAAAAAATAGTAATGAGAGGGTAAAAAAATGTATTTCATACTCATACATAATACTAGCATACACACACGTGATTATTGATATTTGCACACATTATAATGACTGTTCATGTATTCATTTGACATTTTTCGGGTATAAACGATTTTTAATGTGATTATGATGAGAATTATGATTATTATATCTTGAATTCTAGTTGATAAATGATAATTGGTGAATTAGGAATTTATCTATTAATTTGAGAGATTTCTGAAATTAAGAGTATTTATAGACTAGGAAAAATGCCAAATGGTAAGACAATTGATAAATAGAAATAGAAATAAGTGTCAAATGACAACATAAATTATTGATAAGTGACATTAGGATTTAATGACAGGTGTCATAGAAAATTAGGAGACAATTGGATTAAAAATTGGAGACAAATGGACTGATTATTAAAGAGGACTCATTGGAATCATAAGGTGGTGAAATGTGGCAAGTGACAAGTGTCACTTGCCTTGCCACACACCTCATTCTCGTAACTTACCCTTGTAGGACCAATGTTCAATTATTTTTCACTTTGCCAAATGCTCTCTTCATTTTCGTTCTTCTTCTTCTTCTTCTCGATTTTTCTCACCCACCCCACGTTGATTTTCGCTATTATTTCTCATCACTAGTTACTTCAAAATTCTTGCTATCTCTTCTTCTTAAAGAAGAACCCCAACCTATTTCTCTTTGATGAGATGAAAATCGTGTACGTGTGGACGAGGCTAGGGTTACGAAATTTTGAAGAAGCTCTGGCTAAATCAAGTAAGTACATACTTGATCTTTATGGGTTGTTTAAATATAAGCATATGTGATGATAGTTTGAGATGAAATGATCATGATAAAGGTGTTAAAACATGATATTACATTGATAAGGAATTAAGTATATTCTTGTACATATGATGAGAAAGAATTTATAATGGTTAATGCATGATTGATAGAGTAAATGGCGTACGAAGAGTGTGTAAAAATGTTGATGATTGATTGATGAGTATTGAAGAATAAACATATGTGTATATGTTCTGTTTTCACATAAATGATAAATAAAGATAATGTATTGTTTTATAGATGATTAATAATGAAAATGGTGTATGAATGAGAACTGAAAGTTGACAAAAGAAAAGATGTGTATATGACCTAATTTATGTATGGGATGAGTGTAGTAAATTGATAGATGAATACATATATGTTGTGTTCTATGTTTGAGAGTGTGAAGACTATAAGTTATAAGTTATTATGGTGATGAATTAGAATGAGTTTAAAGCTAAAGAAAAGGTTAGAGTATTATCTTGAAGTAAGATAATAGTTTAAAGACAAAGTAAAGATGAACATGAAGCTAAGTGTGTGCAGAAAATTAATGAATGTGTATATGTGAATGTTTTTCTTTGTGTTATGATCAATCATAGGTTATGATTTGTTTATGAATGATATTGACATAGAAATGAGATGAGAATAAAAAGGAAATGAAGTAGAAAAGATGGATTATATATGAGAGGTGTTGAGCATAGCATTAACAAGTGAGAAATCTGAAAAAAGTGCAGAAGAAAGGGGTAGGCCACAATCTTGGCACCCATCTCACGATCGGGGGTAGAAGAAATTGTTTATGTGACGATCGTGGCGATCGTGATAGAAGGCAATCCATCTACCCACGATCGTGGGCAAGGTCTGGGAAGGCCATCAATTTGAATCCTCGTTCTTTTGTGTAACGTTTACAACAACAAATATATAGGTACTTCCTATGATGCATTTAGGCTTAAATGAAGCTTGAAGTGAACTTATTATGGTGCTTGAATAAGTGATTAAATGTGGGATATACTTAAGGTGATAAATGAGGTTATGGCATAGTGAATGAATTGTTGATATCAAAGTACCAAAATCTGAAAAATTATGAATATAATAGGAATGAAAGTGACCCTATGAATGGTAATGTGATTCAAAGAAGATGAGAAATGTGTATTAAGTAAAGGTGAATGAGAAATTGGATATTTTGTGATCTTATAATGCTATAAGAAGAATTGGAGAGCATATATGTAATAGATATATGATTGATGATATTAGTATGACCAAGTTCTCAGAATTGTAAACCTAAGTTCAAATTAGACATATATGAGTTTTGAAGTATGAATGATCATGAAATGTGAATAAAAGATAAACATAACCAGAATACTCAAATTGAGCATGCATTATACATTATACATTAAACATATACATATGTGTATAATTGAATGTTTATGTGATTGTATGAAATAGTAATATGTGTACAATGTGTGTATTGCATGATGTCGATACACAGGATAGAACGTCGGCATCTAGATGTTTTCAGATTATGGAAGCTAATGCTAATCTGGAGCGCATTTTGAGTTAACCTAGATGGTCTTACATTAATTGATTATTCTATTTTAAATTTCTTTATTGAGTTATTACTGATGTGAATGAGATTGAAACAATGCCTGACATTAATGGTCTGAGAAGTTTGATAAATGTGACTGCATTGGAAGTGCTTCATTGAATGTGAATGAGCATGAAATAAGTGATACTCAACATGTTTGTTGAATGTCAGACTTAGGTATGATGACATGTGAAAGTGAATGTGTAAAGTGAACATAAGTAACTGATTGATATATGAGATTTGATGCATTTCACTATATGAATGCATGGTCAGATAAAGACAGTTGTGACCGGAGTAGCTACCGAAAAAGAGCTTAAAGCTCAGAATGTGATTAAGAGCCAAAGGGCTATTGTGTATAATGAGCCTGGTATCCTGCATATGGGTCAGTTATTAATGAGCCCGATATCCACAATGGATACGAGACAGTTACAGGCACTCGGTCATAACAACGTAACAATTGAAAGTGAGTCTCATGAGCATTGTATGTACATTTGATATGTATGTTTTAAATGATCTACATAAATTCTTTGAATTGATCAAAATGTGAGATGCGAAATAAGTGAATAAAGTGATATTTAATGCTATATGATAAATGGTGAAGTGATATGCATTATGTGATTATATGAATTGTTTATGAATTATTGTGTTATATGATATGAGTGAGCCATTGAGGATGGTCCGCTCACTGAGTTTGCAAAACTCACCAAAATTGCAACGCTATTTTTCATGCCCAGAGGGAATACCTAGTTAGACATACTGGAATATAGCCACTGAAATCAAATAAGAGATAGACGTTAGGATCAGTTCACATCTGTATATGTCTTCCGTCATTTTTGCTTCAAGATTTGTTTTTCGCAACTATTGAATATGTATATATGAATTTTGTACAACATATACTATAATTTAGTTTGTAATAACTGTTATGACTAAAAACATTTTGTAATTGTAGTGGGTCCAATTGATTATAGAATTTCGATGTTGTGTTTATTGTTTGTAACACTTGTAACTGAAAATGTTTATGTATAAAATAGGCCGAAAGTGATTATTGATTTTATGAAATTGCACGTGATATTCGAAAAATTTTACAAGGAGTTTGATTGATTGTCCTAGCATGCCACCCTCGTAGAGTATGTTCTCGAATACTGTAGGTATGTTCGGGAATATGCCCTATGAGAGTGGGGTGCTATACAGATTCACCCTCTTCCCTGCTCTTTAATTGTATTGATTTCAAGTTTATGTCTTCCAATACTACAGTGCTATAGTGCTTGAACATCTTGCTAATATCCCCAACCTTACCTTTATCATCTCCAGATATTACTTCAGATATTATCCAGATTTGCTACTCTTAAAGGAGCTTCTATGCCCTTTAGGCTGAATCTTTTTTTAATAATTTACGTGTAACTATATCTCCTACCTTAACATGCATTTTGTGTAAAATTGGAAGGCTACTAGGTTTGCATTCCTTTCGTTACCATTGCTTTAGTTGTAAGAATAGAGGAAACAATCAAGACTGATGAGAAGCACCTGTAAGAATCCAAGCCTAACAACTACTTCCCATCAGTGAAAAATCTACTGAGAGATGATGATGCCGTTAAAAGTTCAAATTTAGCTCACCATGAAACAGAAAAGAGGTTGGTAAAGGCCATCGACGTTACAAATACCAAGACACTAACCTTCATAACAATAAAACAAGATTTATCTAGTGGCTTCACCTGCATGTCAAGCAAACATAAATATCATTGTAAATGGCTAGATCAACTAGTATCTAAATTCAAGAGATATCAATAAGAACACCTCGAAATATCAATCAATTTCAACTTCTGAAGTAAAAAGGAATTCACAAAAGGAAGTAAGATCAATTACATTATCTCTAAGGCAAAACAGGATGTCACTCAGAATAGATAACAGTACTATGAACCAGAACTAAAAATAAACCAACCAATTGTAAATCGATGATAAGTTCTAACCAAATATTTCAGTTGATATTCCCACCAAGAAAAACTTCTCGATACAACATTTTTGTATGATTGTTATTCTTTTTGGAAGAAAACAATGCGACCTAGTATGATGATACAAGATCATAACGAAACTTATTCATTGAAAGGTTCCAGAATTTAACCAAAAACCATTTCCAAAGTACCATCAAAATCGCAAGTAGAAAACGATGACTTTCAGAAGAAAAGAAAATCTCACACCTTTCATAGTATGTATAGCAACCTACTTAATATAAAAACAAAATAGAAGCCATTAACTGAAAAGTTTAACCAAGACAGTTTTGAACATAATAAAACCTAATAAAACACAAGAAAAGTAATCGATTTGGGATCCTATTCGGATGTGATAAGATATAGGTTATGATATCTTAATATTTAATTTTGGACATTATTTGATAATTGGACTTAGTTATGTTTAAGTGGGACTCTTTCAAGACAAGTTTGAGAAGTTTAAAATCCTAGTTAAGATAGTATTAGGTATTTATATCTTATTGTGGGATAATGATGATCTTTTGGAATTTTAATTTGATTATAGCAGTAGGATATTCAAGGGATATTGTCGATTATGTTTGTCAGCTGATTGAGTTGAGATAGAAGCCTATTTGTTGCAAACTTCTTAGCTGATCACGTTACCCTTGGTTGAATGCTTTTGTGCTGCATTTTTACTAGAGCTGTCATTCTTTTTGGAAGTCTAAGCAGCTATTTTTCTAATGTGTGTTTAATGTGATTTGGTTGATGGTCTATGGGAGTGTAGCTGCTACATTTTCCTTTACTCCTGCGTGACTAAATTGGGTTGTCATAGCTAGCTATGTTGTTTCCTGTTCTTGAAGGACTATCGAGGGCAATTTTGGCAGCCGTTCTTTAGTGATGTTCACGTGATATCTAGGCTATGTTTTTAGGTTAATTGTGTGATCCCAATGTTAGGTTGGTGGCTATTATGTATGCCTTTGCAACTGTCTTTTTGGTGTGATGGTGAGCAAAACCTCTTGAAGTTTTGGTGATTTTTATAGCTGTATTTTCGAGAGTGTTGAGCTATCTTTGACAACTGATTTTTGGTGATTCTATTCATTTCGGACAACTGTATTTTTCATAGTGTTGCATGATTTTTGGGGTTGTCCAGATATTGGTTTTTGAGTGAAAAACGTATAGGAGATGTGTGTTGTTGCAGCTGTATTTTTGGTGACATTTAAGTGATAAAACATTTGTTCGATTGATGTTATTTTGATGCTGTTATTCATGTGCTAATCATGATTCTTCTTAATAGTTCACAACATGTATTGTTCTACCACTTCCCACACTTTCGAGTGATGAAGCTATATATTTAGGGGAGTGCTTTTATCGTAAGCTTTTTACTTTGTTTATGTCTTTATTGATTTAATCACTTGAATTGTTCATTTATCATCTTTATTATTAAACAATGTTGTTAAAATCCTCTGTTGAGGTTAGTACGAGGCAGTTGTATTATTGGGTGTGAAATACTTTCATAAGTTGTGAGAACAAGGATAGTATCAAGGGTTAATGGTGTTGACTCTGTAAAGCTTTGTATAAAAACTATTATCTTTAGTGAAAGTATTAAGCTGGGTAAGGGTCCTGTAGATATAGACAAGGTGTGCCGAACTACGTTACGAAATCTTAGGTGTTGATTTGTTATTTTTTTTTGTTTTCGTTTTTGTCAGAAAGTTTATAGCAACTGCGACCATTCATAATTTGTGCGAACTACATCATTTTAGATTTATAATTGGTATCAGAGAGGGTCATTGAATCATAACTTGGTACATCAAGTTGGTGCTGATTCGTGTTACACAATTATGACTATTAAAGAAGAGGCATCAATCATCAAGCCACCATTGTTAGATGGTTCAAATTATCCTACATAGAAATTATGGATGAGAGTATTCATTCAGACACAAGGAATGAACGTATGGAACTCGGTTTTAAATGGCTAGACACATCCAGTGATGACTAATGAAACAAGAGAAGCGGTGCTTAAAGATGCATCTGAGTGGACAAGGGTTGAAGGAGAGAGAGCACTTAGAAATTCTCAAGCCCTACACACTATCCTCAGTGTAGTTGATGAAGGTCGCTTTGCTATGATATTAGCTTGTGAGTTGAAAAAAGAAACATGGGGCCCTTTGCAAACTATACTTGAGGGATCAAAATATGTAATAGCCTCAAAACTTTAGATGTTGGATGTGAGATTTGAAAAGCTGAAGATGGATGAGAGTGAAACCATTGGAGACTTCCATGAGAGATTGCCTGACATAACAAACTAAGCACATCATCTCAAGAAGAAGTACTCTAACCTAAAACTGGTTAAGAAGACATTGAGATCATTGCCTCTGAGGTTCGTATCGAAAATTGTAGCAATCAAGGAAACTCATGATATCAATTAATTGTCATTGGATAAGGTAATTGGAATTCTTACCAATTTTGAGATGAATTTGTTAAGGGGAAAATAAGATATGAACAAAGGATTGGCATTGTAAGATGAGATTAGCAAAGTTGTGAATGACTTCAAAGATGAATTCAATGAGAATCAGGTTATGAAGTTATTGACAAGAAATTTCAGCAAGTGGTTAAAGAAAGTGAAGAAGGATAGATCCGATTTTAGGCAAAATGATGGGAGCTCATCAAATAGCAATTTCAAACAACAAGCTAAAACTAAAAAAGGTGAAAGAAAAGTGAAGAAAATTTACTCTCATGAATGTCAAGTCTTTGGATATGTGTAAGCGGAATATGCTAACACTCTGAAGAAGAGAAAAGGGAACTCCTATACAGGCACTTGGAGTGATAATGAATCTAAAAGTGAGTATTGTAGTGAAGAAGAATTTATGAGTAGTACTGTGTTGGTTGCTTTATACAGCAAAAGCCTAGTTACTTGCTTAAAAGCAACTAAGAAGGAAGAAACTAATGATAAAGGCATAGATAAATCAGGAAATTTTAGAAAAATGCAGATGAATAAACTAAAAATCTAACCTTAGATTATGATAGCGACGATAATGGTTGAGATTACAAAAAGGAGGATATCTATGAAGCCTATATATTAATGTATGCAAAATGAGTGCAAACATTCAAGAAGAATGAGAAGTTGAAGAAAGAACACTCTACCATGAAGAACATCACTCAAGATCTAGAGAATAAGTTGTTATCTATTATAGATGAGCTAAATGAAGCAAAGTTGAAGCTGGTCAGTATGGAAAAAGGGATAAGAATGTTAAATGAAGGCCCCAAAAGGTTAGAAAACTTGCTAGAAATTGGTAAGATTAAGGAGACCTTCAAGGTATTGGCTATAAAGGTGAATGATTTAAGTTAAATGATGAGAAAAATAGTGCGGCTAGATCTGTCCAAGGAGAAACTTGAAGGAGGAAGCGAAAATTCACACCTACGTGTCACTTTTGTAGGGTAAATGGGCATATGAGGTCGAATTGTTACAAGCTACAACAAATGATATTTCAATGGGTTCAAAATTGAAATCTAGGCATTCTTTATTAAATTTCTAACAACAGTCCACATTACCGAAATATATTTGGGTTAGAAAGGTTCAATTACAAGTATAAAGATATGGTAAAAGAAAAACAAGAAATTGTCTAAATTCACAGTTAGTTACTGCTGGTAAAGAAACTATTCAAATAAAAGACCAATTGGTTGCTTATGAGGGAGGAATCAACCAGACATCTGATGACAGAGTTAATGTGGGAAGGAATAAGGCCAGGTTTGAATTTCTTCGAGGGGTATAGGGGTTGTGTTTTTAAAATTTTTGAAGTATATTGATGTTATTTATTTTAAAAAAAGAAGGGTTCGAAGGAGTTAATATCTAGACTTTCTGAGTTTTTGATTTATAGGTTTCATAAGGTTCAGGTAATTGGTGTATTTTAGATTTTTCCTTACTTGTTGAATAGTATATTTGATGTGAGAGTGAGACTCTCCTTGATGATTTGAAAGTTTTGCGTCTAAATGTTGATTTACGAAGTTACGTCAAGAAAAAGTTAATGCTTGGTTGGAAAATGGTAGGAAGATTCGAGTTTTCTATAATTTGGGATTTTCAAGTTTTATCTTGGTTTCTCTTTACATCGTGGGTTGTATGAGTTTGGACAATATGCTTTCACATGGTTTATGTGAAGAGGAGATTGATTAAGTTTGATTATGATAAATGCATTTTTTTGGGTCTATGAATTTAATCAGTTGTATGCGGATGACTTTGATGTAAGTAATGATATGTTGGCTGGTGTTTTTGACTGGTAGTAAATTGTCATCTTAGCATGCTTATAATTTTTTCACTGCATCTATTGCTAATTTTTATGCTTCTTTATTCGCCACGATTGATTGCATTGAAGGCCTTCTTCGTTTTGACATTGTTTCTTCTTAAAGGGAGATATAGGATTGTTTTGGAATGTTCTTAATTGGTGACTTTTCAATTCAGGGGAAGATTTTAAGGTATCTGCGTGACTATTAGTGTTGGCCTCCGAAATATTTTTGTCGAATTAAGCATGATAGTTATGGAATAAGCATGGAAATTGAATTTTTTCCTTAGCATGAATT
>JAOSBN010000179.1:50635562-50688753 GCA_027563595.1 Erythroxylum suave
TGATTTGTAATTAAAGTTATGTATGAACTTCATTTTGATTTGGAAATGAATGAAGAATTGAAGAAGTTTCCAATGTGTATGTGCTTAGTCATTTGGTGGTTGTACATTTCTTATTTCAAGTCTTCCATAGAGATAGAAGTTGTTTTTGAATTCAAAGGAAAAACTGTATTGATTGAGGTAGAATTAGCCAAAGTTGTCTTTAGGAAATTTGTAGCTTATCTTTCTAGCTTTCCAATGGTATAAAGCATGAAATTTTTGGATATCGGAGTTGAGAGTTATGCTCATTACAAATTAGTGATGCTGCACGGTGTGAATATTGGACATTTGTGTAGATTTTCTTCTTTGTTTGAGTTAATAGAAAATGAGTTCTATGGTGTTTTGAAATGGGATGAAGAATGAGTGTGGTAGGTTAAAGATGAAATGGGGGTGAAAATGATGACGAAAATGAGTTAGAAAGGTTAGATATGCATAGGATGGGTCCTAGGTAGCTTAAGGAGTTGGAAGTATAGAATTTGACCCGTAGCTGTCCGTTAAACGGACTTGATGTCCGCTAAGTGGACCTTCTCGGGTTTGAAAATGTCCCAGCTCAGTTAATGTCCCTTTGTAGGGACATCATGTCCGCTAAGCAGACCTTCTTGTGTGAAAAATGGCTCCTAAGCCCGTTATGTCCGTTTGAAGGCACATTATGTCCGTTAGGCGGACTTTCTCGGGACAGTTTTAAATATGTGCAACTTTTGACACTCCAAATGGAAAAATCTCGCTTCGGGATCTTCACAGAAGTTGTAGAAATCGAAGTTCTCTTCGAAACCGTGCTTGAATGGTTTAAATCTGACGTCTTTATCAAATTTATGCTAATCATTTCATAATGAACTGGAGATATGGAGCTTTAGCTGTTCTAAAGAAGTCAATTTGTGATTCCGCTGCCGGAATTAGTTTTGGGCCAGAGAGATCCTATGGAAACAACCTTATAGGAAGATACGTTTACGTCTTTGACATTTGTGATCGTCGGGCTTTGGAAACGGGGTCCGACAATTAGTCTTGCTTTTTAGCATCTTTTATCCCAAGGGAGAGAAAACTATGTTGGAACATGTTGCTTTGGATAATTGATTATGTTTAGATCTTGTTGATTGATTAAAGGGGATTTCTTTTATGGTTTGTGAATTCGATGGTACATGTCCAATTATCTCCTTTAGGGGGAGTTTCAAATATGTGACAAATAATGTCATAAAGGAGGAGATTGTTAAAATATAGGTTATGATATCTTAAATTTTAATTTTGGACATTATTTGATAATTGGACTTAAGTTGTGTTTAAGTGGGACTCTTTCAAAACAAGTTTGAGAAGTTTAAAATCCTAATTAAGTGGTATTTAGTATGTATATCCTATTGTGGGATAATGGTGATCTTCTAGAATTTTAAATTGATTATGGCAGCTGGATATACAAGGGATATTGTTGATGATGTTTGTGAGCTAATTGAGTTAAGATAGAAGTTCATTTGTTGCAAACTTCTTGGCTGATCATGTTAACCCTGGCTCAAGGTTTTTCTGCTGTGTTTTTACTAGAGTTGTTCGTTTTGGAAGTCTAAGTAGTTGTTTTCTAATGTGTATTTAATATGATTTGGCTGATGGTGTGTGGGAGTGTAGCTGTTACGTTTTCCTTTGCTCTTGCATAACTAAATTGGGCTGCATAATTGTCTATAACCAGCTGTGTTCTTTCCTATTCTTGAAAGACGATTGACGAATTTTGGCAGCTATTCTTTAGTGGTGTTTATGTGATTTTGGGGCAATGTTTTTAGGTCGATTGTGTATTTTTTGGTTGATGCTGCTGTGCATGGGCTAATCGTGATTCTTCTCAATAGTTCACAATAGATATTGTTCTACCACTTCCCACACTTTCAGGTGATGAAGCTATATATTCAGGGGAGTGCTTTCATCTTAAATTTTTTTTAATTGATTTAATCACTCGAGTTGTTCAATTATCAGCTTTATTATTAAATAGTGTTATGAAAATTCCTCTATCGAGGTTAGTATGAGGCAATCGTATTGTTAGGTGTAAAATACTTTCACAGGTTGTGAGGATGAGGGATAATGTCAAGGGTTGAGTTATGTCGACTCAGTAAAGCCTCGTATAAACACTATTGTGATTAGTGAAAGTATTGAGCTAGGTGAGGGCCCCATAGATGTGGGCAAGGTATGTCGAACTATGTTACTAAGTCTCAAGTGTTGATTTGTTATTTCATTTGTTATTGTTATTGTTTTCGTTTTATTTAGAAAGTTTATAGCGACTGCGGTCATTCATAATTTATGCGAAAGTACACCTTTTCGGATTTACAGGATGTGTATTCCTTTCTGGAGTTTACCTTATTTAGGAGTCTGATGTATTAAGGGTTTACCTTATTTAAAAATCTTATGTATATAAACTAGACCGTGGATGAGAAAAAAAAGGAAATTTCTCTCCAATATTCTTTATTTTTACACGGTATTAGAGCCATCATTGATCCATCAAAAGGAGAAGAAAAATCTAGAATAAACAAGAAACTTTCGAATCCTTATACTCTCACCTCGAATGATAATCCAGGTAATATTATTTCCCAAGTTCAGCTGAGAGGAGAAAATTATGATGAATGGGCACGGGCTGTGCAATTTTCTAATGGGAATAGACCTTGGGTACAACAATTACGATCGGATCTAGCAAACTATAAACAAAATGGGCAAGCCATTGTTGCTTATTATAGTAGGCTGAAAATGATTTAGGATGAGTTTAACAATTACAAAAAAATAAGTATGTACTTGTACTGGTAGTAGATGTAATCTTATGACTAATTTGGAAAAGAAGTATGAAGATGAGAGGGTTCATCAATTTTTGATGGGCTTGGACATAGAAGGATATGGAACAGTTTGTTCTAATATCCTAAGTACAAGATTGTTGCCAAACTTAAACTGCATATAAACTATGGTTGTGCAACAAGAAAGGGTGCAAATTGTGACTTGCACAAAAGAAGAAAGAAGGAATCTAGTGAGCTTTGTGATGTAAGCAGGAGGTCTTTTTTTTGGGGGGGGGGGGGTGGCGGGGAATCGAAGGATAAAAACGTGATATGCACAAACTGAAAATGAGGACACGATGCATATTCTTGCTTCCAACTTATTGGTTATATAGAATGGTGGGGAAACAGTCTATGGACAATTGCATCTGGAAAAAGTGGAGTTTGTAACCGCAATATTGAAAATCAGAGAGCAAATGTAACTCAAGCTTCTGGATCTAGTGCTAGAAGAGGTGCCGTAACTGATGAAGATAGAGAGGGTATTGTGGGTTTGAGTGATGAGCAATGGACCAAATTACTTAGATTGCTAAATTCAACTAATACTGGTACAAATGAAAGGCTAATGGGTAAGCATGGAATTTTTCTGTAGATTATTAATTCAGGAGCTTCTAATCATATGACTAGTGTATCTCTATGTATGAGTAAAGCAAGAGACATCAAGCTATGTCTAGTTGGGTTACCTAATGGAGTGGAGACCATGGCATTGAAGGAAGGGACTGTTTCCCTTGGAGGAGATTTGAAGTTGCAACATGTTCTTTTTATGCCTAAAGTAAAATGCAATTTAATTTCTATATCACAACTTTTTAGAGATTTAAATTTAGTCATTCAACTTACTAATAAATTTTGTGTTATATAGGACCAAAGAAAGAAGAGGGGCTTTACTTTCTCAAAAGAGGAACTTCAACTCATCCTTACAAGAAAAATCATACTGCGTTTGTTAGGATTTGGCATAAATGAATGGGCCATCCATCTTACAAGGTGTTAGAATTGATTCCTGGAGTAATTGGTTTTAAGAATGACGGTGATAAGACTTGTGATGTTTGTTTTCATGCTGAGCAAACAAGAGAAATTTTTTATTCTAGTGATAATAAAGCCAAAGAATGTTTTGATTTGATACATTGCAATTTATAGGGGTCTTATATAGTTCCTTCTTTTTATAATGCAATTTATTTTTTTGACTATTGAAGATGATTGTTCATGTGCTGTTTGGATATTTTTGTTGAATGAAAAAAAGGACGTAGGTTCGGTCCTTAAGGGATTTATGGTAATGATCCAAAGGCAATTTAAGATAGATGTGAAAATCGTTAAAAGTGACAATGGTAATGAATTTATGTGTTTGAAAGAATATTTTCATGATAATGGTTTTTTGCATCAAACTTTATATGCTGGGGCTCCCTAACAAAATGGACGAGTGGAAAGGAAGCACCGCCATATTCTGAATGTTGCTTGGGTTTTGCGGTTTCAAACACAGTTGCCTATTGAATTTTAGGGCAAATGTAGCCTCATATGACCATTTAATTAATAGAAAATTGTCAACAATTTTGAATGGTAAAACTCCTTATAAATTATATTTGGATAAAAGCCATCATATACTAATATTCATACTTTTGGGTGCCTATTTTATAGTCATTATTTGAACTAAGATAAGGATAAATTTGCTAGTAGGAGTCAAAAATGCATTTTTATTAGGTATCCTTTTGGACAAAAAGGGTGGAAACTATGACTGGGAAACTAGAGAATATTTCATTTATAGGGATGTGGTATTTCTTGAAATTAATTTCCCTTATGCCAATGAAGAAGTTTCAGTTGGTGATTTAAATGAAAAAGGAGATCAAAATTGCACTAGTGACATTAAGGAATTAGATAATGATAACGAAAAAAATGTGTTGATAAGATGGGCATCAAAGTTGAAAAAGATAGTGACGAGAGAAACATGGAGAATAATGATAAGGTAGACACCGTTGCTTCTGCAGAAAATCTAGGAAAAGGATAGTGGGTTAAGCTTCCTTCTTTGTGGCTATGGGATTATGTGACTTATACCTTAAAGTTAAGCCCCTTAGCATTCTCATCGTTCCACTCAAATTTCTTAAGTACTCTTTATCTTATAGCACATTATATGAATTATGATAAATTATCCATATAACATCGATCTCTTTTGGTTAGTATCACCTTAGGACGTGAACCTAGCTTGTATGGTGAAATAGTCAAAGAAGATCAATGGAGAGAAGTAATTATAACAGAAATCTAGGCTTTTAAGGATAATGACATATGGATAGTGGTGGACTTACCACCTAGGAAGAAAGAAATTAGTAACAAGTAGGTGCATAAGATTAAATACAACTTTAATGGAAGTGTTGAACAATGTGGAGCGAGAATGGTGATTCTTGGAAATAATCAAATGAAAGGGATCGATTATCATGAGACTTTTTTCTTATGGTAAAGATGGCTACTGTGTGTACTTTTCTTGCTATTGTGGTCACGAAAACTAGAATTTACATTAAATGGATGTGCAAAATGCCTTTCTTCATGGCAACTTGGATGAAGAAGTCTATATGAAAGTGTCGCTAGGTTTTGCTCCTCACTTTTTGTGCAAGGTCTGTAAACTTCAAAAATCACTCTATGGTTTGTGCTACGCTCCACGGTGTTGGTTTGTTAAATTGTTGGAGTCTTTAAACACACACGACTTGGTACAATCAAGCTCTGATTATTCTTTATTTGTTTTTAAAGATGGTAATGGTTAGTTAAATATTATTATCTGTATTGATGATCTCATTATTTCAGGAAATGATGATGTGGCAATTCAAAGTTTCAAGGATTATTTAAACCTATGTTTCTATATGAAATACTTGGGAAAATTAAAATATTTCTTAGGAATAGTTGTGGCTTGGAATCCTAATTGTGTTCTCTTATTCCAAAAAAAATATGTGTTAGATATCATCTTTGAAACTGATTTGTTGGGGGATAAACCAGTTAAGACCTCTATTGAATAGAATTATAAACTAGCTTTTGCAACTGGTGCAGATTTGAAAGATGCAGCTAAGTATAGGCAATTGGTAGGATGACTTATTTATTTGACTATTACTCGACCTGAATTGTCTTATTATATTCATACTCTTGTTCAATTTATCACCAATCGAAGCAGGAACATTGGGAAGTTACCTTATATGTTGTTCGTTATTTGAAAGGGAGTCTAGGACAAGGGATATTTTTATGTGCAAATTGTGATATGAAGTTATATAGTTATTGTGATTCTGATTGGGCTAGTTTTCCTTTGATGTGAAGATTTTTGACATGATATTTTGTTTTCTTGGGAAATTCTCCTATTTCGTGGAAAACAAAGAAACAATATACATTATCTTGTTTGTAACAGCCTAGACCACCCGCCCATAGATATTATTCGCTTTAGATTTTGGGATCAGTCCAAACCCTCACGATTTTGCTCTTCCCAGCTTAGCTAGGAAAACGCGTCTATGAGGCAGAGTTTTCCATACCCTTATAAGGTGTACTTCGTTTCCCTTTCCAGCCGATATGGGATCTCACTCTATCCACCCCTTGGAGGCCCAGCGTACTTGCTGGCATACCAACCTAGGTACTGGCTGTGATACCACTTGTAACAACCCAAACCACCCGCTCACAGATATTGTTCGCTTTGGGCTTTGGGCCCAGCCTAAACCCTCACAGTTTTGCTCTTCCCAGCTCAGCTGGGAAAACGTGTCTTTGGGGTATGGAAAACTCTCCCTCATAGATGCGTTTTCCCAGCTGGGCTGGGAAGAGCAAAACCTTGAGGGTTTGGGTTGGGCTCAAAGCCTAAAGCGGACAATATCTATGGGCGGGTAGTCTGGGCTATTACATCGTTCCTTAGCTGAAGTTGAGTACAGGTCTATAACTATAACAACTTATGAATTGAAGTGTTTAAAAGGTTTGTTAACTTCTTTTGGTATTGATCATTCTGGGCTTCTGCGTCTCTATTATGATAGTTAGGCAATTATGCACATTGTTGGTAATCTAGTTTATCATGAATGTACGAAGCATATTGAAGTCGACTAACATTTTATTCGTGATGAGATTAGTTTGAGGAATATTATGACTGAATATTTGCATACTTCAGTTCAGCTTACTGATATTTTTACGAAAGCTTTAGGCAAGGACAAGGGATGAAGAAGCGTCTTTGCAAGTTACGCATTCTAGATATTCATGCTCCAACTTGCCGGGGGGGGGGGGGTGATTAGGATGTTTACATGATGTGTATTTGATGTGTATTCTTCTTAGGAGTTTACCTTATTTGGGAGTCTGATTTATATAAACTAGACATCGAATAAGGGAAAAAGTATTTTCTAACCAATATTCTTTGTTTTTACTGATCCCTTAGAAGCGAAAAAAGAAAAAACACAAACACAGATAAAAAATTAGAAAGATTGAAACTTCAATGGAAAGAAAAAGATAGGGGAGAAGAGAACCAATAGGAAGAGAGGAGAGACTAGGAGAAGAGAGACATTGGCCAAAGAATGCACTAGAGGAGATAAAAAGAGATATCATTGAGCTTTTAATTGTGGCCATGGCTACCATTTTCCTGCTTCTTCTTCTCCTTCTAGTGAGCCTTTTAAGCTTAGGAGATCACAAAATGACGTATCAAATGCATGACAAAAGAGTATTGTACCTCGTAGGAGGATACTGAGACCAATGACATTGTTTCCTTTACTTTTATCAAATGGTTGTTGCTCAGAGCAAGATCTTTTGATTTTTTTCTTAAACATGCCATTTTAAAAAATAAAATAAAATATTAATATTTTAAATAGTTTAAAATAAACATTTCGAAATATTTAAAAAACCTTAATATTTTAAAAATATTGAATTTAAATTCTAATTTAACAAACATGTCAATATTATGTTAAATATTTTTATTTTAAATTTAAAATATTTTTATAAATGTTATTGTCACATGTATATCTTAGTTAGGAAGAGACCCTAGAAAAATTTCTCTTAGCTCTTGCTCAATGTTATGAATATTATATCAGCATCAGTACTAGATTTGATTCTAGTATGATACGATGTCAATATTAGTACTAATTAATATTGTGTAGCATTTCAAGAAAATTTTTAAATTTATAAAATAGTACTTTAATTGTTTAAAATTATAAATTAATCTCTCAATATATTGTGTTATATAATTTTTTATTTACATTAAGTTTGTCTCTAAAACTCATAATAATATAAAATTGAAGTTACAACTATCTCTTTATTTCTATTAATATTACTTTTAACATATTTCACATATAAATAATAACTACAATTAATATAAATTTTTTAAAATTATCTTACAAATATAAAACTAAGAATAGTGCAAAGTATTTGAAACGTTATAATTTACATCACACTCGAAATTGTCATCTCCTCATAAGATGGTTTCAATCTATGTCATTCACCTTAAAAATCTTCCCAGTATATAAACTTTTTATTTCTACTGTACCCTAAGGAAAGAGATTAGTGACAACAAAAAGGCCAAGACATTTAGAGTGTAACTTACTGGCATAAGCTTTAATAAAGAATTATATAATAACACTTTATGTCCCACCTCAAATTGCTTCCTTAATATCATATTATTATGGAACAATTTGGTTTTCTCTTTAAAGATTCTCGAATTGTCGTAAGCATTTAACCTTAGTTCCTCTAGCTCTTGCAATTGCAATTTTCTTGCCTCCCCAGCTTGTAACAAATCCATGTTGTAATGTTGCACTGCTCAATAAGCTTTATGTTTAGTTTTCACTAGTAAATGATAAGCTTTACCAAAAACTAATCTATAAGGAGACATCCCTATCAGTGTTTTTTAGGTTGTACAATACACCTAATAAGCATCGTTTAAATGTAAACTCTAATCCTTTTATCTCGAATTCACCATCTTTTCCATAATAGATTTCACTTCTTATTTCAATACTTTTGCTTGTCCATTCGTTTGTGGATGGTATGTGGTAGCTACTTGATGATATACTCCATACTTTTTAGTAATAATGGCTTGTCAAACTCCAAATGTATTGAAAATATTAGATTAAACCTACAACAGCTATAGAATGATCAATCTTGGTGGTTTTTGGTACCACCCACTTCGAAACATATTGAACATCCAAAATTATATAAGAAAAACCATGAGATGAAGGAAAATAGCCCATAAAATCAATGCTCCATATATTAAATATCTTAATTATAAACATTAGGGTTTGAGGCATCTCTTTTTTATAAGATAATGTTTATGTCTTTTAGCATCTATCATAAATTTTATAAAACACATAAACGTCTCTAAACAAAGTCTCCCACTACAAACCATTTTCTAAAACTTTTCTAGAATTTTGCTTAGGACCAAAGTGACCACCGCATGCATAATTATGAAAAAAAGTTGAGACAGAACAATGTTCAACCTCTAGCATAAAATGCCTAATAATTTGATCAAAGCAGAAGTTTCACAAGTATAATTCATCCCAAACATAATATTTTACCTCATTCTTTATTTTTTCCTTCCTAGACTTACTAATGTAATTAGGTAAAGTTTAAGCAACTAAATAATTAACAAGGTCTGCATACCATGGAACCGTATCTTTTATTTGGAACAATTGCTAGTTAAGAAAAGTTTTAGAAATAGGTAAAATATCTTCGTCCTTTGCCAACCTGCTTAGATGGTCTACTACTGAATTTACTACTCCTTTTTAATCCCTTATTGTCAAATCAAACTCTTGAAGTAGAAAAATATATAGTATCAATCTTGATTTAGACTCCTTTTTTGCCACAAGGTATTTCAAAGCTACATGGTCAACATACACAATAACTTTAGAGCCAAAATTTTTGAAGCATAATAGACACCATGACTTTATTTCCCAATCCTTTGGCTTAAAATAGCTCCCATTATATAATTGATAACATTACACTTGATCTTGAACTATAGATCCCAATTCGGTGGCTAAGTAATAGGTGCACTAGTCAACAATGCCTTGAGTTTATCAAAAGCTTCTTAATAGTCCTTTCCAAATTTAAATGGAATGTCTTTTACAACAACTTTGATAACGATATTGCAATCTTGGACAAATATTTCATAAACCGGCGATAAAATCCTACATGTCTAAGAAAATATCGAACTTTCTTAACATTTGTAGGGTAAGATAAGTTGATAATTAATATGCTTTTGCTTTACCTACTTCTATGCCCCTAGTTGAAATCATATGTCTTAAAATGATGCCTTGATCAACCATAAATGATGTTTTTCATAATTCAACACCAAATTCGTTTCAATACATCTTTTGATAATCAGATAAATGATTTAAAACATCATCAAATGAATCTCTATAAATAGTGAAATCATCTATGAATACTTTATTGCAATTCTCAATATACTCAGAAAAATACTGATTATATATCTTTGAAATGTACCTTAACATTACAAAGTCCAAAGGGTATTTGCCTGAAGGTATATGTTCCAAAATGACATGTAAAGGTAGTTTTTTCTTGTTCTTCTTTAGCAATTTCTATTTGGTAGTAACCTAAAAATCCATCCAAAAAGTAAAAACATGATTTACTCACAAGTCTTTCTAATATTTGATCTACAAAGGGCAATGGGAAATGATCCTTACTAGTGGTCAAGTTAAGGCTCTTAAAGTCTATACACCTTTGCCATATATTCTATACCCTCATTAGTACCAACTCATTATTTTGGTTTCATATCATTGTCATCCTAGTTTTCTTTGGCACAACTGGCACTGCACTCACCCATTCACTATCCGAGATTAGATAGATTATACCTGCATCTATAAGTTTTAGAATCTTTTTAATGACCACATATATCATTACTAGATTGAGTCTTTTTTGGGGTTCCATTATTAGCTTAGCATTCTCTTAATAAAAAGAGTATTATGCATGCAAATTATTGGAGTTATACCTTTTATATCATCTAAAGTCCAACCGATTGTATTTTTATACTCCTTTAAAAGTGTTACTAGCCTTTCCTCTTAGCTATTAGTCAACCTTTTTTAGATGATCACAGGTAATGGCTTTCCTTCACCCAAATAGATATAATTTAGATGATCAAGTAAGGCATTCAATTCTATCTTCGAAGCCTGCAAAATAAAAGGCAATATGTTCTTATGAGTTATAGTAACTTTAGCATTTAAAATTTTCAAATATATTAGCATCACCAATAATGATCCTATAACTTCACAAGTTTCATCAACTTGCTTGTTCACTTCCAGTTTAGCATTAAACTATAACTTATCATCAAAATTTATTCTTTAAAAATATCCTATATAATTGAATTCTCAATATTCGTATGATAAATAAAGTGAAAATCGTTAGTGTGATTTATTACTTCAAAAATATTGAACTTCTCTTTCTCTCTATCAAACTTAATGAAAAAAGAACCCTCATCCACATCATTTTTTGTCTTAGTCGTCTTTATAAAGACCTTCCAAATAAAATCAAACCTGAATGTTCTACAATATCTCCACACATTTTCATGATGTAACAATTCACTGAAAATTCCATAACTTAGACTAAATCATTCTCTATAACACCAATAAGATGCATATAAAAACGATTAGCTAGTTGAATAATCACATTAGTTTCTTGTAAAGAATTTAGGTATAAATCTTCTTAACTTGATTATAGCATGACATTAATAGATGCACCAAAATCTAGCATGACACTTAATTTTCTTATCAGCAATGAAGAAAGTGTAAACATACCTAAATCTTTGCATTTTTTTGGCAATTTTTTATTTATCACAGCTAATACATTCTTATCCAAAATTATTCTCTTTATCCCTCAGCTTCCTTTTATTTGTGCATAATTCTTTCAAGAACTTTGAATATTTTGGAATTTTCTTGATGGCTTTTAGAAGTGCTATATTTATTTTCATCTTTTTGAATGTCTCTAAGATCTCTTTTTCATATTCCTTTTCTTTTGTTTTATCCAACCTATAAGGGAAAGGAGGTGCACATGTACTATATAATATCTGTAAAGACATATCATCTTTTACCTCTATTGAATCTTAAGCTTGACATTCATATTTCTTCTCTCCTTTATACTTTTCTTTCTCCATTAGTAGAGAGTTGAATTAAATCTCCTTCCTACTTCTCAATGTCATTGTGCTCACATTCTCCTTAGGATTTACACCTATTTATGAAGGAAATTTTCCTCATGCTTATTCTTCCGTTTCATTAACAGAAGTGGCTAACTGAGTGATATGATTTCCTAAGTTTTGAAGGCTTGCTATTATTTCGTGTTAAAATTGTTGATTATTTACTAATAAGTGTCTTAATAATTTCATCCAAAGACAAACCTGAATTTGAAGATTGAGATTGAGCATGTATAGGTGCTTAAGGTTATCTATTAAAATTGGGGGGTTCGTATCTTTGTTGCCCTCTTTAATTTTATAGCTAAAGTTTAGGTGATCCCTTCACTCTAGATTATAATGAAATAAGTGTCATATTTATATTAAGGTTAACTAGGAAATCTCCCTATTTCTTTTGCTTCTCAAAGGAAGTTTTGTTGTAATATAGGGCATATATCTATAAGATGACCATGAAGTGTGCATATTCCACATATTCGTTCTGATTGCAATAAACCTACACCCATTTGATGAATTAGAGCAATTATAGTCAAAATTTTATCCTCAAGGTTCCTATTACTTACTTTATTTACGGGCTTAACAACCTCATCCATATAGTGTTTCTCCAGAGAATTATCTTATCCCATATATCTCTTTTCCGATATTGGCTACTTGTGATGTAGGAAACATCTTCTCTAGGAATAACCTTTTCATTTCATTCCATGTTGTCACTAAGTCGAAGGGAAGATAAAAATGTTCATACTTCGGCTTATCTTTCAATGGGAGCAAAAAGGCTCTGAGATTGATTTTCTCTTCTATTACTCCTCATGGCTTTGTTATGAGCCAAATAACATGAAATTCTTTCAAGATTTTATATGGAGCTTCACCTACAAGACAACAAAAGATACAAAGTAAGTAAATTAAACTAGATTTCAATTCAAAATCTACCTTAACATCTGGAAACATTATGCATAAGGTTTGCATTAAGATATAGGTTATGATATCTTGTTATTTAATTTTGGACATTATTTGATAATTGGACTTAGTTGAGTTTATATGGGACTCTTCCAAGACAAGTTTGACAAGGTTTAATCCTAATTAAGATGAGATTTAATATATAGTCTATTTTTGGTATAATGGATTCACATGTGTAGTAGGCTGAAAAATTATTGATATTGGATAACTTGGTAGCTGGGATTTCAAGGGTAATTTTCGATAATCTTTAGTAGCTGTTGAGGTTAATATACAACTCTATCTGCTACAAACGTTTTGGGTGTATCACGCAACCTGGGATGAGTTGTCGGAGCTATAATTTCATGTGTATCCTGTAAACTAGGTTGAATTATTGGTGCTACAATTTTTAGTTTGGTTGTGTTGTCCTTAATTATGAGGGGTGTAGTAGTTGTGATTTTCTCTCTGTCTTTTTTATGTGTTTTGGCTGGGTGATTTGTGACTTTCTACAGCTGAATATTGTTCTATACTTCGATGAAAATTGAGGGTGGTCTTTGGGAATTTTGCAGTTAATTTCTTTTCCTGTTTATACATAATTTTGGTGTTGCTGCTCATTGTTGATGGAGTATTGATTGTGTGGTTGTCCTTGGTGATTTATGGTATACGAAAACTCCAGTTTTTTTAATAATATATGTAGTTGTTATTTTTCATCTACTGTGTGGCCTTTTGTTGGGGTGATTAAATGTTGATTATTTGGCTGTTGATAGTGAAGGTGGTGTGCGAAAATTCTAGCAGCTGACTATGACAATACTCTTAATGAAAAACTTTCCAATTCTTCATTGAAGGAGTTGAATTTATTAAGGAAGTTGTTTTTTCTTATCTTAAGTGTATTCGTTTATGTGCTTTATTATTTTAATCACTTCAGTTGTTTGCGTATTATCTTTTTCATTAAAAGTTGTTGAGCAAATCCTCTATTTAGGCTACCACAAGTTGGTCTTGTTATTGGGCGTGAATTACTTTCACAGGTTGTGAAGATGAGAGATAGTGTCAAGAGTTAGGTGAGTTGGCTTGATAAAGCCTTCTATAAAAATATTGTCATTAGTGAAAGTATTAAGTTGGGTGAGGACCCTGGCAGACGTACACAAAGTGTGCTGAATTGCGTAAACAAATTTCTGGTGTTGATTTGCATTTGTGCATTTAATTTTTTTTGTTTGGATTGTGCTAGAATCAAACATAACCAAATTAGAAATTTTGCAAAACTATAGCCTATAGGAATATCTATTGGTATCAGAGTAGGTCACTGAATCAAAACTTGGTATGACAAGTTAGTGCAGATTCGTGTTTTACGAATATGGCTACAAGAGAAGGAGCATCGATTACTAGGCCTCCACTGTTGGATGGCTCCAATGTGTGGAAACCTGGGTTGAGAGTGTTTATTCAGGCACAGGGAACCAAAGCGTAAAGCTCAGTATTACATGGTTGGACACATCCAGTTATAATTGATGAAAAGCGATAAGTAGTACTAAAAGATCCATTTGAGTGGACAAAATTTGAAGAAGGGAGAGCACTTGGAAACTCTCAAGCTATGCATGCCATTTTTAGTGTTGTTGATGAAGGTCGCTTTTCAAAGATATCAGCTTATGAATCGGCAAAAGAAGCATGAAACACTTTGCAAACTATACATGAGGGATCAAAATATGAGATAACCTTAAAACTTTAGATGTTGGTTGTGAGTTTTGAAGAGCTTAAGATGGATGGGAGTGAAACTATTGGAGACTTTCATGAGAGACTGCGTGACATAGCAAATTAAGCATATCAACTAGGAAAGAAATTACTGGACCTGAAGATTTTTTCAATTATTATTAATTTATTTGTTTAAATTTTTTATTTTATTTGTTTTTATTTTAATTACGATTTGTTTGTTTAGTTATTATCTTAGAATTGGGTCATTAAATTTAGTAAGTATGAATAGGAATTAGGGTTATTAATTAGAGAATGTTAGAATTAAGTTAGCTTAAGGAGTTAATGGATAAAGAGACAAAGGAGGGTAAAATTAGAAGAACAAGACAAATGAAGGGTAAAATGGGAAAAACAAAGAAAAATATAGTCTTGAATTAAAAGAAGAGAAGAAAATCACGAGAAGAGAGAAAAGAAGAAGAAAATCGTGGGAAAGAAGAAAAAAGAAGAGGAAGAGTTGTGGAAGCTAGGAGAACGAAGAAAAAGGAAGAGAAACCAATTTGTTTTAAGTAAGTTTCATCTTTTATTCTTGGTTGGGTAGAAACATAAAAAAGATTAGTGAGAGAAATGGGTTAATGTTGGAAGAAAGAAGAGCAGAAGAGAAACCCATATGATTTTTCATGAATTTCTAAACTAGGTTTTAGTTTTCTATCCTAGATATATTATGGGTAAGTTAAGTTTAGGCTTGATTATTTACTTCGAATTATTGAAGCTTTATGAATTTCTATTTGAATGTGGGTTGAATGAGAAATTGGTTTGTTTTAGGAAACCAAGAAAACCCAATTCAAGAGCAAGAGGAAAGACACAATTAAGTTGGATTTTTCAAACAAATTAGGTAGGTAATTTATTTATAGTTATTGTGTAATTGTGCAAATTCTTGCTTATGTGTGTATATTGATTTGCTTGCATTGGATTTCTTAAAATTGAAATTGTTGTGAATGTTGAAAATGAATGATGAATGATGATTATGTTATGCCTTGAAAAAGGTTATGATATTTGTATAAAAGAAAAGAAGAAAAAGTAAAAGAAGCAAGAGATTAGGAATTTGTATTTGTTTGAATTGAGCATGAAATTTGTTTGTGATGGGGCAAGAGGAGAACCCGTTTCATTAGTTATGTACACGTTGACCTAAAGCCTTCTCTCAGTTGCCCGCTTGAGGCCACAAGATCTTGAGAAATCGGACTCGTTTTGTTCACGGAGTAAATTTCGGTTTCTCTATTTCGTTCCACGAAACTCTCAAGCCATTTGCTTGTGCATTGCATTTTTGAATTGTCAAATATGATGCATTTGAGTGTTGTGTTAAATGGCTAAAGTTTATGTTCTGCGTTATGAATTTTAAACTAATTTGATTAATGCTTGAATTGCTAGAATGGATGGAGAATTCTTGAATTGGTAGCTATACCTATACATATACTTAAATTATGGTCAATTTCTGATGGCTATAAATATATTATCCACTAAGCTGTGTAGCTAAACCCATCCTTTTTCCCCTTCTCAGGGGCAGAACAAGATGGTTAGCAATCCTTGCAAGGCATCGAAAACTCCAAGATAGTTAGAGACTTTTGTACTAAGTTAGTAAACATTTTTGGATAACTTTATAGGCATATCAAACATAAGCATTTTTGGTATTTTGTTTTAAATGTGACGTATATGTTGGTATGTAACTAAAGCTTGTTCAAACATTTACTTGTTTAGTAATGAGAATGAGAATATGAGGATTTTCTATTGTGTATGACGATGGTTGTAAAAGAGGAATGGGTATGTTATTATAATTATTGTTTGGTTTAGAATAACATGTTAAAGATTAGAAAGGTCGTATGGGGTTAATTATTTGAGGGGAGATTTAAGAAGTTAACAAAATTACTTAGTAGTTGAATTGATATGAAGTGTATGTGTATTTTAGTGTTTGAAATGTTGAGTTAGAGTTGCAGGTTAGAAGGATTCGCCGCGGCGAAGTTAGACTCGACCGTGGCGAACTTTTCCCGATAGGTGTTTTCATCTCCATCTTGTAACTTCTCCGCAAAGAAGTTTTCCTAAGAGGTCCCTAAGAATATTTCTTAGTTTCGCCGCGGCGAAACATTTGGTTTGTCTCGGCAAACTTTTCCCGAGAGGTCCTGGGAAATATTTCCTGGTTTCACTGCGGTGAAACATTTAGTTTGCCGCGGCGAACCTATCTTATGACCCTCCAAATGGAAAAATCTCTTTTTGGAGTCTTCACAAAAGTTGTATATCTAGAAGCCGTCTTCAAAACCGTCCTAAGAAGACCTTAATCCGATCTCTCTAGTGAAAGTTATGCCAATTGTCCCAAGATAGGTACAATATGATTGAGGACAAAATCATGTTTGACTCGTTTGGCCATAACTCCATCATCCGATCACGAAATGAAGTGATTGTTGAACTAAGAGATTCCTAACTTATTTCTCTATCTCTTCATAAAATTTTGATATCCATTAGAGTTGATTAGAAAAATATTGATGGAGAGAAAGTGAGGGAAATGGCTAAAAGAGCATGAATTGATTGTTTTACTTAACATACTTCGGTATTTTAATCATATCTCGATTTGTTGAGCTCCGAATGAGACTATTATTGTTCCAAAATAAACTAGAGACATGGAGCTACAATTTTTCTGAAGAAGTAAATTTGTGATTCCACTGTCAGAACTAGTTTTGCTAGAGAGATCCCATAGAAATAACCTTATAGGATAATACGTTCACGTCTTTTGATATTTCGGATAGTTGGGCTCTAAAAACGGGGTCCAACAAAAATACTTTAGTATGAAACTTATTAAGAATATATTGATATCATTGCCATTGAGGTTTATACTAAAAATTGCAGCCATTGAAGAGGCTCATGATATCAACGAATTGTCGTTGGATAAGGAAATTGGGATTCTTACTAATTTTGAGATGAATTTGTTAAAAGATAAATGAGAGAAAAAGCAAAGGATTGGCATTGCAAGCTGAAACTGGTGAAGTTGTGAATGATGTAGGATATGAATCTGATGAGAATGAGGATTTAGTATTATTGACAAGAAATTTTAGTAAACGGCTGAAGAAAGTGAAAAAGGACAAACCCAAGTTTGGGCAAAATAGTTGGAGTTCATAGAACGGTGGGAGTTCATCTAGCAACAACTTCAAAAAACAAGCTAAAACTCAAAAGGGTGAAAGAAAAGTGAAGAAAATTGATTGTCATGAATGTCAAGGCTTTAGACATATACAAGCAGAATGTGTTAATACCTTGAAGAAGAAAAAAAAGGAAGTGCTATACTAGCATTTAGAGTGAGAATGAATTTGAAAGTGAGTATGGTGGTGAAGAGGAATTTGTAAGTAATGCTGCGTTGGTTGCTTTATATAGCAGAAGTCCAGTTGTTTGCTTAACAGTAACCAAAAAGGAAGAAACTGATGATGAAGCCATAGATAAATTAGTTCAAAATCTTGGAAAAAAAAGCAGATGAATAAGTCGAAAGCTTAATTTCAGATTATGACAGTGACTCAGAAAACAAAGATGAAGATATTTACAAAGCCTATGAATTAATGTATGCAAAGTGGGTGCAAACATGTGAGAAGAATCAAAAGTTAAAGAAGGAAAATTCTACTATGAAGAACATCAATCAAGATCAAAAGAAGACATTACTATCTACAATAGATGGGTTGAATGAAACTAAGCTGAAGCTGGTTAGCATGAAAAAAGGGATAAGAATGTTAAATGGAGGTACTAAAAAGTTGTTGGAAATCGGTAAGATAAAAGGAGATCTCTAAGGTATTGGCCATAAAGGTGAATGCTCTAAGTCAAATGATGAAAATAATGATACAATCAGACCTGTCCAAAAGGAAATCGCAAGGAAGGATCAGAGGTTCATACCTACATGTCATTTTTCTGGAGTTATTGGGCATATAATACCAAGATGTTACAAGTTGTTACAAATGTTATTTTAAGAAACCCAAAACTGAAAATCTATACACCCCTCTTCAAATTTCCAGCAGTAGCCTATGATACTGAGGCACACTTGGGTCAAAAATGGTCAATTGCAAGAACTAGTAGTTTTTAAATCCATAAAGGCTACTTCTCATAATGGTTAATATTTTGAGAGTGGATGTTCACGTCATATGATAGGAGAAAAGAGCTACTTAACATATTATCAAATTTGAGGAGAAATCAGATGCTTTTAAGGCCTTTAGAAGCCTATGTATGTAGGTCATGAATATGAAAAATATGACAATGTTGAGAATCCAATTTGATCATGGAAGGGAATTTAAGAATACAAGCTTCAATGATTTCTGTGACAAATATGGTATCATACAAGAATTTTTATCACCTAATACAAAGAGGAAGAATTGAACTCTTCAAGAAATGTCTAGATCTTTATTAAATGGAAGAAAAATATCAATGTGGTTTTGGGCGAAAGTAGTGAACACGACATGCTACATATGCAACAGAGTTCATCTTAGAAGTATCTTAAACAAGACATCTTATGAACTATGGAAGGGAAATAACCTAGATATAAGTTACTTTCATATTTTTGGCAGCAAATGCTATATTCTTAAAGATCAGGAACAACTCGAAAAATCTAAAAACAAGAGTGACGAAGGGATCTTCATTGGTTATTAAACCCATAGTAAAGCATACTGAGTGTTCAATCAAAGAACCAAGAAAGTGCTAGAGTCTGTAAATATTGTGATAAATGATGTGTCTCAATTAAATGGTAAAATGGTAGAAGAAAATTCACAAAACTAGCCCTGCAGACCAACTCAAACTAACTATGATACAAGAACCAAAAAATGCCCAGATATGCTGTTAGTTGCTATTAATGAAGAAATTGTCCAAACAGAAGAGCTATCAGTTGTTTAAAATGATGAAACTACTAAGACATTTGATGCGGAAATAATTCCTTTGAATAATCAAAATTCAAGAGAAGATGATTTAAACAGGGATCCTCCCTCACGGATCAGAAGAGGTCATCCAGTCGAAAACATAATTGGAGAAATCAGTGAGAGAAGAAAAAAAGGGAAAGAAAGAGAGTTAATTATCACGAATTTGTGGGATTTTTATGCTACAATTCTTAATTCAAGCGTAAAAATTTTAAAGAAGCCTTACAAGATGAGTGATGGACAGTAACTATTTAAGAAGAATTGACTCAATTTGCTCGAAATTACATCTGGGAATTGGTGCCAAGACCGTATGATGTGCATGTGATCGAAAAAAATGGTTGTTCTGTAATAAAACTGATGAAAAAGGTAATGTGACTAGAAATAAAGCAAGGTTGGTGGCTCAAGGCTACTCTCAGATTGAACAAATTGATTTTGATGAAACTTTTGTACCAGTAGCAAGGTTTGAGTCGATTAAACCAGTTTTGGGTATAGTATGTGTAAAAGGCTTTAAGCTTTATCAAATGAATGTGAAAAGTGCGTTCTTGAATGGGTTCATACAACAAAAGGTATATGTTGGGCAGTTGAAAGGATTCATTGGTTCAGTCCATACTATTAATGTTTTTAAGCTGAAGAAGGCTCTTTATGGTCTCAAACAAGCGACAAGGACTTGGTATGAAAGGCTTACTCAATACCTACTCAAGCATGGTTATGAAAGTGGTAGTGTTGACAAGGCCCTATTTCTTAAAAAATTCAGATTTAATTTGATGATTGCACAGATTTATGTTGATGATATTATGTTTAGTTCCACTCACCCTAAAATGGTGGACGAATTTAAGGGTCTAATGACACATGAATTTGAGATGAGCACGGTTGGTGAATTGAACTTTTTTTTTGGAATTGGAAATTAAACAAGTAAAGGATGGTATCTTTGTATAGCAAACAAAATATGCAAATAATGTAGTGAAAAAGTTTGGACTTGAGAATGCTCGGCATGCTAGAACTCCTATGAGTGTATCTATGAAGTTAAATAAAGATGAAAAATGGCAAAAACGTTGATGTCAGCTTATATAGAAGTATTATTGGTAGTATACTGTATTTAACCGCAAGTAGACAGGGTATCTGTTATAGTATTGGAGTATGTGCTCGCTATCAAGCCAACTCGAAAGAGACATACTTAACAGTGGTAAAGAGGATTATCAGGTATGCCAGCAGTACTTCTGAATTTGGAATTTGGAATTTGGCATACATATGATTCTACATCTTATCTAGCCGAGTATAATGATGGGGATTGGGCTGAAAATTTAGATAATCGGAAAAGCACTTCAAGGGACTATTTTTTGTTTGGTAACAATCTGATTTCATGGTATAGTAAAAAGCAAAATTTTATTTCATTGTCAATCATATAAGCAGAATATATTGCTATAGGTAGTTGTTGTTCACATCATCTTTGGATGAAAATAATGTTAGAAGATTATGGAATTGATCAAGGTGTGTTGACAATCATGTGTGATAATAAGAGTGTTACAGAAATCTCAAAAATTCAGTTCAACAATCGAGTCGACTTGAAAAATCACTTTATTTTAGAGCTCGTGGAAAACAAAATATCTACTCTTTCATATGTATCCACGGAAAATTAATTGGTGGACATCTTTATAGAACCTCTTGACTCATTCAAGTTTGAATTTCTTCGAGGAGTTTTAGGACTATATGCTTTAAATTTTTTATTATTTTTTAAAAAAGGAAAATTTTTAAAAGAGATTAAAAATCCCTAAGTTGTCTTCTTCTATTTTGAAAATTACCTTCCCTCCCTTCTTCTCTTTCTATTTTGGTTTGTATTCTAGCTCCATAGTTTTCACTCTTCACGAAATCTCACCTCTCTTTCATCATTTTGGGTCTCTCTCTCTCTCTCACTCTCTCTACACCAACGAGATTCTTTTTTTTTGTTTAGATTTTTATTTTTGAACTCCAAATGGGAAAAGACAAGACATCAAGCTTCATCCTCTGTGATAGAGAAGCCACCATCAACAGCCACTCCCTCCACTTTAGGTCCTATTCGACGTTCCATTTGACTCCAACTTTGTCCAAGATTTGGGAGATCAATAACAGGTGCTGGGTCCTCCTCGAAAGTACTAATTGAGATTCCCATCACCTCCTTTGTTTGGAATAAGATATCAGGTCAGGAAGATGCTCTAAGTGTGTAATACGCTTTGATAAAAAATTCTAATTAAGATATTGATAAGGCTCCTGTAGAAGATATTGTTCCTAGCTCCACAATTGCTCCACCACCGACTGCCCCTATCGCTGCTCCTCAGAAATTGACAGAGAAACTGGCTCAAAAATCAATCTGACCATCTACATATGTTATCTGCTTTGATAGAAAATTCCGATTCAGATACTGATGAGGTTCCCGTTGAAGATATTTTTCCCAACTCCACAATTGTGCCACCATCAACTGCCTCTATTGCTGCTCCTTGAAAATTGATAAAGAAACTGGCTCAGAAATCAATCCGACCACCATATCGAGGCCATCCAGTTGTAATGTTGGTTAATGATGCTATGTCCTATAAATTCTGCACTTCTGCTGCAGCACAAAAATGGGACACTATCATGAACATCAAGTTAGTTTTTGACCATCCGATAAACTTGGATGAATATTAACAGTTTCATTTATTCTGTTGTTTGAAAGAAATTTATTGCAAGCTGCATTGTTACCACAACACTTTGATTCTGATTTGGTAAAAGAATTTTATTGTAATTTGGATAACAATCTCTTGATTGAATTTGCTGCATGCTATCAAATGGTGTATATGGGAGGTAGATTAATTCCATTTGATCCTGATAGACTGAATTTATCTTTGGGATTTGATAATCTGCTTGGGAATCTTACTTATGGTGATGATTGGAATGTGCCAAATGATGTGATGGCAACTGTGTTAACTAGAGGAAGATTAATTGTTTAACCCTCTAATTCTGTTTTGAGTGTTTTTATGCTGACACAGAAATATTTGTTATTCATAAGTTGGTTTTGGAAAATTGGCTGCTAAATAAACATGTGGTATTAGTTTATCTAGTGCAAGCTAAGCTTGTTTACGCCATTGGAATTGGGGAAAACTTCAATTTGGGCAAAGTTATCATAAGAGCAATGTTGGCAATTATTGATAAGCCTCATTCCTTGTTATACTTTCCATGTTTAATCACTTAATTTCTATATGCACATGGTGTTCCTCGATTGGATTCGAGTGCTCTTGAACCAGTGAAATTGATGAATATCTTGCCAAGGATTTTGAATGTGAATAAGCATGTTCGGGTGGTTGATTTGCCTTATACTTCGTCTGGACCTTCTGATGCATCAACTTCTTTATCTATCAATCTGCATGCTACTCTGGTTAGTGAAATCGATAGGGGTGAGGGTATCTTTCAAGGGATTGATTCTCTTTGTCAATTGAAGCAAAGGGTTCTTTGATTTTTTATATGCTTTCTGATTGTACTTTTTGACATCTTTTGTCCCAAGGGGGAGAACACTACGTTGGAACATCTGTTTTTGACTTGTTGCTTGGGTTATGTTCATTTTGAATATTTGTATCTTCGTATAATTGCTTATGTTTGGATCTTATTGACTGATTAAGAGGGAGTTCTATTCTGGTTTGTGAATTTGATGTTATATGTCCAATTATTTACTTTAGGGGGAGGTTGTGAAAATAAAGGTTATGATATCTTCTTATTTAATTTTGGACATTATTTGATAATTAAACTTAGTTGAGTTTATGTGGGGCTCTTCCAAGACAAGTTTGATAAGTTTAACTCTAATTAAGATGAGATTTAAATATATAGTATATTTTTGGGATAATGGATTCACGTGTGTAGTGGGTTGAAAAATGAATGATATTGGATGACTTGGTAGCTTGGATTTCAAAGGTGATTTTCGATAATGTTAAGTAGTTGTTTGGGTTAAATACAACTCCATCTACTGCAAACAGTTTTGGTGTATCACTCAACCTAGGTTGAGTTGTTGGAGCTGCAGATTCAGGTGTATCACGTAACCTAGGCTGAATTATTGTCGCTGCAATTTTTGTTTTGGTTATGTTATTGTTAATTGTAAGGGGTGTAGCAGCTATGATTTTCTCTCTATCTTTTTTGTGTATTTTGGTTGGGTGATTTGTGATTTTTCCCAGCTGAATATTGTTCTACACTTTAAAAACAATTGAGGGTGGTCTTTGGGAATTTTGAGGTTATTTTCTTTTTTGTTTTATACATACTTTCGGTGTTGCCACTCATTGTTGATGGACTATTGATTGTGTGGTCATCCTTGGTGATTTATGGTGTACAAAAACTTCAGATGTTTTTGTAATAGTTATAGCTGCTATTTTTCATCTATTGCGTTGCCTTTTGTTGAGGTGATTGAATGTTAATTATTTGGTTGTTGATAGTGAAGTTGGTCTGCGAAAATCTAGTAGTTGACTACTACAGTACTCTTAGTGAACAACTTTTCGATTTGTCATTGAAGGAGCTAAATTTATTAGGGAAATTGTTTTCCTATCTCAAGTGTATTCCTTTATGTTTTTATTATTTTTAGTACTTGAGTTATTTAATTATTATCTTTATCATTAAAACTTGTTGAGAAAATCCTCTGTTGAGGTTAGCACAAGTCGGTCGTATTATTGGGTGTAAATTACTTTCACGGGTTGTGAGGACACAAGATAGTGTCGAAGGTTGAGTGAGTCGGCTCGATAAAGCCTTGTATAAAACTATTGTCATTAATGAAAGTATTAAGTTGGGTGAGAGCCCTACAGATGTAGAAAAAATATGTCGAACTATGTTAACAAATTTTTGGTATTGATTTGCATTTGTGCATTTAATTTTTTTTGCTGTGATTGTGCTAGAATTAACCATAACCAAATCAGAAATTTTGTGAAATTATAGCCTATTGGAATATCAGTTTGTTGATTTAAATTTGATGTTGCTAACTCACTTAATGTTCTACTGTTAGGATATGCCATCTTTTTTTCAACTTCTTGGAAATAGAATCTTCACCAATTGTTATATTTATCTCAACTTTTATTGCTAGAGGTGAATGACATTTTTCTTGCTTGGTCTTTTTTTCTTAAACGACATGTTTTCTTCTTAATTTTTGGATTATGTTTTAATTCACATGTCTGAGAAGAACAAGTCATAAAATACAAAAAGTTACCAATAAACTGTAAAATAACACAAAGAAACTAAGAAATTAAAATAGCCAAAATTTTGATCAAATTGTCGAACCCCTCAAAATTAATTTTAATTTTCTAAACTCTTATAGTAATCGTGGAACCGGGTCCAATCTTAAGAAAACTAGAAACTAGTTTCTTAATTTCAATTAATAAAACAAAATAGGGGAGAGAGTTTATGATTAACTAACTAATAAACTAAATTTCATAAGGAACCAAAATAAATCAACTAAGTATTAAAATGAGAAATTCAATGGTACTTTACTTTGATTCAAGGGAAATATCTCATCTAATTGTAACAATGATCATTGGTCTAAAAAGAATAATTTTCATAATTCAAGTAAATAGTCTAAAACATGTTAGGATAGTCATAGTAAGTCTCATAATTTTCTAAATTAATTTTTTTAAACTTATTATTCAAACCAAAACTTACTATCAATTGATTGGGTATGATAACATTCCAATTAATTAAATGATAGCAATAAGTTTAGTGAAAAACACTAAACCCTAAATTAAATAATTGAGACAAGTACGACTATTCAATTTGATTTTCTTGTTTCTCATAAGTTAAATATAAAAATTCATAAATAACTTATTTGTTACTTGTACCAATCCTTCATTACAATTAGGAATTACTGAATTTATGGATAATTATATAATAAATCAACATCAAATTAAAATGTCAGATTAATCAATATTAATTATTCATAAAATATAAGGACTGTAAACAAGAAACACTTATATTATTATAAAGTCTAGGTTTAGAACAAAACCTCAAAAAGGTTATAACTAGAGTTTTAAAGCCCCTTGAATCAAAATATTTGGATTTAGTCACACATTGTAGATTTATTTCAATAGAAGAAAAGATGAAAGATGAAGAGAAAGCACAAAGAAAACAAAAGAGGATGATGTGTAGAAGTGTTGTATGTGTTTTTCTCCTTTATTCCTACTCAAAACCTAGTCTCCTCCTATCTTGCCAAGATCCTCATCTAAACATATTTAAATACCTATATAATAGGGTTGGAAATAAGTTTTATAATTGAATTCAAACTCTTGAGATGAATCTAACATTAAGCATGATTTCGTCTTATCTACTGTAATAATTTATCCACTTTTTCTAAAATTCGTAGTTTTGACCAATAATGCTCCAATTTAATGCAATTTTCAGTTGTCATCTCCTAAAATAAAATAAAAATTAATTTTTTTCATTTAAGCCCCAAAATATAGTTAAAATAAAAGAGATGGATCCAATTAATATAATCAAATAACATCTTATCAAATTATTTTAAATTATGTGAAGAATATATAAAATTATTATCGTATTATAATGGATATAATGGATACTTCCTAATCATTAAGATTCTTGGAAAAAAAACTCTTAGTTTTTAGTTTTCTAGAAAAATATCTTTTTATACTTCGATTAAAACATAACAACGAAATACTCTTAGTATGAACATTAGACATGAACTAATCAAATTTTACTAATTAGGTAATCCCAATTCAACTCTTAAACCTAACATGAATTAATTAAATTTGATTTAAATTAATAATTTAAGATAATTATAATAAATTATTAGTTTGAGTTGAATTTAATTATTTAGACTCGAGTTTAATAAATGGGTTGAATTATTATGTAAATTGCATTTGATTAGTTTACATTTCATATTTATACTGTATATATTTCTTCGTTATTTTTTAATCGAAGCCTAAGAAAAGAGATTTTTCTAAAAAACCAAAAATAAAAAATTGATAATATTAAAGATCTTGTTGTATTTGTAAAGTTCCTTAAATTATACGGGAGATTTATATCTTTATCCTAACATAATTTGTACATATAAGATCTAAGGGTGAGACTATTGTGACAGATAGAGGTTCCACAGATGATATATTAATGACATATTAATAAAGGTTTAAAAGAAGTTTAACGAAATTAAAATCAAGGGAATAATGGTGTTCTGTTTTTTAAATCTTAATAGCCAATGTGTTCGATTTTCTAACTTAGTAACTTTGCCGATGTCACCATTCGAGCGTCACCTCATCAAAGCACAGATGGATGACATTAGTTGTACCTTATTTATAGGAATAATTAATCATAATGTTTTCAATCTTTTGAAAATTTTTAAAACTTCAATAATTTAATAAAATATTAATTTTTACTGATGTGACTTAGTCATAACTTAATTACTGAATTAAAAAAAACTTAAAAGTTTCATGACCTCGTTGGTACCAGCATTAGCATGTAGCAAGATGGATAAAATTCGTGCCATTTCTAAATTTTGCTTCCATTTATCTCATTTTCTTTGTCAGAATGTAAGTAATGCGAAAATGTATAAACCATCATCTAAACCTCACAGGTGTCTGTACTGTCCACAGATTCCTCTCTGTAATGACGTTCAGAGACCGGAGTCTTCATTTCTGATGGATCCATATCTAGGGAAACATCGTCTGTTGTTGCAGAAAGAGACTTTCTGTGATGCTTTTTCTTATGCCTCAGTTTGAGGATTCGTGAAAGGACTTGCACAATGTCCCTCATGGCTGGCCGCTTTCTTGGGCCTCGGTTGATGCATTTATATGCAAGCGATGCCACTTCATTCAGTTCTCGCACATCCAATTTCCCCTCTAGACGTGCATCCACAATTTCCTCCCATCCCACTTTTCCTTCATTGTTGAGTGCGGCCTGTTTGTTACATTCAAAAGCAGTTCGTTTAAAGAAAGCAGTCGTTCTCAAGTTAACTTCCAATACACGGAGAGATAAACAGATAGGCTTACAAGCTCAACGTATTCTAATAGACCCTGTTGAGGATTTCTGCCAGCAATTAGTTCAAAGAGCAACACTCCATAGCTATAGACGTCACTTTTCTTAGTGAAGGTCCGTGTAGATATATACTCAGGATCAAGATATCCAAAAGTTCCCCGTATATTAACCGCATGTCCATCTAAAATCTCTTCTCTTGAAAGTCCAAAATCGGCAACCTATGCGGATAGGAAATCCAATACTAACAAATTAGCATGAGAACCTAACAGCCATTCAAGGAACATCATTAAATTCACTAACTTTAACAACAGAACTAAAAGGACACCAAACTTGTATCAGAACCATCACATATTCTTAACTAGGAGAAGTTTTAAAAGGTCCAAAGAGACGCACTCTTGCTCTCATTGAGTCATCCAACAGAATGTTGGATGATTTAATGTCCCGATGAATAATAGAAGGAACCGCCTGTTACAACAATTAGTAGAAGAATTAACTAATTAGTTTCATTGTACATAAGACAGTAACAATGTATGGGAACCAAGATAAATGTATAAAGGAACAAGGAATAATCAAGGACATTGCAAGGTTACCCCATCATGAAGATACTCCAAGCCCCTTGCTACGTCTAAGGCAATATGTACCCTCAAATCCCAGCTCAGTGGCCCAGGGTTTTCACCTGCATTTATAGAAAGAAATGAGACAAACACAATAGATTCCAGTGATGTATCTCTCTCATTATTGCAACAAAACCAAGGGAGAAACTGCTACAAGTTTCTAATTTTTTTCCCTGATACAACTTTCTGTGAAAGTTATCATTGGTGCAATTCTGTCAGAAATAGGTTCTCTTAAAAGTGCGCAAGACCCTAGATCCCACGACTCAGCAGGATTTCAACTGGTTGTTGATGATGATAGTGCTCGAGAGTTTTCAAATGAAACATTTAGAGAATCCAATTCTGAATTTAAGTTGAAATTTAATAAAACCTCCTATTTGAGAAGCATAAAATAAAATGGCTTCCAAACTAGCCCCCAGAAGATTGGGGAAAAAAAGAGGCGTATTGTATTACAAAGACAGTTAATGCCAGCTTACAGTACAAATGAGAAGCCAAGTTCCCTTTACTCATGTAGACATATACGAGAATATTTCGACCTTTTTCTGCACAATATCCAACCAAATTCACAAGATTCCTGTGGTGTAATCTCCCCAGTAACATAACCTGTAAGTTAGTAAGCTCAGCTGTAAGATTTAGAATAAAGGCTCAAATTACAGAACTTATCTTGGGCATAACAAGAGCAAGTTTCAAGCAGTACAGGACAATCCCCCCCAGACAGTATAATTTCTGTTAAATTTTGTTTTCTAAAACGAGCTCATACACATTTGGTGAAACTTCGGGAGTTGAATCTCAGAGGAGTCTTGTATTCCAAATGACCCTCTACGCTTAATTGATCATGCTAGTCTATTTTGAATTCTTGAGCTGGATTATGTCTGAAGCACAAATAACTGGTTTAACTTTGCTTCTAACTTCAGGGCTTGGTTTCTAGATTTTCTTTTATAAAAACATGTGAAAAAATTTTCCAAACTAAGAAGTAGTTTGGTGATAATACTAGCCGAGTTAGCCACCATGCTAAGTAGTTAAATTAACAGATGAAGACCCAGATATTCTGATGCAAAACAGTTTCCTCCAAGTTGTAGCATCATACTATACACCAGTATGTTTCAGAATGCCTACTCCAGTGAGGAATCATAGAAGCTAATCAAAAATACCTCTGACTGAAACTCTTTCTCTCCTTGCTTAGAATCAGTTGCAAGCACTTTAACTGCAACAGTCTGGCCAGTTGTCATATGAGCTTTATATACAGGACCAAATGCCCCCTGACCAATAAGTGTTGTAAAATTGCATGTTGCTTTCTGTAAATCCCTGTTAGAGCAACATCAGGAATAAAATTAAATACATGAAAATGAAAAGGAGGAATATAGATGGTGTTTGTACCAAATTTTGCATGAACTATTCAAGTTACAATCACTAGTCCATTTTTGTCTCACTGCAAAGTTTTAGATCCTTGCTCCGAAAGTTATACTTATTCCATGACCATTTACCAAACGCTCATTTTTTCTTGCAAACGCATACTTGCTTAGAATGCCATTTATGAGCTCTTAAAATGGTACCATAAGTTTAGACAACTGTTGCACGACAAAATGTAGCATATAAAATTCAACATCAACCAGTGAGGTCAGCAATGCAGCAGGTTTAATGTAAGCATACTTGAAAGAATACTCTGGTATTCCAGATGCTGACACGACATTATTCCTCTTAAATCCTTCAATCTGGAAGGGCATGTCATTTCGTCCAGCTTTCACTGGTGATTCAGGGTCAATGGTTGAATCTGATAATATCATACCTGAATCAGCACCATTTGCTCGAATAGGTAAAGCTGCTGCCCTTCTAGAGCTGCTGTTCCCTATCTGTGAGTGCTTATGATAGCGAAGACAAATTAGTGTCACTATTGCCAAAAGCACTCCAATCACCACTCCTATCGAAATCCCAATAATCAAAGAATCTTCTTTCATTTCTGTGCTCTTACTGTGTATATTTGTCATCGAATCGTCTGATCCATTGACACAACTGGAATATAAAGCCAAAGTCAAACCATGACCTTTCCGTTGTAGACAAATAGTGACACAAGGATAATTGGTCTCAACATTTCTGAATTACATAAAGGTAATTATTTTCTAGAATCATTCACAACAACCATACAAATATTTAATTGAAATGCTCATACAAGATATGGTTTAACTAAAAGGTCAAATTTAGAGAAACTATCCAGCACGCGATATCACCAAGAAAATTCTGCAAGAGATGAATGTTGGATTGGAGAGAAGAGCAGATAAGAGTATCAACATTTATCTCCGATTTAGCTTCCAGAAATAAGGAAATGTCGACTACAGTGCTAAAATCACAAATTCAATTTAACCCGAAAAAGAAACGAAAATTAGGAAAAATCTTACTAGAACCAAAGAAAAAAATGGAACTTCGTCAAAGAAGCCAGTCAGTAACTCAGAAACGTAACTTACGGATTCAAAGTGTTGCAATGAAATGGATTTCCAGAGAAGGTATTCACAAAAAAGAAAACAGATTTTTAAACATGGAACTTTCATCACCATAATTAATCAAGAATCACTCAAATGTAACAACTGATCAACCGTTAAAAGCATTAAATGCGATTATTTTTGGATGCACAGTTGGAGAAAGCTAATCCACAAAGAAAAAAAAAAAAACCAACCCAGGAAACAATTTCATTCATTTTCTCAATATCCTTGTCTTCCTCAACAACTTTTTTATAACCTTACAAGCATAATGGCCAGAAAAAAATCCACAGATCAAGTTGATGTCAGAAAGAACAGAACTGAAACTCCCCAAAAAGGTCTCCGACGAACAAAGTTTATCAGAATGTTAAACAAAAATGTTCAACTTCAGTTCAGAAACTTACCGTGTTTGTGGTAACAAAACCGGTTTGAGTTTCAAACAGTTACATGTTTCTCGGAAGCAAAAAGAAAGAGAGAAGAGCGGAAAGAGTTAAGAGGGAGAGCTAAAATGGAAGTAACAAACAAAAATGGGTTTGGCTTTTAAGTCCGTTAGACTGGAGGCAGACGAGTTAGAGACAGGAATCAAAGAGAGAGAGAAAGAGAGGTAGTGTAGCAGAGGCAGAGAGGCTGGTGCTTCTTGAGAGGGGACTGAAAATGAAAACAAATCCATTCTTTTTTCAGTATTTTAATTTTATTTATATTTTATACAAAGATTAATTCTTTTTAGGTTTTTTACTTTTTGATTTGAATACTTTCTGCTATCATGCTCTTATTGGTTGCCAATTTTTATTGAAATTCACTTTCTCAAGAACAAAGTAAAAAAGTGGAAAGTTGGGTTAGCTTAATTAAGCATATATAAAGGAAAATTTAAACAGGTCTGAAAATCAAATACCATTATAGCTAGAATGGTCCAAAATCAAATAATGTATGGTCCAAACCCATGAGTACTGATTTCTAATAAACGGGAAAATATTGTGCTCTTTTACTAGGATGGAATTAATTTGACGCCATTGAAATTAAAATGACTAGACGTTGTGTAATTGCAATCTAAGAGTTTTTGGACATGCACAATTGTTTTTTTATTACTCAATTTGATTCTCATTTTTTACAATTTTAGAGATGCCAAGTTGAGTAAGTTAAAAACCCCAGTCACCAGCCACAGCTCGGAGGATTTAGTCCCTTAACTGTTTACTTAAGTGTTTATAGTAAGTGACTTTTATTTTTAAGGGTATTTCTCTCAGGTCTATTTGTGCATTCTCCAGCTTTCATCTTACTTTTTATTAATTATTTACTTTTTCAAAAAAAATCTCTCTATATATCAAGTTATTGAACGTAATAATGTTACAAACTCAAATTCCATTAATGTTGATCTATTAAAATTTTATCTTTTTATTCTATAAAATACAATTTATCTTGAAATTAATGACCTTATCTTGTTCGGCTTAATTATTTGATATATCCTTAACCCTAATATCCGATATCGTTTTTCATATTGAAATCAATTTGGAAAATGGTGAAACAAAAGAAAAAACCGATTTTTGTTTGATATAACCTTCTAGTTTTTGCAAGGAAAAACAAACCAGAAAGAATGTAATTTGAAGAAATGTAAGCAAAATGGGTTTGGTAAGACTTTAGGGTTTTAGACTTGCTTGCTTATGAGCTATGTTGTCGAGTGTAGCAAGTGAAATGTCTTTATTTAACAGTGGCTGTAGGGTTAGCCAGTTTGGAGGTTGATATAGAAATGGACCTAAACACACCTAACATCAGTGGGAAAGATTAAATGTCATATTTATATATATTGGATCTATCAAAGCAAATTGAAGAGGAAAAGGAAAAGGGATGAACCCCACATATGGCCTTTTGATGAAAGTGATCCTAATCCTTGTCTACAGAAGGAAGATTAGGACAACTTAATTAATAATTCAAGACAACCATTCGAAATATATTTATAGCATTTTGAATTGGTAAACGTAAGTATCAACTTCAGCAGTACTCTAATTTATTTATTCTTTCTTCAAGTCGAATCTAATCTATTATCAATTCGAAACTTACTCTCCAATATATAATAATTACACTAGCAGAAATTTTTTTAAAAGATCCTTGTCATAGTTGATGTTTCCCAAGAATTGAATTTTACTGGGATAAGAAAGAGAAACTTGATTTAATTTGTCTTTGTTGATGTGTAACTTGCACTACGACATATCATAAGTGAATAACATGTTACTTAATATGTTATGTAGGTATAAAATTTCGAAAGACATTAATCTATATTGAGAATATGGGTACGCTTCTATTTTGAAATATGATGACATAATTTAGTAACTAATATCGTATTTTGACTTAAAAATAAATTTCAAATAGGGTGAATACATATTAATATCAAAAACTTATCGTTGCTATATTTTGATGCGGTTATCTTTTACAAAAAAGAGTGATGACTTTTTTTTTTTCATCCTTAATATGTTGCTTCTGGTCTGGGCTGATTCATGCAGAAGCCACCATGCCCGACTGACCAGTGTAGACAATAGGAGTCGTTCACTTAACCTATAGCTATTGCAGATCTGAAACAATATGGGGTTGAGGTCACGAGAAATTTTATAATAGGCACTGAGGCACATGTAGTGTAGCACTAACGCATGGCAGGCACGAAGAGTAGACTACGTTATTTTTATATACATAGCTGAATGCCGTTGACAAGAAACCAAAGAATACTACGAAACGAAATGGCAGAACACAGCAGCTCCCAACTTTGAACAAGATAGACAATTCGCATATGCAAGCTGGAGACAATTGGTGGATATTATCTTTATAGTAATCTTTGATTAAATTAAAAATGTTGTAAAATTTACGTGTTTAATCCTTCAAGTTCTTCCATCTATACGTGTAAAAGTAACGATCTTGATTGCCTATAGTAAGAAATTCTTGACATCATTATAATAATTCTAGGAGTAAAAGACCCCACTTTTTTAATCGAAAATTTGTATTTAACAGCATTAATAGTATAAGATCGAATCCATTTTCTCAATAGAAAACTTTGAAACATAAAAGATAAAAGTGATCCTAAGCTTACCATAGTTAATCTCAAATTTCAGGAATAACCTATATATAATTTTATCTTCGTTCCAAGTATAATATTATTTACTTTCAAGATGAAAATAGAATTTAGTAAAATATGATTCGTTTAACTTTAGTATACCAGTCATTAATATATTAGTTATTGGAAAGTATGCATACACAAACAAAGCCGAAAGAAAAGTGGATCACCCTTTTTGCTTCGCCAACTCCATTATTGACAAAGTAAAAGTAGGTGGCTCATAGGTCTCAGGGTAGTCGGGCGAAGCCCGAAACATGAGTTGCAAAAAGAAAAAGATAGGACTAATTAATTGTTGATAAAGGGGTCCAAGCCAATTAGCTAATAGAAGCTTTCAAAGGGGTTCCTTTAGCCTTAAGTGGGGTGTAAAAAAGGCTAGTATTTGTCCCTCCAAGCCAATAAACAACTGGAAAGTTAATCGAAAGGGAAAGGAAAAAAAAAAGGAAGATTATTCTAATCGTTGCCAATTGTGCTTTAGCCTTACAAAGCCATGTAGCACATATATTTATTTGTAAAAGATTGCCGATATTTTGACGTTAGATTATTATTTCTGGGACCTTAATTGTGATTGATTGGTTTCCCATTGTTATTTTTTTCTTAAATTCTTACATCTTTTTATTTGGATTTTTTTAACGAAGAGAAATTCACCAAGGTTTTTGACGATATGATTTCCGTATTAATCGGATGCAATCTTATTAATGTGTTGTGTGTTCCCCATTGACTAAACGTAAACGCTGGATATGGATATATTAAGAAACGAGAGTGGAACATCATTAAATGACCACTCTCTTCCTCACAATAAGTACGTGGGATTGGGATCATGCAAATATTGCTATTATTTAATAATATAGGACACAATTGATTATACTCACGTTAACTTGGAGGCAAATATTAAACTATGTCTGCATTATTTATTGGTGGCATAAGCAAAAACCTTCCTTTGCCTACTGAACAGGATCAGAGAAACATGTGAGAAGGTGAATGGGTCCATCTGCATTTGTTGTCAACACATTGTATTCCCTTTTCTAGGGGACTATAAGCAGTTGGAACCGAAGATTTTTACAGGTGCGGATTTCGAAAGTTTGGTTAGTAGCCCCTTAATAAATCAAGTTCATGTTCTCAAGAATTGTACATTGAATACAATATTAAAAGGGTAGTCCCTGTCCTTCCTTGAACCATTGTCTTTTATATATATATACATAAATGAATATATACAAATATGACTCAATCTTTTACACTTATTCCAGTTTGCTCTCCAATTCTTAACAGGTAGTCCAAGTTAATTATGCGATTCACTTTTACGGAAGGGCATTTCTATATTTGGTTGGCACCCTCTTAAGAAATCAAGTAGAAGTTCTAAGACTTCTACGTTGAACTCAATGTTTCAAGGATCCTCCTTAGACCATGATACAAATGTCACTCATCTTTTGCAGCTAGTAGACTTTCCATTATGGTACTAGAAAAAGGTATATTTCATTCACTTTATTTTTAAACTTTCTTGAAGATTATTTATCTATAAGTTCTTTTATTTAATATATTATTTATATAGAAAACGTCCACGTTTCAGTTAATTTATTTTTTATGTTCAATTTAACTATTTCTCATTAAAATAAGTTTAAATTGATAAGAGTTGTTTTAACATGTATTTATGTTAAATGCCTACTTATTTTTTATCAGCATTCATAAATCAAAATCCGGTTAAAATACTCGAGGATTTTGAACTTACACCCAATACATATAATTAAAAAAAAACATTTTCATATGAATAAACTATTCATAATGAAGATGTTATATCCATTAACAAATTGTGAGTAGTTTAACATGTAGAATTTGTTCACCATCTCATTACAAATAGAACAATTACAAATATGAAACTTTACGTTATCGTAACCATAACGTGAAGCGCTTATACTGCTTGTAAATAATAAGCAGTAACATTTAACATCCAAAAAATTGCAAAATAAAATACACTGTCACCTTTTCCTACGCGTATGGTAAAGTTCCATTTGCATAATTTGACAAAACCTACCATATGTTAACCATACCCTTTGTTATAGGTTCTACATGTGCCTATATGATCGACTTACTTATAGTTTAAATGTATTATTCATTTTTTAATTTGTTAGTTATTTTTTTGTCTAATTTAAAAGTACTCCTTTTCTTGGTAAGTTTGGAGGGTCTTAATTTATATGAAGATGTGTTGTTTATTAAAGAAAATCTTTTATATCTATTTATTTATGAAAATTTCAAATCTTTATGAACATAAAATAGAAAAATAATTTTCCGTTTCAAATCAACACATAAATTTTAATTTTTAAAATAACAATTGAAATTTATACCCTTAATGAATTAATGACAAGAAAATTATTGTAGTCTAAAAATGTATAGCACACATTATTTTGAATTTGAAATCTAATAACGTTGGCATTGCATTAATGATTGTCGATTTGATGACAGAAAAGAAAGTTTTTATATAAGTAACATGAGTAATTGTTTGATAATATTGAGTTAAACTTATTTATATTGTTTTAGAAAAGTTTTAGCTCCTTGTAATGGATGTAAGCATTTCAAGTCCTTTTTTCTAATTTGTGGTTTTAATTGTATAAAGTTATGTCTTAAGATTCAATACTTATGAAATCCATTACCATTAATAAAATTGTTCTTTTAATGAATTCTCATCATAAAAGAAGGGGACTTTATGATTTCAATTTGTTATCAAATTATTTTTTTCCCAGTTTTTTCACAATAAATTATGGCTACCCTCGGGTACTTATTAAGTCTCAATAAGTTGACAGGTTCTTTAAACTAACTTAACTAATGAAAAATTTGTGAGGAAGCTGTATATAGTTTTGACTTGTTTACAAGTAACCCCATTTAATTCATAATGTTACTGTCATTTGCACTTAAATTAAATCTTAAAATCTTGTTATAAACACAAACGTAATATAAGAAATTAAGTAGGAATCGTTTGTATGAGAAATTCTACTTCGTTAATTGTTACATAAGAACTATTTAATGAAATGAGAATTATGATAATACAAAATTTTGTAATAAAGAAAATAAATTAGATTTTGCCAATAATAAAAAAGAATTATCAATAAAACAAACATTGATTTACAGTTTCTTTTAGTATTGAAACTATGGCTAATCATTGATGTAAAAAAATTCATTAATCATATATTTGTTTCGGTGTTAAATACATATCTTTTCTTAAGAATAGCTATAGCTACTATTAACATCTACTGAAGAGAAACGAATACTAACACCTATTGAGATGAAGAAAAGAAATTTTGTAAGAAGTTGAAAATTAGAGATAGAAAACTAGATGTCTTTACTTTGTCACTTAGGTCCTTTATTAGCCACTTTTCCCCCGCATTTTTTTTAATGTTAGGATCCGGTTATTCTGATTTATTAGCTCCAAGAGATCATAAATCTATTGATTGTCTTCGAGACTTAGTCAGGATAAGGGTTAAACAAATTTTAAAAAATTTTATCGCATATTTAAATTTTAGAAGTTGATTTTCGCTAGATATACCTACCTAATCATCAGAAACAATGCTATTAATTTTGTCCATCACTCTAGATGTACTTTATTTTTGTAACTTTGTGAGTTCTTTCACCTTTAGGTCAGTCAAGAATCGTCTGGATATAAATAATAAGAATATTATTAAGATAGAATCAATAAACACATATAACACAAAAGAATTAAGGCTAAAACAATTATATTTAATAGTCTTATCAAATTCCCTCATGCCTATATTTTGCTCATTCTTGAGTAAATCATAGTTAAAGCAAAACAGAATCACCAACATGATTCAATCAATCCATCTTTCATGATATTGAAGACTACAAATACTTTAAAACTCATACCATTAAAGATTGAAACAACAACACACATGATAATTAAACTTCACAACGAAACATGTATAAGGATTAAATAAGATAATCTTATTCTAAAGTATGCATAAAGTTTTGGTGATTTTCTTGGTGGTTATCACTCATATTGCTTATGTGTTTAATAATTCAATGTTTCTCTCAAGATCCTCTGTTATAAAATTTCTACCATATGCTTGCTTTTACACCAAAATCTCCACCACTTAGAGTATACATATGTATAAGTCAAAAGAGCTTTACTTTATATTGTAATAAGGATGAGGTTGAAGGTAAGGTTCAAAAGAAAAAAAAAAGGTTTTAAATCATAAATATTAGCAAGGCATATAAACATATGCAATTTGGAGCCATCATATTTAACTCACTTAGGAATACTTAATTGCATTATGTGAAGAAAATGGATTGCGCATTGAGTTTTCGTACTATTGTTAGTCTTGCTTTTTCTTTTTTTTTTAATTCAATATTTTAATAAAAATAATTTGAAGCATAACACAAGGCAACAATGACAACGTAATATTTAAGTCTCATACTCCTTAAAAACACCCATTTGATTCTCATATTCACATAACTGAAATTGCAAGAGATTTTAGTCCAAATTCCCTATTAATATGTATAGATGAGTATGAATGTTTAAGTGGAGAATTTGACTTATAATATGGTTACAACATAAAAAAAGAGAGGTTATGATTCAAAGAGGCTAACTAGCTAGGGATATTAAATTAGGGTAGCTTTTTAAGCTGAAGGTTTTAAAACAATGAAGGCTTTTTTTCATTCTTATGCATGCATATATCAATGTGGTCATGAATGGTTCTAAGCAAGTTTGAGAGAAATATCCACATATAAGTTAACACATTTTAAGGTGAATGCAGATTAATATGATGTTTCAATCTTTTATGGCTTAAAATATAGCAAGAATTTTAGTCACCTCATCTTCATACAATGCCCTATCATTTGGTCATCAAAGTTTATAAAAGAGCATAATCTTAGTTCATCTAATTATTCAACTTATTGCCACTCTTATTCTTAAATGACAGAATCCTTCAGCATACACAAAATCTAATTCCTTCAAAATGCATTGAAACCATATAATGGACTAGCCCAAAACTGATTGGCTAATAATTAATATACAGTATAGCAAAATCATATAACTAGATAGCCACTAAAACAAAATAAATAAAACATAATTCTATGCAAAAAATCAAGACGTAACTAAATATAACTAAAACCTCCCCCACATTTGAACCAAACATTGTCCTTAATGTTACATGCAAAGTATAAAAAGAGATAAGTGAAAAGAATTCCTCGAATATAAGGGAAGGATGAAAAATGCACTTATGGAAAGGGAGTAAGGAAGCGTGAGCCCTTGATCCATATAGAAAGCTATCAAATTATGCTCCATACAACTTAAGTTGTTTATAATCCTATCCAGGTAGACTAGAATTCTAAAGGCTTACTGAGCGAAAGAAGAAGAAATGATGTATTCTTGTTGGCTACTGGCTAGTTATTACACAGTTGTTGTCTTATTTTGTTTGAAGGTTCAAGAAGATGGAGCAGTTGGACATAGTCAACTCACTTAGGATTGCTTAATTGTATTGTCTGAAGAAAATGGATTGCACATTAAGTTTTTTTACTATTGACAGTCTTGGTTTTTCTTTCTTAATTGACTATATTAATAAACTATAATTTGAGCCATAACATAAGGCAACATTGACAACATAAGATTTAAGTCTCATACTCCTAAAAAACACTCATTTGATGCTCATATTCACATAATTAAAGTTGCAAGAGATTTTAGTCCAAATTCCATATTAATATTAATGGTCGAGTAAGAATGTTTAAGAGGAGAATTTGACATGTAATATGGTTACAAGATAAAAGCAAAAGGTTATGGCTCAAAAAGGCTAACTAGGGATATTGAATTTGGGTGACTTTTTAAGCGAAAGGATTTTAAACAATGAAGGCCTTTTTCATTCTCAAGCATGCATATATCAACATGGTCTTGAATGGTTCTAAGCAAGTTCTAGCGAAATATCCACATATAAGTTAACAAATTTTAAGGTGAACATAGATTAATATGAATGTTTCAATCTTTTGTGGCTTAAAATCTCATAGGAATTTCAGTCACCTCATCTTCATACAATGCCCTATCATTTGATTATCAAAGTTTATAAAAGTGCATAATCCTAGCTTGTTTAACTATTAACCTTATTGCCACTCTTATTCTTAAATGATTGAATCCTTTAGCTAATTCTTTAAAAATGCATTGAAACCATATAATGGACTAGCCTAAAACTAATTGTCTAACAATTAATATGAAGTAAAGCAAAATCATATAACTAGATAGCCACTAAAACAAAACAAATAGAACATAATTCTATGAAAAAAACAAGATGTAACAAAACATAACAAAACCTCCCCCACATTTGAACCAAACATTGTCCTTAATGTTACATGAAAAGTATAAAAAGAGATAAGTGAAAATAATTCCCTGAATATAAGGGAAAGATGTACAATGCATTTATGGAAAGGGGGTAAGGAAGCGTGAGCCCTTGATCCACGTACCAAGCCATCAAATTATGTTCCACAAAACTTAATTTGTTTATAATCCTATCCAAGTGGACCATAATTCTAAAGGTTTGCTAAATGAAAGAAGAAGAAATGACGTATTCCTATTGGCTACTGGCTGGTCATTATGCAGTTGTTATCTCTTTTTGTTGGAAGGTTCAAAAAGAAAGAATAGTTGGACCAGTTGGGTCAAAACTAAAATTGCCATCATATTTTTGTGTGATGATATATATTATGTCTAAAAAAATTAAATCCAAGCAATATGTATATTAGTGTTAGATAAATAAAGTAAAATCAAATTAACAGTTAGTGAGTAATATAAGAACCTATGATTAAAGGTTTGTTCTTCTTTTGAAAATAGAATCTATAAGCAACTAACCTGAGTTCATTGCAATGTTTTAACCTATACACTACAGAAAATTAAAGTTTTGACACTATACCTTCTTTCTAAAAAGTTATAAGTAAATAATTGTTATAAATATTTAAGGCTGGGTTTCTTTAAGTACAAACTTTTTGAAGCACTTGACTATAAGGAGCAGAATCAATAGACCACTATGCCATAATTTAACAAGTTAAAAATTGAAAGAATAATTACATTCTGAACTGATGAATGGTTACTTTTTAGCATAAGCTTTTTTTATAAAAACCTATTGTAATATTAAATTCAACAATTGAAAAGGAAAAGTCCATTCTCATCATTAGAAATTTAATTGTCCTCTTGGTAATCAAGATGAGCTTAAGATCATCATTAAACTGAATAATGGCATAACATTGGTATGTTACTTCAATAAAAGCAAGCAATCTCACATTTATATAATTATGCCACCTATTCGATCCACTAAAACATCAAATTCTTCTTAAATATTCAATTATTTTCAGGTTTGAGTATGAATATACTTACAGTGATAGATTTTTTACTTGTTAAATTTCTCATACTCGGTCTTATCTTTCTCATCATTGAAAGTGTTGAATCGTCTAATTTTAAGATTTAATTTACTGGCCAGTTCCAATTTGTTTCTTTTTATGTTTGAAAATGCAACAATAAGCCTCCTAGCTTTTGTTTCAATTATAGTGAATAAGCTAAGGAATAAGATGGGGAAAGGGTCACAAGAGGCACCAAAAAATTAGGGTTAACTGCTAGCTACAATGGCGCATATGTTGGTGCATAAGGTTAGGTGATGCAACGACAATTGTGTTGGATCGCCTATGGCCTGAGTATTCACAATACATAGTGGAAAGGACCATACTACAACAAGAAGTATAATAAATTTTTTTACATTAGTATGAAATTATCTCTTCACATGGATTGGTTTTTGTTTTTCAGATCTGCAGATGTTGTAACACGCGAACGTCCTCTACCAGTATCCACACGAGGATGAACGATCCAAGCAGTGGTTGATGTGTGCTAGCACGTTCTAAACACTTTAGAACACCGCACTAATGTTTCCCTCAAAAGAAGAATGAACGGCTAGGGTTTTTCAGGTGGCTAGGGTTTGCGTGTCACATCTAATGAGATATAAGTTCTCTATTTATAGAGAAACCCTAACCCTATTCCTATTAGGAATAATAATATCATAATCCTAAGCCCATTAGGATTATGGAAGCCCAACATATTATATCTCATATAATAAAAGCCCGATAACTTAATTCATTTTAGCCAAATAAATATATCCACATATATTTATTCAGTGCTTAATAAATTAGGCCCAAAAGAATAAGCCCAGATCACATCACTCTCTGTGTGTGACCCTATGGGCTCATTTGATGTTGACAATGGGCTTGATCACACTTCAAGGCCCATAAGTCATAAGCGGCCTCTAGCAAGACATTAAGACTACCCAAATCAAATGAGGATCGATAATCCGATTTAACCTGCAACCATGGTTATTAACTCAGTGCCTTTGTAACACGATATCAAGATTACTCATAAGGCATGGTACATGTCAACCTTCGATTAATCATAGTTTCTTGATTCCCAAATTGACTAACTATAACAAATGACATTGATGACTCCTCATCAATTCATTTGAGCACGACCATGCATTTCTTCAGTGATACTTGTCAAAAGGCCCAAATGATATCTCTCTCATTTAAGAGAGGTACAAATCTTATCTACGTCATTCACATCCCTCCGCATGATTCATTTAATGTCCAACATAAAACTACTTGTTATCCGGTTAAAGATAATTTAGTCTAATGTCAAAACACTGAATTCCTCATGTAGGTAACCATGATGAGTTCAGGTTAAAGGACTAAAGTCAAACCATGTTGAGAATCACTAATGACATGAAACCAAGTAGTGTTCTCTCTGTGGGTTGGTCCAATATATGTTCTCTAACATATATTTATGTATCTAATTTGATAACTCATATCTATGATCAGTAAAACGTGATCATCAATCAAAAACACATACTAGCCTTAATTCATTATTGTTCCACCAATAATGATACATTTTAGAATGGAATAACAATGCTTATGGTTTTACTATCAAGTCACATATTTGATGACATAAGCCTAATACTATTCATGAAATGTAAATCACATTACGTAAACAATATACATGCATATATAAAATAATAACTCGTAATATATTATTAATACGTCAGAATGTCAATACAAAAGTCACATATGTCCATTCCCCTGGGGCACATTACTAACAAATTACTGATAGGCATTGATAAGTGCATGGTAAGGAGAGGCTTGTGATGGCCCCTGGCGACTGGGTGGTGAAGTGGCAATTTGACACATAAAAGGGCTAATTCCTTTAATATTTGCAATGGTCCATCTAATTATTGTTTTGTGATTTTTCAAAACCTACACCAAATTTTATTATTGCTCATTCTTTAGTTTGTTAGAACTAGATGCACATATTTCATATGGTCTAGAAGTGGCTTTAATTATAAAATGATGGCAAAAGTTTCCTAATAGGTATTTCTAGATGAACATAAAGAATTCTACCTATCAATTTCAGCTCCTAAAATTTTTTTAGTTTTCCAACATGTTCCTGTAAGTTAAGGATAAAATTCAATTCATTATTTTCTTTCATATATGTTAAATTGCATAGAGTCCTTGTAGGATTTCAAAGTTAATTTACCATTATGAACATTTATTTTTCTTTTGATAGTTTAAGAAAAGGCATTCATAATAAAATAGGTGATGATCAAGCATTATTGTCCATGTTTAGGACATAAAAATCTATGGGAAAAATCAATTTATGAGTAAACTAACAGCCCCTTAGGATAATCACTGCAACAGTTTTCTTAAGGGTCCAGGATTTGAAGCTAAGTCGGTGGAATATGGCATAACATTAAATGCCCCTAAATCTAGCATGGCCTTTTCAATTATATTAACATCTATTATGTAAGGAATATAAAACATATATGGGTTCTTACAATTGTAGAAAGGTTTTCTTGAATAATTACCGAAACATTTTCTCTTTCCTTAATCTTTTCATATATCTTGAAATGTTGCTTCCTTTTTACCATACACAACTCCTTCAAAAATTTAGCATAGTGAAAAACTTGTTTACTAACATAAAAAACAGGAATATTTACCTCACATTTCCAAAAAGTTTCGTATAAGTATAAATTATACTCATATTTTCTGTCATTCACTAAAGATTCAATAAAAATAGGAATACATTCATATTTAATTAAAGGATTATTTGTATTAGATAATAGCTTTTCCTTAGGTGTTTCGATTGCACCCTTCTTTTCTTTTTATGATTCCACAAGTGATGTTTTGTTTGGAAGCTCCAATTCTTTTCTTCTTCTCAATACTATTGCACATATATCTTCTTTCAGATTTACCTCCATTTGAGATGGTACTTTGCCAAAATTTTATGTCTCTAAATGGTTGATTGCAGGAGTCATCTAACCCATCTGGCTTTCTAAATTCTGAATACTAACTATAATCTCCTTTTGAAATTTAACAGTATTATAGCTAATATTTTAATAATGTCTTCAAGAAATATAACTGAATCAAATGTTTGAATTTGTTACAATTATCTAAGGGATGAGGTTACTTATACCGTTGAAAGTTAGTTGTTAATTAATTTATCGGTGCATTCCTATATCAAAAATTTAAATGGTCTCTAATTAGGGTTGTATGTGATAGAGTATGGATTGCATTGTTTTAGGTTGCCCCAAAAAACCTCCTACTGCATTTATTTGTTCTATCAAATCTTCTTGCAATGTTGGACACATATAAGTTAGATATCCTACTATCGAATATATTTCATAATTTTTTGTCACTTCCACTCTTTCTATAACTAACTAACGAACAAAAGAAGTTAGTTCATCTAATCTTCTTTTAAAGCAATAAATGCTTACCTCAGTTTTATGCCAAGATGAATGGTATAGTCTAGTCCCGAATTATTATGAGTTAAATTCCATGTTGCAATCAAAACATGAGCTACTTTAGGTGTTTTTTCTATTAATGTTCCACCCAAGCAACATTGATCATATTTTTATCAATTGATAGAAGATGTTCATAAAATTATTGAATAAGTAGCGATTACTAATTTGATGGTACGAGTATCTTACACGCAGTTTCTTAAAATGCTCATAATACTCGTATAATATTTATGTTATCTAATCTTGTAAATCTCCTTTCTGATGTTGCAATTGTTAAGGCTAGGAAAAATATTTCCAAGAAAAATATTTTCATCTCATTCTAAATGGTGACACTTTTTGCAAATTTATAGTAGAGTTAATTTTGTGTGTCATCCTTTAAAGAGAACAAAAAACTCTCATTTTTATTTGCTCCTCTATAACTCCATTTGGTTTCATTCTTATTAATACCACAAAATTACTTTAAGTGTTTACGAGGTTCCTCTTTTACAAATTTATGAAAAATGGGCAAATACTTCAGATTTTAGCTTAAAAGGAGTGTTGGCATTTAAATATTAAAAAATAATACAGTAAGGTTGTTGATTCAAATCTAGAGTGGTAAGTTCTCGCAACATTTGTTAGTCATGATTTTTGTTGTTTCACCAATTGTAATGTTACATTGCTTCCAAACTTTTATTTCTTTCTTTACGTTCTTTTTGTAGTTTTTCTATCTGTAGATTAAATATATAAATCAACTTGCTTTGAAGATCTTAAAATGAACATACAAACTAGGCATTCCTTGATGTTGTTATCATCTGCACCTAAATTAAATCCTAACTTTGTGCAATAAAAATAAACGTAGTATAGGAAAGTACAGATCATTGATAAATTTGAATTCATTAACTATTACATAAGAAATATTTAACAAAATGAGAGTTATGGTGATACGAAATTTTGTGATAAAGAAAATAAATTTAATTCTGTAAACAATAAAGGAGAATCATCATTGAAACAAACCTTAGTTTATGGTTACTTAACCATTAGAAATATGATTGATCAGCGATGCAAAAAGAGTTAATACATCAATCATATATCTAAATAGTATTAACTACATATCTTTCCTTAGGCTTATTTAATTAAAAAAACATGTAATCTGATTACCCTTATTGTTTAACAACCTTAGAAAGTCTCTAAATTCTAATTAAATAATAACTTTAAAAAAAGAAAGACCAATGAGATAAGATAACACCACATTTGCAGTTGCATTTAATCTAATTGAACACCCTTCTTAGAAGTTAATAATTTTCAATGCAATAAATTAAAAAGTTAAAAGACATAAACCTCTCATGTAGTTTAAAAAATCTTAAGAAAACCCTCTTATCTTTAAAATTCTTAAAAAATTCCTTCTAGTTTTTATTTTTCTTGAAAAACTTCTTTTTTTAGACTTACGTTAAAAAAAATAATGAAACATATGTAGTATGAATATCAGATTTGAACTAATCAAATATCATTAATATGGTAATCTAACTTAACTCTTAAACCTGACTTAAACTAATTAAATTTGAATTAAATTAATAATTTAAGATAATTATAATAAATTATTATATTGAGTTAGTTTTAATTAGCTCATTTTGAGTTTAAGAGCTAGGTTAAATCTTCAGGTAAACAACATGTAATTAGTCCACACCTAATGTTTATATTATATATATTTCATCATTATTTTCTAACCAACATGAAGGGTTTTTTAGGCAATTAAAAACTGAAATGAGTTTTTAAAAAGAATTTTAAAGATCGAAGGATTTTTCTAAGATTTTTTAAACTACTAGAGAGGTTTATGCCTTTTACCAAATTAAAACCCTTAGTCGTTGTACAGACTTAAGGAATTGAATTTTTTTTTTGTATTAACTATTTAATCTAGTTGTTAACTATTTCAATTAATAAACTAATGGAATGCATTAGAAATAATCAAAATATTCATAAAAATAAAAAAGGAAGAACAATTCAATACATAAATAGATAAAATACTTTACAGTAGAACTCAATTATGTCCCAACAGTTCAAAGGGCTTCAACGCCCTTCAAATAAGATAAAAAAAGTTAATCAGTAATAATCATAACATCTACTGAGGAGAAGCTAACTCTAAAACCTATTAAAAAGAAGAAAAGAAATTTTGTGAGAAGTTGGAAAATAGTGATAGAAAATTGTATACCTTTCCTATTTCACTTGGTTCTCTTTTATAGCCACTTTAACCTACACTGTTCATTGATGTTGCGATCTTTCTACTGTTATTCTTTGACTCCAGGAGATCATAACTCGAGCAATTATCATCTAAACTTGGTAAAAATAAGATTTAAACAAATTTTGAAATGTTTTGATTGCATATTTAAAATAAAAAACTTGGGATTTTCGTTGAAAGTGTCAATGCCTAATCATCATAAACAGTGCTGTTAGTTTTGCTCATCGATATAGATGCACCTTATTTTGCAGCTTTTTTATTTTATCTTTAGACTGTAGATAATCATTTAGATTCAAAAGATTAACACAAAGAAATTAAGGTTGAAAATTATTATCTTTAATGATATTATCAATTCACATGCGTAAGGCGTTAGATACTATATAGTCTTTAATCTATTCTAATACTAGTTTCATTTTCTTAATCACGTATTAGTACCATGTTTTTAATCCAAAACCGTCATTTCTCTATTGAACTCTAATGGTCTAATCGACACTCTCTGGGTAGTATGAATATAGTATGGCTAGCCCTAACCAAAAAAAAAAGGAAAAAGAAAGTCTAATTGGGCCATGAACTTAAACGTTTCCATTCAAGTCCTTCTTGGGCCAAGGCATTCACAAAGAAGAATTAGGTTCACAATTGCATTTCCAAGCGACAAGGATGAATATCGTGAACTGGAATTTCTTCGTTCGTCTTCTTGACATGATTAACTGATCTTGACTGCCCATTAGCATATACCATTTGTAGAAGGAACTTGTGATAATCTCGCAGTAGAAATTTTTTTTTTAATGGGCTCAAAATCAGGCAGTTTTAGTAAATTCATAATTTAAACTAATTGAATATAATAAATTCATTATCTGCATGACACTACAAGAATAAAGGCCAATCAACGTCGCAGAAGCTCCAAAAACGTTGTAGATCACCTTTCACAACGTTTCAAAAAATGTCACAAAAAATGTCATGGATTGTGGTGTAGGCAAAACGTTTTTGCGACGTTTTAAGGAAAGTGTCATGGGATGTGTGAGCATTCTGCGAAGTTTATGAAACATCACAAAAAGGGGTGCCTTTCTGTGATGTTAAAATAAAACGTCGCGGAAACTTACTTACCGCGACGTTTGAGAATACGTCGCGGAAATTTACTTTCCGCAACGATTTAAGAAACGTCGCGAAAAGTTAATATTCCGCGACATTTTATTTTAATGTCGTAGAAAGTCCATGATTCCACGACGTTTTAAAACGTCGTAGAATGGAAAAAAATGTCGCAGAATTTCATTAATTTGTTTTTTTAGAAATAGATTTAATTTAATTTAATAATTTTGGAATTTAATTTATTTAATAACTATTTGATATTATTTAATATTGAATTTTAATTATTTATATCATTAATTCAAATAATTATTTCTGTATCACAAGAATTTCATTTATATAGACAATTTACTATTTAATTGCAATTTCTAAACATGTCATCATATATTAATTAATATAAAAAGTTTGTCTTAATAAGATATCAATATGAGTATATAAATCTAATCTAAACGAATATTGTGTGTAGAACATAAAAGTTTCAAAAGCTTTTTTTGTTGTTCAAACTCAATTCTTTGTTTCTCCACTTCGGTAGTGAATCGATCCTACATTTGTTCAACTTTCTTAGTCAATTCATTGATTTGAAACTGTAACTCCTGATTAACCTTCTTTGACTCCTATAGTTTGTCTCGAAGTCTCTTTCTGACCGAAGTCTTCCCTTGTGGTCGAGGCTCAACTCCTATGCCAACAACATAATCAGATCTTATGCCCAAGAGTTTGTCGCACACTTCATCCACTATCATCGGATGACTTTGTTCTATTAAATCTGCCAATTCTTTACACATTAATTCCTGAAAAATAAAGAATTAATTAGATACTAAAATTCATAAATACTTTTAGAAAAATATTTGAACTATGTACTCCCCCATTTTTCTCTGCATTTTGTAGTTGTCCATTGACCTTTACTTTCATCATAATGAGTGTGATACCATAGCTTCATCCGGTCACACTCTTCTCCATCTTTGTCATTCTGTTAGATTGAAAAATATTATTAGTAATATTTATTATAAATTTTGAAATATCAACCAAAGTAAAATATAATTAGAAAGATAATAACTTACAATCTCATGTCGTATTGCTACAAAGGCTTTGGAGTCGGAGTTTGGTCGACATTTGACTTGACTCCTAGCCAATCTGGCTTTTTGACTTTTTTCCTAAAAATAAACGTAACAAAATCTATTATAACATCTATAAATCAAAATTCATAAATACAAAAATATAAGCAGTTGTCAAAAAAGATGTGAAAATAATTTTTTCGATCAAATTAACTAACCTTTGTAGCCGATTGGTCCCAATATTAGCATAAATCCATCAACTCCGCCACTGTGACATTTTGCGGCTTGACATCTTTTCCGTGCTTGGTATAATGCTTTTTTAAATGAAATCTTTGATCTTTAGACCTTAAAGAAAGAAATTTCTTGACAGCAGCATGTACTTCGGTGTCTGTCCTCATTCCCTTGACTTCTAACTTTTGCTGCAAAAAATTATAAATTATGTCAGAATGCAATAGGCATATGGAAAACACGTACAAATTAGATAGTTTTATAATACTTACATCTAACTTATCAAATGCAATGTCCAACTCCTCATTAGTTATTTTTTTTTCCATTTTGTTCTTATAGGTAATGAAGTTCGAGATACCACATCAATCTCACTCGATAATTTGGAAGACTAAACGGAGTTGGTTGGTCGTCCTTTAGCGAGGGAGATCTCTATCTCCAATCTCTTACCTATCGCCTTATTAATCCTTGCCAATCCGTGTCCTTTTGTGACACCCCTTCTCTTTTTTGGATCAGTCGTGGATCCTAAAATATAGCAACAAATATTTTACAATAATATATTCTTAATTGGTTAGATAAACAATTTTATTAAACTTGAATGTTTAATTGTGATGTGAAAAATCATACCTGTAGTGCTTGTAGAGGTAGCACTAAAGGGGTTTGTGTCATTTACTGATGGCTGATTAGAAGCTGGAGGCATCTCTTGAGAAGTTGATGGAGGCATCTCTTGAGAACTTGATGGAGAACTAATATTACGTCGCATTCTCAAAATTTGTAGATAATTGTCTCTAGGATGTGCAATAGGTGCAGATGTGACATCTCTTGGTGTTGGAGTAGGCTCACAAGGTGCTAGTGTGTGATCTTCTAGCTGTGTACGAGCAGATGACTCATTAGCTACACTTCCAAGGAGCTGACTGTATCGCGACTGCAATTGTGCCGGCACTAAGTTGCTTGGTGCAGTCTTATTCTTCTTCTTGGGTAGACCAGGTCCCATATCAATTACCTGCATTCAATTCGACATTAAATTTCAATGACAATATTAATTGATTAAGTAATATTCATCAAACCATATTTAAAGAAAACAACATAGTCTACAACAAAAAAAGACCTAGTAACTCAATGTAAAAGGAGATAATGTTTGTGTGGGTGGAAGTGTGTGCAATGGCATGTATCAACAAGAAAATTAAATATGTTCAGAACACAATAATGAATAGGATCGAAGATTCATAACCAATATAAAGGGAAAAGGAGCACCAATAAGTATGGACATCTTAATAAAAATAAAGTTTCTTAAACTTTAAAAAGGCTAGTGTATTGAAAGAGGAAGAGTTAAAGTTATCCGCTCTTAAATGAAACCAGTTTCTACTATTTCTGAAAAAGAGGAAGATAGCACTAGTATGGAGTAAATCTTCTCCCCAAGTCTACAGAGAATCACATTTATTATAGATTTAATTTTAACAACATATTAGTATGGGCTAGCAATCCATAAAGATGCGGTATAGAATAAATAGAAAGAATTGCCTGAAAGGAGCAAAGAAACTGAGGCAAACATGTCAAGGGCAAATGACCAAACAAATTCATAAACGTGGATTAACATTCAGGCAAATATCAAAAGGATTATTAAATTTCTTAACATTAGTATTTTCCAAATGATAGAAAAGTGATTGAAGAAATTGCAGAATATTAGACTATTAGGACAAATCTCAAAATAAGCAAATTGTTCTCACTATGATGTCAATCAAGCAATAATAGTCTTGGTACTTGCAGGGCAAGTCTAAAGTTTCTTCATTTTTGTAAAAATTGTATTTCCCTTACATCTTTTGCTGGAAATTAAATTTAAGACATATATAACACCAACCGATTATCAAGCAGTTAAACTATCCCTTGGAAAAATCACTAGTTAATTGTTCAAGGGAACACTTGCTTGTGCGTAGAAAGTGGAAAAGAAGCTGCAGAAATCAATTCTGAAATTACAATTCGAATTCTCAGTCTTGAATTCCACTGATACTAACATGAAAAAAGCATAGCTACGAATTCTAAGTCTTGAATTCCACTGATACTAACATGAAAAAAGCATAGCTACGAAGAGGAAGCTGATACTAAAGATTGTTAGATGCGATAAGCCATGACCAGTTTATAAAAATGAGAACTTTTGTGGTGTTAATAAGAAATCAGGAATTTGTAAATATACTAAATTGCTTAGTAGTAATGGTCATACTAAGTTGCTTAGTGTTTGCAAAGCATAAAAATTATCCATTAACAAAGTTAATGATGATACTAAGTTGCTTGATGTTTGCAAAGCACTAACTGTATGCTGTTCATATTCATTTAACTGAAACATGGATTAATACTAGTAACAAATAGCAACCAACAATACAATGAAAAAGCATGAAATGAAAAGGCATGAAAAAGCAATCTATGGGACTAATGGGATACTTTTGTAATGAAAAAGCATAAAATGAAACATAAGTGGCAGTATGAAGCCTAGAACAGTGAGCTGGCTAACCCAAGAGAAACAATACAATATGTTGCAGCAAACAAGTTAAAGGAGCATTAAATCTGTCTTATTCATTTGTTGTGCTAGTCAAAGATTATCGCAAGGTTAGTAAACAATTTGTGCTTAATTAGTTTAATAACAACCAATGGAAGAGAAGCTACCACGCCCTAACCCTACAAAGTGGAGAAAGGATGTAAGAAATGCTTATTAATCCCCGGCTTCATGACTCTATTGATTTTAGCTGTGATAAAACCCTCCCCTTCAATTTGCTTTGCTAATACATAGTGGAACAAATTCTGAATTCTTTCTTTCTTCTTGTTTCCTTGTGTCTTATTTAAGACGGCTGTGAGATTAATATAGGAATCACTTTTGGTAGGGTAACGTTTCTATTGAGGTGAAACTGACCTCGAAAACAAATGATGCACCAATTGTATATGTGAGAAAAAGAAGCAGCAGAAGTTATGAAGGTATGGGCTTTATGGCTTTACTTGTTCGAGTAGCTAAATGGAAGATACTGGTGTTGCTTAGGATCATTTGCCAAATATGCAGAATATTTTTTTTTCTATGGTTCATTTCCTTCCTAATGAAATCACTAATTTAGATTCTGAAATGTTCAAGTATCCAATATTCACAACAAACATGAAAGTGGAATGGGGTGGTATTTTTCTTAACATGTTCCCTATATATTTGTGAAGGATTATGAACTAAAGTTGCAAGAGGCAATCAAACAAAGTGAAGAAGAAATCCAAATGCTTACAAAAGGTCCCTAACAGCACAATTTGGTATCAGCCTTGATGGCAGTCACTAATTCAAATCTCATGTATATGAAAAATATCTGACAAATCTCATTTATTAAACACTGTAAAATTTGCTCTCAATAAAGCTCAAAATAACTTATACATCAATCCCACTTGTCTAAGGCTCTACGAGGTAGAAAATGTGGCATTGAACAACAACTGAAAAGTAGTTAAATTCGACTACTTACTATTCAAACAAAGATTTAGGATTAAGTGGCTACAAGATGGAGGCAAAAATATAGGTATCTTTCACAGATCTATTGCTATAAGGAAAGCCTCAAACAAAATTGTTACATTTAAAAGCAATAAATATTTTCTTCAAACCCAAAGTCATTTCATCCATGAAGCCACTTGTTATTTTTAATCATTATTAGTCTTTCCTTCTTCTGTATGCTCCTCTATTGCATTTATTAAGGAAATAGTTGAAAAAAAACTGTCTGCTCAGGAAGTGGAAGTTCTGGCCTCTCTTGTTACTAGATCTAGAATTAAAAGTGCCTTGAGATCTCTAGCTCCTCATAATGATCTAGGACTAGATGGCTTCAACATAAACTTCCTTATAGAAAACTAGTCCATTATAGACAATATGGCCTGTGAAGCAATCTTGGAACTCTTTAACAATGGCAAGCTTCTCATGGTCATAAATAAACTTTCATTACTTTAGTTCCTAAAGGGAAATAGCATAAGTCTTTAAAAGACTACAAACCCATCTCTTGATATAACTCTATTTACAAAATTATTTCCAAAGTGATTGCTTTAAGATTGCAGCCTATAGTTCATATACTTATTGATTCATCTCAATTTGTTTACATCCCTATAAGACAAATTGGAGATAATATTGCATCAGCTTAAGAACTTTTCAAACACTAGAAAGAATAGTAGGAAAAATTGTGCACTCAAAATTGATTTTGAAAAAGATTAT
>JAOSBN010000179.1:50688853-50705023 GCA_027563595.1 Erythroxylum suave
TTCTTCCCTACTCTTTTACATTTGTTTAATTTGATTGTTTATTGTGTATTAATTCCGTGTTTTTTGTAGAACTCTGCAAAAAAGTTTAGTCCATCTATTCAACCCCCCTTCTAGATCGCTTTCACTAGGGCATACTATAATTGTACAAATTTGTAATCTAATACAGCTAATTATGCCCACATCATCATTATTATAAAATTCTTAAGAAAGCATAGTGAAATATAAAGTTTTCTTCCTCTCAAATATATCAATTAGACTATAAAGCATTCTAAACCTTTAAAACACAGCAAAATCAAAAAATGGCCTCTCAACAAAGAAGAGTCCAACAACGAGTAATTGACAGTTGAATGAATGCTTTCCCTTACAATTTAATATATAAGATGTACCATAGGAAATGCCCAAGAACAAATACAAAAATCAATGTAGGAAATCAAAGTACTTTGGCTCAACTCATCTTATGTTATCAAAGATCAAGCTTCTTCTGGAAACCTGTACATTAGTAGTGTTCAAATTTGTAAATTTCATGTTCCTATTAATAGCTGTGTAAGGGTAAGAATACATAGTTTAATTGGTCCTCACAAGTTCTAAATTTCTATGCATTATCATAGAAGCAAGTCCATAAATAACAAATGGAACAGTAGAAAAGATTTGATGTTCAACAACATATATAAAGTAATTTTTGTGAAGAAAGGAAAATCAAAGAAACACAAATAACTAAACTGAATTGAAGAGAACAGTTAACCATCATCAAAGGCAAGAAGCAGTGATGCTATAGCTGCCAAATAACGCAATATTTATCCATTCCTAAGCCAACAATTTTACTTAATGACTAGATATAAGTGTAAATAACATGAGGACTTAAAAGGGGGCATAAACCTGAGCTGAGCAGATCTGGAGGTTGATGCCAGCAAGGGGCTTCAAGTGCTGTTTGAGAATGTTGGTGACTGCAAAGAAAGAGACATCGAATGAACTTTGGAACGTTTTCACAAACACTTTCCATTCATGAGACGTTTTGGGCTAAAAATTAACCAAACATAAAACTTAAACAATAACGCAACGAAGGACGCTGGAGAGAAGAAGAAAATACCTTGATGACGATGACAATGGCAAGAGAAGACGACGACAGTAGTTGAGATGCAACGAAGGACGGAGAAGACAGAAACGAATGACGACATGTACGCGGGGGGTTCAATTACATAACCAAAACGAAGGACGGAGAAGACAGAAACGAACGGAGACATGTACGCGGAGGGTTCAATTACATAACTAAAACGATGTCGTTTGGTTTAAACCAAAACGACGTCGTTTTGGTTATGTAAAAAATTCCTGCGCGTCCCCTTCCCCAACTAGAAGACATCATGTTGCTTCTTAAGCCAACAGCGACGTTTTGTTCAATAAAGCATTGCGGTTTATCTTTTGCGACATTTTATTGAAAAAACATCGCCAAAAGTTACACAAATCCGAGACGTTTATATAAACGTCTCAGAAAAATAAGACTTTCGGTGATGTTTCTAAAACGTCGCCAAAAGTCTCTACAATCCGCGACGTTTTATCAAAAAAACGTCGTGGATTGTCTATAATTTTAGTAGTGTGACCTAATTTTAGTAAATTTATATTTTAAACTAATTAAAGACAATAAATTTCTTATTTGGTGTAAAAATAACTACAAGTAATTGGTTCATTTAATAAGATTTGAACATATAAATGAGTATGACAAGCGAAATCTTTACGACAACAACAATAATGTTACATAGAAATTTTACTAAAATTTAGTAGTATACAATCTTATCCTTAATTAATAGAAAGATTGTTTCTAAATAATCCACATGATTGAATGAAAATAAAAAATAAAAAAGAGACTAAAAAATTAGAATAAAAATAACTAAAAAGAAAAAATAAATTAAAAATATAATAATAATAATAATAATAATAATAATAATAATAATAATAATAATAATAATAGGGAAAATAAAATGAAATAAAATAACTAATATATATAAATAATAGTAACAATAAAAATAAAAATGAAAATAATACTAATAATAATAATCATAAACATTTTTTTAATATGACAAATTAAGTGGGACCCCATAATTGCTAAGGTGGGTTCAGAGAATATCAACTTAATGCACAAGTAGGGAATGATGTCAACAAATGGTGGGAAATGGGAACACACTCTCCTCCCTCTGGATTTCGGCGTTCGGCTTTCGGCTTTGGCAATATCCACACGTGAGAGCAGAGGGGGGGAATTTTTATCTCTTTTATATTTATTTGCTTCCAGTTTGATATATTACCGACTCAACAGTGAACAATTGAGAGGTCGTCACTGTCTAACAAATACAGAGGATTTTTATAAGAATTTTCTTGTTGAATAAATTGTTGGAGTGGGTATATATGCCTAGTTAATAAACTTAAGACAAACAACCACCATGATGCATCTCGAGTAGACTAAAGCTTATACCATGTTCTTCACGAGTATCATATTTATAGGACAAGATTTATAAAGATTACTATTCATCCTTATATCTAATCAACGATTACCGTTTAAAGGTTAAGATATAGAAAGGTTGTCTTGTAAAGGAAATATGTGAGACAAACAAGTCTCTTGGCTAGCTCCAAAGGCATCCCCCTATCTTTTGGTTTTTCTGATGATGCCCAAAGCAGAATCGATTAAATTAGTCTTTTACCCCACGATTAACACGATGACACTCTTTTCAACATGTTAATATGATCTGGGGTGAAATTTTGGGTTTATATTATTACTTATTTGCCAAACCCAAATGATCAAGGCCATGAGTTCAATGATTAACGTAACAGTTAACTTCACCTTTGGACTTCATATCAATCTCCCAACTGAAAATTTCGCAACCAATTATTTCATAATAATCTTCCATGTCAATTCATTCTCAAATTGCATTGCATGCGGCTCCAATTAAACTTTACATTATAGCAATCCAACGGCAGATAATACATTCATTTCCTTTCAGATAAGCTTCTAATATATATATATATATATATAATTTTGTCTGGTCAAAGTAGAACAAAACTAGATGTAAAGATCAAAGTTTGGAGTCCACGTGTTAATGCCTGCTTTTGATTAGTGTCATTGCTGACGTGTCACGGCTTCTTAGTTGGACGCGCCCAGGTCCCAACCGCACATTACCCACTCTCACCTTGCCAGCGCGTAAGAGACGCTCATAAAACAGAAGGAGCACTTTTCTTCAAATTGTTATTATTATTACTTCTCTTTTATTTTATATTTCAGTTCCATATTTGAAAAATAATAAGGGCATGGTTCTAACTTTGAAGGTATCTTTACTTTTATTTTTATTTTGGTCTTAATTAATTAAACCTTTTATTTTATTTTTTATTTTGGTTCCTTATTATTTTAATATTATAATTTTATTATTAAATTTTATTTATTTAGTTAATATCAATTATTAATTTTTTAAATATAATAATTATTTTAAAATTTACAAACATATTAAAATACATAAGTTTCCAAATTTTAAAATATTTTATTTATTAAAAAAATATGCAAATTTTTGCTTATTGATAAAATGTAGTTAAATTATTTATTATATTTCATCATAAAATCAAAGTTAAGTTTTTTTTTATGAAATCATAATAAATGGAAGCTTCTTTGTTACAAAAGTAACCTTAAAGTATTATCACTTTCTTTATTATACATTTTTATTTTGATTAATTTATTTTTCAATATTGATTTATTTTAAATATACAGTCAACAATTAAAATGTTTCCATAAGGTAATTAGTCCACTTCCCTTGTATTTCAGAGGTTAATAATTATGATATTATTACTGATTAACCAGTATTTGCAATCCCAAATCACCATTTACTTCTCGTCCTCCAATTCAAAGAATTATTCACTTCCAATATTAAACAAAATGATTATAGACGATAAACTGAAAGAAACAGAGCAAAAAGCGCGTGTTCTAATGAGATTCAAGATAGAATGTTCTCTCAGTTTTCACATGTTAAGTAACAAAACATGGTTGGTGAATCGTACGCCTTCTCGCGAATCCCATTGCTATGTCTTCGTCATTTTCCGTACAATGTCTCCGTCAAATCTGTCCGTCTCTCACTGTACCACCTGCATATATACTTGAGACTTGGCTGTTTCCTTTTTTTTTTCTCTTCTGAATTCTGTCCTCAGAAGTAAGCAAAAACTCACCAACTCGAGGCTCTGAAAGAAATCAAACACAGACGACTCTTATGGTTGTTTAGTCAAAAGCATATATCAGTTCGCAAGTGTCAAGGCAAAATCTTCAATCTTTCCTTATTCTCCACACAGTTTCTGGTTAGTACATTACTGCTCTACTTGTTTTCTGTCTTCATTTTCTAAGTTCTGAAGTGTCTTCGTGCTTCGCTGACACGTACTTCCTCTGTTTTTCTGTACGTGTATTTCATATATGGTCTGTTTTCTTTGGTTAAAGAGAATGAAGAGAATATTGTGGAAGGACTTGGGGTCCATCAAGCTTACGTCTTTTGTGTGTTGAGTTTAGCAGTGATTTCCGGCTTGCGAAATAACTGGGTTTAATTTAGATCTTTGAATTGGTCGTTTCTGTTGCATGACTCTTATGTCATCTAACTTTTGCTCCATTTTGTTCTGTGAGCAATAAGTAGGTAGAACCTAAGAAGTCTTTAATCTGAACTTGGCTTATGGTCAGCAATGTTTTTGGTTTATTTGCAGCTGGTCAGCTGATTTTCCTAGGGTTGGTGGGAACAAGGTTCCAATCCGCTTTTCTTTTCGATTCAGTTTGTTTCATTTTTTACGTATTCCACCTATCAGGCGTACACGAATCCACTGGTGTGTTGTGGGGTTGATTATTATAAAATAAAGATACAGACTGTGTTCAAAATGGGGGATAAATTTATATTGAACCAACTTCATTGTGCATCAAGAGATCTCCGTAATCTTCAAGCTGCTGCTTAGATTATGGAGGTCGGTCAGATGCACCTTCATCATTTCCTTTACAGTTGTAAGAAACAGGGCGTAAATTTTTGCGTTATGAGAGGATCATGTCTGAATTGAATATGATGTTAGTTTAGAAAGTTTGTACCATCTGTGTTGCTATTATTTTATACGCCTTAGATTTTCAGTTAGAAGATTCATGAGTTATGATACCATATTGTAGGCTTAGCTGCTTGTATTGCTTTGATTTCGCAGGTTGGAATTGCTTTAAACGCACAAGTTTTCTTTCTATGTAGTATGGAATCACACCGCCTTTTGAGTTATGAAGTCACTAGTGCAAGTCTATCCCACCCATCACCCCGTCCATCGCTGCTGCCTAGTAGGCCACTCAAGTTTGAAATAGGAAACTCACCGAGCTCAGCCTTTTCAACACAATTTGATTGTGATACGTTAAGTGATAGTCAGCAGCTGCTTAGCTCTTTGGATAATATTTCAGGCATCAGTCCTTGCTGTAACTCGTCGATTGAGTCGACAAGTTACCTTCATAGGTTGAGCCCTTCGCTGCTGCAAGACTCAAGTTCTAGTCAGAACATGATACATGCTCTGCAGCAACTGGAGACTGCTCTAATGGGGCCTGATGATGATGAAGATACGACCATGCCTAATGCTTCCATTGAGGAAAGTAATAGGCCGCAGGCGTCATGTCAGAGAACTGACTCCTGGATCCAGGGGCAACAACAGGCTTCTCAGTTATTTCAGCCTAATCCATCGTTTGTCTCTAGACATAGGCAGCCAGGGGAAGGTGCTTGTGATAAGAAATTTCAAAAAGCAGTGGAGGAAGCTTCTTTACATAACAAAACGCCAGGAAATTTGAAGCAAGTGTTGATTGCTTGTGCTAAAGCTCTTGCTGAAAACAACAGTACTGACTTTGATAGGTTGACTGAAAGGGCTAGAGCTGTTGTGTCCATCAGTGGAGAACCGATACAGCGCCTTGGGGCTTACTTGATAGAAGGCTTGGTAGCTAGGAAGGAGTTATCAGGAACTAACATATACCGTGCACTTAGATGTAGAGAGCTTGAAGGCAAGGACCTGCTTTCCTACATGCATATCCTGTATGAAGTTTCCCCATACCTGAAGTTTGGTTACATGGCAGCTAATGGAGCCATTGCTGAAGCCTGCAGAAATGAGGACCGAATTCATATTGTTGATTTTCAAATTGCTCAGGGGACTCAGTGGCTGACTCTCCTACAAGCTCTTGCCGCTAGACCAGGTGGGGCTCCGCATGTTCGTATTACAGGTATCGACGACCCTGTTAACAAGTATGCTCGTGGTGATGGACTAGGCGCAGTCGGGAGACGATTGGCAGCAATATCTGAGAAGTTTAATATTCCTGTAGAGTTCAACGAGCTTCCAGGTTTTGCTCCTGAAGTGACTCGGGAAATGCTTGAAATCAAGCCAGGCGAAGCTCTGGTCGTGAATTTCCCCTTGCAGCTCCACCACACTCCTGATGAGAGTGTTGATATGACCAATCCAAGGGATGTTCTGCTACGAATGGTGAAGTCACTTAATCCCAAGCTAACTACGTTGGTGGAGCAAGAATCGAATACAAACACAACTCCTTTCCTGGCTAGATTTGTAGAAACAATGGAGTTCTACCTGGCAATGTTTGAGTCCATCGACGTGACGCTGCCGAGGAACCAGAAAGAGCGAATTGGCGTGGAACAGCAGTGCCTAGCTAAGGACATCGTGAACATAATTGCTTGTGAGGGGAAGGAGAGGGTAGAGCGACACGAGCTCCTGGGGAAATGGAAATCCAGGTTCACAATGTCTGGATTTCGCCAATACCCTTTGAGTTCCTATGTCAACTCTGTGATACGGAGCTTGCTGAGATGCTACTCAGAGCATTACACACTGGTCGAGAAGGACGGAGCTATGTTGTTGGGATGGAAGGACAGGAATTTAATTTCTGCGTCAGCCTGGCGTTGATTCTGGGAAAGATAGACAGATAGGTTTAGCAATAATCAAACTCTACATTTACATAGGTGGGGATGTTGAATAGTCTAATAGTGTTAGAACTCCACAGAATCTGAGGCAGTTGTTGTAAAAGTCGTACGTCCTGGTCATGTAATTCAATTTTATAGATTAAAAGTTTCAAACTTTCCTGAGTAAAGAAAACTCAAAACAAAACAAACAAACAATAAAAGGTTTTCAGATTCCTAAAAGAAAGTAAAAATAAATTCTGAATTGTAAGAAACAAAAAGGATGAGAATTTACCCCCCGTGAAAAGTAAATTCAACTCTAATATATTTTTGACAGAACTTTTTATTAAATAGAGATTTAGTAGTTCAAAACTTTTATACTCCAAGGTATATTTTAGAATAGAAAGTATAATTTTCAATCATGTGTTTCAGATGCCGATTACATAGAAAGAGCAAAGGATCTAGTGAACGTCGTATGTTATGTTTATCATAGATAGAAGTCTCGGCTATCTTAAGACTAGATTTGGATTTGCAATACTACGGAGATAAATACTTATTCACCATATTTTTAAATATAATCATATGTTTAGATCTGTCGGCGAATAATTGGAGGTTAGAAGAAAACGCAGTACTATCGTAGAAATCAATAATCAGAAAGAGAGTCACGGTGAGAAAGTATTTCTGCGGTAGAAATTCTATTTTTTATTAACAACCTTTTGATAATTATTATTTTCCATTCTACCCTCAACTAATAGAAAGCAAATCCAACATATATGATTAATAAAATATTTTTTATAAAATATTTTATTTACTAAATTTATTTTATTTATATTTTCTTATTTTAATTTAATATTTTATTGTTTATAATTTTAAATTTATATGAATAATAATATATTTTTAGTTATTTATATAACAATTAATAGTTTATTAAATTAATGGTCTTTTTAATCATTTTATTTCTTTTTAACAACCGCATTCGCACTTGTTAAGCACCTATTTTCACGTTTTAGTAGGTTATCAATCGAATTCCGAATCCAAGCCTCACTCTTCTTTCTTCTTTCCGTTGTGCAGGTGCCATACGGTTTGCTAACAATTATTTACGTGTACATCTTTGCTTGAGCCCGTGTTGCTTCTTCAAGAGTAGAGGACGCAAGGACGCAACAAATCCAGAAATGGCCCAGACGTCATCGCTGCTACCATAAAAAATTGTTGCCAACAGAGCAGTGCGTGCAGAAGCAATCCACCCAGACGTGTGTAACGTGTGCTCAAAGTGCAAAGACGACTTGATCTTGCGCGAGAGCCCAACTGACCAACGTAAGGCGTGCGTTTACATATCAATCATCGTAACGTGTTTATCAAACTGGAGAGGCAAAAGACCAACCTAGAAGGGAAGGTGCCATCTTTAGAACAACGCAAACCAGAAAATAATTCTTTCAGGGTCTTCCAACACGCTCCAGCTGTCAACGCCAGTCGTTGTGCACAACAAGCTTGCTGTTAGACCCCTAAATTTCAAAACACTTCTCAGCGACCCTCATGAGGTGTCTTAGGAAGGAGATTCACGCATGAGGGAGGCATGTGAAAACACTAAGGTAAAATGAGAGCGAGTAGGATCGGACTTGGTACGAATTTTGGTAGAGTCTCGGACCCTGTAGAGATTGACTCGACTCAAGTTAAGGGCTTGATGGACTAAGGACATAGCCTATACTCAGATAAATGGATCACAACTAAAGGATTTATTGTAGGAAGCATTAGATCAGGCCAATATGCTACGTGGACTTCGGCGAGATCACATTGCATCATTAGCGGATAGAGATCGTGGGAAGATCTTGGATGATGTGACGATGACTAAGAGTTAGAGTTATAGTGGGATTCAACATCTGAAGATAGTAAAGATCTTCGAGGATAAGGATTCTAGTTTCCTAGTCGAATGTAAACTCTATCTTTGTGTTATCTTGTTAGATTCTATCTTATCAGTTAGAGTCCTATTTATTGGGGATGTCATCTAATTGGTCCACGTGATGTAATCTGATAGAGATAGACGTGATCTTATCACGATCTTAGGTAGTTCAATTTGAGTGAGATTAGGCAGTTCAGATTGAGTGGGATTCTGAATGTAACTTAGCTTCTAAGCTAGGATGCCTATATATAGCTCATTCGAGCTTCACTCTCAACTCATTCAGAGAGAGAGCATTCCTTGTATTCTTTTGAGGGAAAGTAATATAAAGGTTGTTTACTCGTATCTCTGTTGTTTTCGAGTTGTCTTTATTTTTTATTGCTTCCATAGCATTGTTTCTTCTAGAGTGCGAGTGAAACACTTCGAGGGTCGTTGAAGGCTGAAGTCTTACTTAAGCGGATCTAAGTGAGATTGTCGTGCAAAAGGTGTTGGCAATAGACTTCGGTGAAAGTTCGAGTCCTAAGATGACCTTTGTAACAATTGGTGTCAGAGACAAATTTCGAGATGGCAATAGGCAACTTGACGGAACGAGTGTCTAGGGTGGAGACACTCATTGGGCCAATTCCTCAAGGGGAGGAAGAGGTCCCATCCCAAAATACTCGGTTCGAGATGTTGGAAGCGCGAATCCAACAGTTGCAACAATAGTTGGCGGAATTGTTGAAGGTATATGAGGAGGCCCAGTTAGAGATCACTGTGTTGAGGCATTCTGTTGCAACACTGGATGTCGGTTGTGTGGAAAGCTCATCACTAAAAGCTTCAACCGTGAAGGTACGAGAACCTAAGGTGTTCGAAGGCGTGCGGGACATCAAGGTGCTTGAGAATTTCTTATGGGATATGGAGCAGTACTTTGCAGCTGCAAGGGTGCCCGATACTGAGAAGGTCAGTGTGACGATCATGTACTTGAATAAGGATGCCAAGCTCTGGTGGAGGACGAGGACCTCTATGGAGATCAGTGCAGGTAGAACTCCTTTGGATACGTGGGAGCTCATGAAGAAGGAGTTGAAGGATCAATTTCTTCCGTTGAATACTTCATAGCTTGCGAGAGATGCCTTAAAGAAACTGAAACAAGAAGGTTCGGTAAGAGACTATGTTAAGTCTTTTAGTTCTCTATTACTGATATTGAAAACATGTCAGACGAGGACAAGCTCTTCAACTTTTTTCCAAGTTACAACCGTGGGTGTAAATGGAGTTGCGGAGGCAAAATGTGAAGGACGTGATTGGTGCAATCGTAACCGCTGATGCCTTGGTAGACTTTCAAGCGGCGAAGGAAACTAAGACAAACTCCTCTAGTTCTTCGAAGGGCAATGGCCATGCTCAGTAGGAGAATACCGAGGGGAAGAAGAAGAAGAATTCTAAGAAGGGAGACTTCGATGGGAAAAGCGAGCAGAATGGTATCTTTGAGAGTGGGGAGACGTCCTCCAGAAAGGGCAAGATTGTTTGTTATCTATGCGGTAGATCACATTATGCAAGAGAGTCTCCAAGGAAGGAGAAGCTAAATGCCCTGATAGTCGAAGAAGAGGCAGGCTCTTCGGATGAAGCGGCGATAAACATGATTGAGCTGTTGAATGCGGTTAGTAAAGAACCTAATCCTTATGATGAACTAATGTATGTGAGAATACGAGTTAATGGGATAAAGGTGACCACGATGGTAGATACGGGTGCGTCACATTCCTTCGTGGCCGAAAGGATGGTGCGCAAGTTGGGGCTTAGAGTGTCCACAACCCCGACAAAATTAAGAAACCCTATGGGTATGGCACAAGTAGTGACGGGAGCTGTTTACAACGTTCCAGTGAATATAGGAAGTTGGTGTGCTAGGATGAATTGCATGCTTGTACCACTTGAGGATTTCGAAATGATATTGGGGATCGACTTCCTTAAGGCAGCAAAGACAGTGTTGTACCCAAGTTTGGGAGGTATGATGGTTATGCATGGGGAAAAATCCTTCTTTGTTAATTGTTGTAGATTCGTTAGTGGGATGAAGGAGACTGCAATACCGGTAGCACAAGTGTCGGCTATGATCATTGAAACGGAGCTAAACTATGCTCAAGAAAACTCGAAACAGAAGGCGGGTAAGGAGCATATCATTGCCAAGATCGCGAAGGATCAAGGTGACAGGAAAAATTCAGCGGATGGAGCTCTTCTCAATATGTCTTTGGTGGGCGCGATGAGCCTTAAGAAGGCGAGTCCAAGTGGAAGCCAAGACAACCCCGATAGATTGGGAAAATGATACATGGGTGAAGTGCCAATTGATATGAAGGCTTGCTATAGTCTTCAAGAGCTAATTGAAGAGTCTTCGAAGAAACCACTAAGGGAGGAGCACCAACAGACTAATTCGACGAGGGTGTCGAATCCATCTGGTGGGGGTGGATTATTAGACCTCTAAACTTCGGAGCACTTCTCAACGACCTTCATGAGGTGCCTTAGGAGGGAGGTTCGCTGGATTCACGCATAAGGGAGGCATACGAAAACACTAAGGCAAAACGTCGGCGAGTGGGATCGAACTTGGTACGAATTTTAGAAGAGTCTCGAACCTTGTAGATATTGACTCGATGCAGGCTAAGGGCTTGATGGATTAAGGACTTAGCCCATGCTTGGATGAATGGACCATGACTAACGGACTTGTTGTGGGAAGCATTGGATCAGGCTAATGTGCTACGTGGGCTTCGGCGATATCACATTGGATCATTAGCGGATAGAGATCGTGGGGAGATCTTAGTTGTTGTGGCGACAACTAAGAGTTAAAGTTATAGTGAGATTCAACATCTGAAGATAGTGAAGATCTTCGAGGATAAGGATGTTAGTTTCCTAGTCGAATGTAAACTCCATCTTTCTATTTTCTTGTTAGATTCTATCTTATCAGTTAGAGTCCTATTTAGACGGGGATGTCATCTAATTGGTCCACGTGATGTAATCTGATAGAGATAGCCGTGATATTAACACGATCTTAGGTAGTTCAAATTGAGTGGGATTAGGTAGTTCAAATTGAGTGGGATTCTGAATGTAACTTGGCTTCCAAGCTAGGATGCCTATATATACTCATTCGAGCTTTGCTCTCAACTTATTTAGAGAGAGAGCATTCCTTGTATTCTTTTAAGGAAAAGTAATATAAAGGTTGGTTTAGCCGTATCTCTGTTGTTTTCGAGTTGTCTTTATTTCTTATTGCTTCCATAGCATTGTTTCTTCAAGAGTGTGAGTGAAACACTTCGAGGGTCATTGAAGGCTGAAGTCTTATTTAAGCGGATCTAAGTGAGACTGCTGTGCAAAGGGTGTTGGCGATAGACTTCGGTGAAAGTTCGAGTCCCAAGGTGACCTTTGTAACATATGCCATAGTTGACTTATCCTTTTGAAAGGCATCTTCCTATCGTGAGACTTGGGCCATACGTTGACGTCTCTTTGAAGACAAAACAGTAGAAGCAGTCACACACTCGTCTCAAACTCCTTAAAAACAAGTACTATTTCTTTTTCGTAATTTTATTTCTGACCTTCTTCATCCTATCTACTAAAATGGCAGCCACAGCAGGATTCTCTTCTTCTCAACCACTCTTTCCCATTTTTAATGGATAAAAATACGAATGGTGGAGCATCAAAGTGAAAATTTTGCTCAAATCCTAGGAGCTATGGGATTTGGTAGAATTTGGGTTCGTTAACGTTTTAGGACCTAATGAAGGAGAGGAACAAAGATTGAAGGAAATGAGGAAGCGGGATGCCAAGGCACTATTTATCCTTCAACAAGCTGTCCGTGAGAGTATTTTCTCTAGAATTGCAGCAGCAACCACATCTCACCAGGCATGGTCAATTTTGCAGAAGGAGTTCAAAGGTCATTATAGTGAGAATGCAATCACTAAGGGGTGATTTTGAGACATTAATTATGAAGAATGATGAATCAATTAATGATTTTTTGTCAAGAGCAACGGCAATAGTAAGTCAAACACGCTCCTACGGTGAGCAAATACTAGAAGAGATGATAGTTGCAAAGGTATTGAAAAGCTTAACACCAAAATTTAACCATAGGTAGCTGCCATTGAGGAAGCAAAGGATTTGTCAATTCTTATCAACTGATGGGATCTTTTCAAGTATATGAGTCAAGAATCAACAAATAGATTGAGAAGAAAGAAGGCGTTTCAAGTGAAGGAGACAACGATTAAGCATGAAGAAAATAACCGTTTTTTAGAGGAAGAAGAGGTTCTCATGGTAGAGGAGGTTGGGTAGAGGAAGATATAGTCCAATGAGTAGAGTAACTTAAAAAGTGGCATTCAATGTCACCATTGCAAGAAATACGTGTTATAATTATTCATGCCAAGATTAAAGAATCACGTGATGTAATTGATAAATCAATTTATGTACCTGCAGAAGACATATTGAATAGGAATATTAGTAGCTTGATCTTCCTCTCCTTGCTCCTCAAAATTCCAGCAATCAATAGGGCAAGCTAGAAAAACAATATGGAGAGGAGAGGGGACCTAGCTTGTATATATAGATATTTTGAGCCGTCCCATTAACGGCCTAAAACCCTAATTAGGTTTTTAAGTAAATCGGCCCACATACTTATATTACCACACTAAACAAATAAGCCCGTAAGGTATCCAACGGCCCAGGTGATCACTAAACATATATTGGGCCCAAACATAGTATCATTGTGAACCATACATCTAACCCGTAAACTTTGCAATCAAATGAAAAGCCCACATATGCATAATTATTCTAACATTCTCCCACTTGGGCAAATATTTGATTGCTACAAAAATTTTAACATCCGAGATAGACTACATAGGTGGCCACACATGTATAGCTCCAATTATAGTACCTTACATAATATGATCCAGTCCAATAAGAATGTCAACATCGAACATGAAAATCGTTACACCATTAAAACGATGTAAGACTATTCCATAGCTACAATGTCAACGTCCTTATCGACATGGATCCCCATGCTCCAACCAATGTGGTAGTATGCAGTATGAACTTAGCCCCAAATGTGATCAAAATGTGCTAATTCATATCGGTCCTCAAAATGCTTCGAAACAAATGAAGCCACATGGCTCAAAAAGAGACTCATTTTATGTCTTTATCTGTTATATCTCAAAATAAGAATATCACAATAATAAGACATAGTCAAATGCATGCTTAAAATAATGTATGGTTAGGGAAAATATATTTTATTATTAGAAGAGGTTGTACTCGAAAACATATGGGTTGCCTACATTCCCCGTTAAGGGATCAAGCCAAAACGTAGTTCTTATTACATAGAGAACTCCCACTAACCAAAAACATCAAATGTTTCCATAATACACATATCAGCAACATGTGTCTTAAAAATTGTCGGAGCAAGTCCCTTAGTCAAAGGATCTGCGATCATGGCCTCTGTATTGATGTGCTCTATTTTTGTCTATCCTTCCTTAACTCTGTCTCTAACTACCAAATATTTGATGTCAATATGCTTTGACCCACCAGAACTTTTATTATTCTTTGAAAAGAACACTGCTGCACTGTTATCACAATAAATAGTGATTGGTCTTGAGATGGAATCAACAACTTTTAACCCAGATAAAATTCTTTAACCAAATAGCTTGAATAGTAGCTCCATAACATGCCACAAATTCAGCCTGCATAGTAGAAGATGCCACCAAAGTCTGCTTAACACTTCTCCAAGAAATAGCACCACCTGTTAACATGAAAATGTATCCTGATGTTGATTTCAAATCATCTTGACATCCAGCAAAATCAGAATCAGAGTATCCTACCACGTCAAGATGATTTGAACGTTGGAAGGTAAGCATGCAACTTTCAGTTTTCTTCAAATATCTCATAATTTCCTTAGCTGCTTTCCAATGCTTGTGCCCGGGATTAGACTAAAATCTGCTAAGAACATTGACTGTATAGGCTATATTTGGCATAGTCCAAACCTGAGCATACATCAAGCTCTCTACTACATTAGCATACGGTGTCATCTTCATATATTCCTTCTCGAGCTGATTCCTTGGACATTGAATTTTGTTAAACATATCCCCTTTTACAATAGGTACATCACCAGGTGCACAATTCTGCATATTAAACCTTTCTAGAACACGTCGTATGTAAGCTTTCTGAGAGAGTCCCAACAAACCGCGATTTTTGTCACAATATATTTCAATTCCAAGTACATAGGAAGCTTCTCCAAGATCTTTCATCTTAAAATTAACAGCTAACATTTTCTTTGTCTCATGAAGCAACCCTAAGTCACTGCTAGCAAGCAAAATGTCATCAACATATAGGACCAGAAAAATAAAATTTCTCCCACTGGTCTTGAGATAGGTGCATTGATCAACTGTATTTTTAACGAAACCAAAAGAAGCTACAACCTCGTCAAACTTCAAATACCACTGACGTGATGCTTGCTTCAGTCCATATAAGGATTTGTATAACTTACATACTAAGTTCTCTTTTCCCTTTACAACAAAACCTTCAAGTTATCTCATGTAAACCCTTTCAAACAAATCTCCATTGAGAAAAGTTGTCTTAACATCCATCTGATGAAGCTCCAAATCATAGTGTGCCACAAGTGCCATAATAATTCAAAAAGAATCTTTTGATGAAACAGGTGAGAAGGTCTCATTATAGTTAATACCCTCTCATTGAGTTAACCCTTTTTCAACTAGTCTCGCCTTCTTTTGTTCAACATTTTCTTTTGAATTTAATTTACTTTTGAAGATCCACTTGTTGTCTATAGCCTCAGCTTCTGGAGGAAGTTCAACTAGTTCCCAAACTTTATTATGTTCCATAGAATTCATTTCATCTTCCATAGCATTTATCTATTTTTCTGAATCAGAACCTATCAACGCTTGCTTAAAGTTAACAGGATCAACAATATGTCCAATATTAAAATCACTATCTAGTAAATAAGTGATGTAATCATTTGGCAATTCAGACCTACTTTCCCTTTGTGATCTTCTGACTTGTGGCTCAGAAACTGACTCAATCGAGGTTGGACGAGGAATCAGAAGTGCATCTTGATGTCTAGATTCTTCATCAACAGTTTCAACTGGTTGAGATAGAACTCTTTCTTGTATAACGGGAACTGGAACAATAACTTGATTTGGTTCAACAAAAATTTCCTTTAAAGTATAACTCCCACTATCACCAAAATCATTTTCCAAAAATTTTGCAGTAATTGATTCAACAATCCTGGTGCCCCGGTTTGGACAGTAGAATTTATATCCTTTTAATCTATCTAGATTGTTGGGCCCCAAACTTTTTTTTAGTAAGCGTGATTCAAATAAATTATGAGCTCCTTAAGGGAGTATTTTATGGAGTTATTATTATGTC
>JAOSBN010000179.1:50722086-50739043 GCA_027563595.1 Erythroxylum suave
GAATTGAGAATTTTATTGAGAAAATTTTCCAATTGAGGAAAGTATGTGGATTTGAGTAATATAAGATTTAGATAAAGATGAAAGGAATGAAAAAAAAAATTTATACCGATTCGGACGGACTTTCGGATAGTTAAGTATTAAGGTTTCCAACACGATCGCTTTTCTAAGTGTATGTGATCGGATGTCAGCACTTGTGTTTTAGTTCGATTGCATCGTTTGGTTGTTTCGTTTCCGTTCTTTCAAGTTTCGGCTTATGTTTCTTTTCTTTGCTGGAATCCGCTTTGATCCGATTCTTTTTCGATTCTTACGTTAATTGTGTTCGCTATGTTTTTGTTCCGCTGCTGATTCAATTCTCTTTCAATTCATCTGCTTTTGATTCCGATTCATATTTCATTCGTTTCCGATATGATTTCGCTTTATGTTTCCGTTTCGGATTCCTTCTTGTAGGATCTGTTCCTTCGATTTGTTTCGATTATTGTTTTGCCTTTCGTTCGCTTTGTCTTTCCATTCGCTTTCGAGTCGTCTTCGTTTGGAAATTTTTTGTTATGAGTTTCCGTTTTTCGTTTTCGATTTCGGTTGGGGTCCGATTCCCGGATCGGGTCCCAACACAGTTCAAACCTTGCTAAGTTCTTACCAAGTTGAGTAGCACTGAAGGCAGACGATGGAGGACAATAACGTCTTAACAAAGAAAACTCTACCATTAAGGGACAAATAGAGCAAAAATGGCGTTTTAAAAAATTGGGAGAGAGAAGGAAGAAACGCAACAGGAGGCGAGGTAGGGGCGGGGGTGATTCGGGTTTAATTTTTCAGAGATTGGGATGATGCCATTTGTAATTAAACAAACTATGTCGTCTCACTTAAAAAAAAATTTGTTGTTACAACATTTGACCATAAAATTTAGTTTCGTTGTGAAATGCCAACATTTACCTACCATATTATAGATTCGTCGCTAATACAAGGAAAATAACTTGCGACGAATCAATAATTCATCGCAAATTGTTAAAATGTATTATAATTTAGTTTTTCTAAATTACAAAAATAAAATGTATGATTTTATGAAATATGTTTTTGAAATTGTTTAATTTTCTAAAAATTGTAAGTCAATTATTATTTATTTGAACTGTCAACAAATTAATATGCAAATAGTTTTGAATTGAATAATTTAACTTTAAATTAAAATTATGTTTTACTTAGAATAGGAAGATAAAGTTATTAAAATTTATTTATGAACCCACGGGTTTGGCGATGAACAATGTATTAGTCGCTACATTTGATGTTTGTTGACCAAATACAATAGATCGTAGCAAATTAATTAATACTACTTTCAAATAACTAGAGTAAACAATAAGCGACATCATTTACCTAAACAAGAAAAACGACGTCGTTTTGTATTAGGTTTTCAAAGACAATAACATAAAAGGCTAATCCATGCTCGTTCAAGCCGTCAACATTTCTCTAAATCCTCTCTTTTGTTTCTTCATCTGTATTGTGATCATCACCGTCAAAGAACCCTTATTAATTGAATCGGTATTATTCATTTCTTTTATTTTCATCAACGAAGTTGTGTTAAGTTTAACTTATACCTTTAGGTATTTATTGTGAGTTTTTAATTATGCATTTGATGTATGAGTTCTGTTTAGGGTTGTGTTTTAAAGATGATTTACTGTCTATCTTTGTTATTTGTTTATGTCTGTCTACCTTTGTTATTTGTTATGGTTGTGTTTTATTTGTTTTATCCTTGATGCATTTTATAGATAATAGTATATTTCTGTACATCAAGAACATAGTCATGTCTATTTTACTTTAAATTCTAAATTTTTCTTATGATACAAACTACACAATAGATTCATGTTGCATTTTGGTTTCTGAAAAAAGGATTTATATCAGTCATGGAGCAAATCCTCTACTTTTATCCTTTATCACTTTGTCAAAACAAAAACTTAACATATTTAATTGATGAAGATCGATATAGAGAAATAAGGGGCAGTGACACTGGTGTGTACAAACTAGGAGATGGTTGCGTCATGAAAGTAACCATTTAGTTTACAAACTTGTTCCTATGACAACTTGTGTCTGTATGAACAATGTCAACCTTTTCCCTTTAATAAATAAATCTAATCATTTACACATTGAAATACTTGATGTTTCATATTGTATAGTTCATATTGTGTAGATATTGAAGTACTTGTCGTGTCTATGTTGTATAGTTACTAATTGTTTAACTTTTAGCGTACTACTTTCTCTTCTTTGGTTATATCATCATCCATAGAATTCAATCAAAGATTTATAAAAAAATTGACAAATGGAATGTTTGATCTTCACATCAATAGCTTTTTCTTCCGTGTTTAGCTAAAATTCAGCCTATTCATTCACATAGGATGAAGAACAACCTATACTTAATGGCCACAAGTACATTGTAAAAGTCTAGTAAGGAAGTTATTGTTTTGACATCATTTTACTGATGATGGGAGTTTGCACTGTGGAGAATCAAAAGCTAAAATGGATATAGATTCAAACTTTCAATGGTAGCCAAGATAAGCTACAATTAGGGGTTTGTTTTCTAGAAAATTGAAGCTAATTAGGGAGTTGATTCAATTTATAAAGTGTAGTTTTGAAGCATTTAATGCAGAAACACATAATTGGTTTTCATTGTTACCTTCTAAAAAACTTCAAAGATTTCGGCTAATAATAATAAGAAGAAGAAGAAGAAGAAGAAGAAGAAGAAGAAGAAGAAGAAGAATAATAATAATAATAATAATAATAATAATAATAAGAATAATAATAATAATAAGAATAATAATAATAATAATAATAATAATAATAACAATAAATAAATAAATAAAATAATTTTATTGTGAGTTCTTAATTATGCATTTGATGTATGAGTTTTGTTTATGATTGTGTTTTAAAGATGATTTACTGTCTATCTTTGTTATTTGTTTATGTCTGTCTACCTTTGTTATTTGTTTATGTCTGTCTACCTTTGTTATTTGTTATGGTTGTGTTTTATTTGTTATATCTGTTATGCATTTTATGGATAATACTATTTTTTTTGTACATCAACAACATAGTCACATATATTTTACTTTAAATTCTAAATTTTGCTTATGATACAAACTATTCAATAGCTTTTTGAAATTTAAGGGTAACATTCATATCATTAGGCACATTGAAGATGTATAAGTGATAAACTAAACTATATTCATTTATCATTGAAATTGGAGTTGAGCATATCATCATTTAATTCTAAATCGACATTTGCAGATTAATTAAGGAATGTCAACATACAGACTAGTTCCAGATGGCCCTATTTCATTCTGTTGAGAGGAATGTGGCAAAATTGTCCATACTGAAAAAAAAACAATGTAGAAAATATCTCTACTTCATACACTAATCATCATTTGCCTTCCATGGCCGATCTTCTGCTTCAACGTGTTTAGTATCATCCGAACAATGTCACATTCCTTATTATATACATCTCATTCCTGTTATGAACCTATTATATATATTCACATTTGATGGTATATACTATATGTTGTTTTAAGCTTCCTTGGGTCTCGAAGATGAGATGTATGCCTAAAGAGACGAGAGCGATGTCACAACAGTTCGCAAAAGATTAGGGAAATCAGCTGTTTTGGAAAATTCGTCAATTCTATAGACTTCATCTGCTCATTCACATATGCATGTCACTCCAATTTCAGTTCGTTTAACGATTTACTAATCTCACAATATCTAAGTTCTATAATGATTATGTTTTAGGTAAAACGTTTCATACTGGTAGTTCATTTGATGAACTTGTCTTCCATACAAAATCTAGTGACTCATTCACTGTATCCTCGACAAGTTTAGCTATAGCGGAAAAGCTTTTGCAAGAGGGTGTGAAAAATCATACACCTAAAGGAAGGACTATTACTGTTTCAATTGGTGCCTTCGAACGTGTAAGGACCCTTCTCGGAAATCCAAACATTGGGGACTCATTTACCTTTACCGACACTCATATCACTTCGAATCCAAATAAATAATTATATCATTTTCATTTATCGATACAATCAACTAGACTTAGCTTTAAAGTTGTTATATTATTGTATTTGTAAGAATTTGTTAAACAAACTCTCTACTAGTTAGGGGTCAAACTGCATACTATTGATTGTAGACTATTATTGTTCTGGTTTTATGACTGTATGAATTGTTAAACTTCTAATTCAAAGTTCGTCCTACTCCATATATCATATTATTATATTGATAAAATTCTTTAAATTTTTTATATCTAATTTTTGCAATGTTAGTAAATATCGATGATTAATTAGTTCTACTATTTAACATTTAAAATTATGTTGGGTGTTTTTTTCAATAATAAATTGTAAACATTCAAAACAAATCTCCAATAAAACTTATCTGAACTATGATAGATTATAAAGATGCTAGTTTAACAATTTTATGTCAATCATTTGGTGACGATTTTTTAGAATCGTCACTGAATGTAGACCATTTAGTGATGATTTTCATAAATCGTCACTGAATGTGTAACCTTTTACAACGATTCATAAATTAGTCACCAAATATTAACCTTTTGGTCACGCTTCAAAATATCGTCGCCAAATGACAACTTTTAGCAACAATTTCAAAAACATAGCAAGAAAACAAACATCTATGATCGTCACCAATTATGACCTTTTTGTGATGATTTCTCAAATTAGTCACAAAATGTTTGACAAACTATAGTTATGATTTCTGAAAAGCATCACCATAAGTTTATTTTGCGACGAATATATGAAATGATTACCCATTGTGCATCATTTTGTGATGATTTTTCTTAATCGTCACTAAATGTTATGCATTTTGCAACGATTTCTGTTATTTGTCGCAAAATGTTTTCTCTTTTGTCACGTTTTTCAGTTTGGTCTCTAAGTTCTTAATTTTAATGACGATTTCATAAAATCATCTCAATATGGTGACTTTTTGCGACGATTTAGTTAACGTCACTAATTGTATTGTTTGTTTTAGTGATTCCTACCAAAAAGCCTTAAATGATGAGAAATTAATCATGTTTATGCATATGATTGCATAATTCAAACTAAACCATTATCATAAACTATGTCATTAGGTAGTAACATTAAAACTCAAGATAATGATAAGAAATATATAGTTTCTAAGCCTAAACCTATTGCTTTTATTATTGATTTTAGAGCAAATAATGCATATCCATTATTTATCATAACTGTCAACAAAAGGTTAATATTGTATCTCATTATCCTTAACGTGCACTAGCTTTATAAACATAATCAAGTTGTTTATAGACTACAAAAGATCAAATTGTTCAGCCAATAGATTATTCCGATGATGAAAATGATTTTAATTTAAATTTTTATGATGATAATTGCATTATTAATGTAGTTAGATGTATACTGTTTGCAACTATTGATAATGACAAATAGAAGCACCCTAAAAAATTTTACACTTATGTTAAGAGTGAGGATAAGAAGTGTAAGCATAACCGTAATGAATTTAATTTCTAAAAGTTGTATTAATTTATTAAAATTGAAAATAGAACGGATAGTTTGAATGGTATTGGCTCGTACTAGCTATACTGACTAAAATTTAGTAACAAATAAGAAAGTTTTGTATTGAATTTTGCTATCGATCAATACGGGCTCTTTTGGTTGATACCAACCATTATCCAAAATATTGGTTAAAATTGTAATTTAAAAAATTAGGATTAAATTGAAAAAACTTAAAATTTCTCTTATATAATTTATATATAATAGTCCATAATTTGTTTAATAAATAGTAAAGACACAAATAAGAATGTATTCAATAATTTTTATATAATTAGACTTATACAAACTGGTTATAGATTATATAACTAAATATATTAGTTTAAATAATTTAAACAGATTTAATAAATATTTTAAAATTTTTATATATTTCATATTGTATATATATATATGTGTGTGTGTGTGTGTGTGTGTGTGTGTGTGTGTGTGTGTGTGTGTGTGTGTGTGTGTGTGTGTGTGTGTATGTATGTATGTATGTATGTATGTATACTTTTTAAAGCAAACATATGAACAATTATAATAATAAATTTTAAAATATGTAAAGACAAGATTTAATATTAAATTTACCTATTATAAATGCACTTTTGTACTTTGTATTATTTTGAATTTTATGTTTATATAAGACCTAAACGATCAATTTTTATCTTAATTTATGAGAGATATGTGAAAATAATATTAATAAAAATAAAAAGTATTTATTATTTCAAATTTATATTGCTATGATTTTTTGAGATATGATTGAAGTAAAGTAAAAAAAGTATATAATATAATATATTGATGGGCTCTTTTATAATTTTATAAAATTTAAAGACTGCTTTGTAATTTTAAAACATTATCTAAAATGGTATCTAATATTAATCAATTTTGTACCATAACCAAATTTGGCATGATATTCATAACACTAAGTAGAACCACATCTATGTCCATTTAGCTTATTGAAATGTTTTAGCTATTTGAGCATATCAAACCGCTTATAATTATATTTGGTAATCAACTGATTAGGATAGCAGATTGAACTCAATCTGTTGATTTTGAAAATGTTATTATGAGGAGCGTTTTCCTCCGGCTGCTGAGAAATTGAGGGACTAAAACACTATTATATCCAAATGTTATTACAAATTACTCAAAAAGATAGAGATATAAATTTAACTTAATTTATTCAAAATTTAAAAAGTTAGTGATTAAATTAAAATTTTAAAATATTTAATATTAAATTAAAATTATAAAATTAAATATTTTAAATTTTTATCCCTAATTATAGTACATTAATTATTTTTGTATAGACCCGATATTTAGGTTCCTTTTATATCAATATTTAGTATATAATATTATTATTACTTGTATATTGTATTTAATTCAATTCAATTTAATCTATAATTAAGAAGTTAAATTTACATTACTTATTTTTATCTAAGTTTAAATTTTAAGAGATTAATATAAATAGTTTTTAAATAATGTTATTTTATTTTAATATATTAAAAAATATAGTTTCAATTTTTAAATTTTAAAAAATTAAAATTAAAATAATAAAAATCCTTAAATCAGAAATTAAATCAATATCATTTTTACAAATTTCATAATAAGCTCATTGGTGTTGCATTTGAGGAAAAACTTCTTGTGTGATCCGACCGAACTCATTCTCAAGCTTATTTTTTGTGGCATTTTAGTGATCTCTCATATTCTTCAGTTAGCCTTTGTCAATCCAAGAGGATCTCAAAAAAAATTTAATCGAACTCATTCATCGTTGAAAAGTTATATTAAGAGGGTTTTCGGTGTTCTTAGGGCTCGATGGAAGATATTGGAGAAAATGATGGTGTTAAATTCTTTTGTTCATTCTAAATTCTTATGAGAATATTCAAAGAAATACTAAGATATAAATAGCTCATGCTGATGTCCTTATAAGTCATGTTTTTAAGTCATACCTTCATAAGTCATTTTATATATAACAACTAATACTAAATAACTAATTTTATCAAACATCATTAAATAAACCGTTGATATTATCTGCTAGTCAAATCAGATATATTAATATGTTGTTAGCTAACCGCGGATAGAATCAGTTAATAGCTAATGTAATCCTCTGATTGTCAAATATGGCTGATAAATATTAGGCAAAATGTTCGATTTTCCCCTTAACGTTCACCAAAAAGTTAAAAATGACCTTTTCCTATTATCTCTGATTCCATTTTACTCCTAAACGTTCTCAAAATAGAGTAATTTACCATAAAAATGCTATCTCTGTTAAGTTAATATTACGTCTTTGTTAAAATTGTCCACCTAGGTGTTTCATATAAATAGTAATGTCTTATCTTAATATTAATTAATTTGGTCATATGTTTGTCAATCAGCGAATTACATTGACTGTTGGCTGACAGCAGATTAATATAGTTGATTTAACATTAGCTGTTTATTTAAAGATGTTTGGCAAAATTAACTAATTAGTATTAGCTGTTTACATGTAAAATTACTTATAAGGGCATGACTTTAAAAAATGATTTATAAGGACATAAGTATTATATCTTAGTATTTCTTTGAATATTCTCATAAAAATTTAGATTAAGCAAAAGAAGTCAACATTATCATTTAAAGTAACTTTGATATTAATTCAACTTCAAAAATTAAAATTAAAAATATTATATTTAAATAATAAACTTATTATCTCTATTAATTCTGTCTCTTGAAATAACTTGTAATAACTTTTAGATATAATAGTCTTTTAGTTCCTTAATTTCTTAGTTGTTGGAGGAAAACGCTCCTCACAAAAGCTTTTTCAAAATCAGCATATTGTGTTCAATCTGCCAACTTAATCCGCTGATTACCAAATATAATTATTAGCAGTTTGACATGTTCAAACCACTAAAACCTTTCAATCTACCAAAAAAATGACTGATAAGCTATTTACCAAACAAGGCCTTTATTTTTTATTAATCTTTAGTAATTAAAACTAATTAATTTGTTTTTTATTTTTTCCCTTAAAACTTGACTTTATCCATAATTTTTTAAACCCGATTGTATGCCTTCTTCTACCTCAAAACTAGAGTCAAACCTAGCCACAATTGACATATTTGTTGTGAATTACAGCTTATTCAATCCAACTCTATCTCTGTCCTCCGTGATAGTGAGCCACGACAAGCTTATATAATTGACATCAAAAGCTATAAACTTGGTGGCATGGGTTACAATTCAAGTCTTATCTTGATCAACCTTGCAAAAAAAGCTATAAACTTGGTGCCATGGGTTACAATTCAAGTCTTATCTCCATCAACCTTGCAAAAAACCTACTCAAAGCAAATCTTTACTTTTGTGCAGTTTTGATGAGCACAGAAAACATAATCTTTAATTGGTAGTTTGGAAATGATCGGTCTATGTTACTACGTAACTGCATAATTCGCATGGCTGGTGCCGCTGCTCTCCTCTTGAACAATGCACGAGACAAGGTTTGGTCCAAGTATGCATTGGTCCACCTACTTTGGACCAATAAAGGTGCTGATAACAAGAACCATCCGTGTGTTTATCAGAGAGAAGATAACAGAGGAACAATAATAGTCTCTTTAGCTCGTGAATTAATGGCTGTTATTCGAGACGCATTGAAGATGAACATGACTATGTTGGGCTCTCTAATACTGCCATTAAATGAACAATTCATGTTCTTTATCATGCTCGTGAAAAGAAAGGTCCTAAAAGAATAAGCAAGAAGTAAATTAAGGTAACTAGTCCAGTTAGAAAAATTAGGGATTCGGTAGGTTTTAGGGGAAAAAGATAAAAAATTAATTAATTTTAATTCGGAAGTTCTATTGACTTGAAACGAAGAGAAATGTTTATTTATTTTATTTAATTATTCAGTTAAACTAATGATTCATTATTGAAGTTTTCTTCCGACATAGGTATTTTTTATTTTCCAATTGCTCTGTAAGGTACTATTATATTATTGCTATGGCATTATGATGTTTCACCTTTTAGATAACTCGTACTATAAATTAATAAAATAATATTTATAAAATCATTTTATAAAAAAGAAAATATTTAAGGACGCAATAAATAGAATCGGTTTGTTTGTAATCCTTATTTAAATCTTGATCTTTATTTTTCATCAATGTGCGAAAACAAAGAAAAAGTATGGCATTATACTTTTTCTATATATTTACACTTTTTAAAAATAAATATAAACATACATATTTTAAAGATATTTAGTATATCTCGATTATTTAATTTAGGCATTTTTATTATTGGGTCTTCAAGATAATGTTTAAAAATCCAAATCAAGATCTAAGTAAATAAGTAACACTCCTTATTTGACTTGGACTTTGATACAAGAATTGCAATGAAATTAGAAGTCTATCTTTAATTGAAGTTCAAGTAAATTATGTCAGATTATGGATAGACATCATGTTTCTTTCTATTGTAGCAAGGTAGGCTTGCATGAGTGATTTTTTATTGGTGTATTGATTGGTTGATTGATAGTGTTTAGGGACATCATGTTGCTATTATGTAGAGTATACTATGAGATAGCTAAAGGAGTGTGGCTGTGTGCGTGGTTTTCTTGCCAAAAAGATTCCTATGTGTGTGACCTAGCTTCTACACTTGAAACGTTAGTGATTTGGTGAAGATTTTGGTTGGGCGTTCACTTGATAGGGTGTGCGTGATCTTGCTTCTGCTATATACACACATAAGTTACTTGGTGATGCTTTTGTTTGAGTGGCTATGGCTAGTGTATGTGTGAAAGGTGAACTTGAGATCTGATTCTTTTTGTTGTGGGCAGAATTAAGGGAGGATTGTGTGTGACTTGATTTGCATCTTGGTGTGGATTGATCTATGGTGAATGGGCAAATTGCATTGCTGTGTGTGCAGAAAATTGAGAGATAGCTAAAAGTGTGTTGTGGTGTGTGTGAATCATCGTTTTGGAAGGTGTTGTCATAGGTTAAAGGAAAGTGTTAGTGAATTGGAGATTTTGTGACGGTTATTGCGTGATTTCTTCCTTGCCTTGTTTAGGTTTGGTTTCTATCTTGTTTGGGTTTGTCGTTACATGAATCAGCCCATAGTTTGTGGTAACAACTTTCAAATTGTTTTAGTGGAACCAAATCTATAAGGGAGTTGTTTTTCTGTTCTTTCTCAAGTGTTCTCATTCATGTTGAAGTTTGTTTAACCACTTAAGTTATTTATTTAGTGTTTTTTCATTATAAGATTGTTGAGAAAAATCCTCTGTTGAAGTTAGTACGATACAGTCGTACCACTGGGTGTGAAAATCTTTCATGGGTAGTGAGGACGAGGATAGTATCAAGGGTTGAGTGGTGTCAGCTCAGTAAAACCTTATATAAAACTATTATCGTTAGTGAAAGAATTAAGCTGAGTGAGGGCTCTGCAGACATAGGCAAGGCGTATCCAACTGCATTAACAAATATTGTTATTGATTTATATCTGAGCATTTAATTTTTCCACTTTTTTATTATGCTGGAAACTACTGTAGCAAAATCTGTAAGTTTGCGAAACTAATACACCCTTCGGATTTTTCAATTGATATCAGAGCGGGTTACCGAATCAGAACTTGGTACATCAACTCGGTGCAAATCCTTGTTTTCCAATTATAACTATAAGAGAATGGGCATCAATCATCAAGCCACCGTTGTTAGATGGTTCAAATTATCCTACATAGAAATCTCATATGAGAGGATTCATTCAAGCATAAGGAACAAAAGCATGAAACTCAGTTTTAAATGGCTGGACATCTACTGACAATTAATGAAAAGGGAGAAGCAGTGTCTAAAAATGAATCTGAGTGTACAAGAGCTAAAAAAGAGAGAGCGCTTGGAAATTCTCAAGCCCTGCATGCCATCTTCAGTGCAGTTGATGAAGGTCCCTTTGCTATGCTATCAGCTTATGAATTGGCAAAAGAAGCGTGAGACACTTTACAGGCTATACATGAAGGATTGAAATCTGTGATAACCTCAAAACTTCAGTTGTTGGTCATATGACTTGAAGAGTAGAAGATGAATGAAAGTGAAACAATTGGAGACTTTCAAGAAAGATTGCATGACATAGCGAACTAAGCACATCAACTCAGGAAGAAATACTCTAACCTGAAACTAGTAAAGAAGATAATGAGATCATTACCTTCGAAATTCATACCGAAAATTGAAGCAATTGAGGAAGCTCATGATAACAATGAATTGTCGTTGGAGAAGGTAATTGGAATTCTTACCAATTTCGAAATGAATTTTTTAAGGGGCAAATAAGAAAAGAGCCAAGGATTGGCACTACAAGCTGAAACTGGAAAAGGCATAAATGATGTAGAAGATGAATCTGACGAGAATAAGGGTTTAGTATTGTTAATACGAAATTTCAGTAAGTGGCTAAAAAGAGTAAAAAAATACATACCCGAATTTAGGCAAAACGATGGGAGTTCATCGAACAACAACTTCAAACAATAAGTCAAAACTCAGAAGTGTGAAAGAAAAGTAAAGAGAATTCAATGTAATGAGTGTCAAGACTTCGAATATATGCAAGTAGAATGTGCTAACACCTTGAAGAAGGGAAAAGAGAAATCCTTTACGAGCACTTAGAGTGAAATGAATCCGAAAGTGAATATGGTAGTGAAGAAGAAATTGTGAACAATACTGCTTTAGTTGCTTTGCACAGCAAAAATCTAGTTTCTTGCTTAATAGTAACCAAGAAGGAAATAATCGAAGATGAAAACAAGAGCAAATCTGAAAATTTTGAGAAAAACGTAGATGAATTAGCACAAAGCTCAATCTCAGATTATGATAATGATGACAACGGTTCAGATGATAAAAAAGAGAATATTTATGTAGCCTATGAGTTAATATATGTTAAATGAGTCCAAACACGTAAGAAAATGAGAAGTTGAAGGAGGAAAACTCTTCCATGAAGAACATCATTCGAGATCTAAAGAAGAAGTTGTTGTCCACATTAGATGAGCTTGGTGAAACAAAATTGAAGTTGGTTAATACAGAAAAAGGAATAAGAATGCTAAATGGAGGTATAGAAAAATTACAACAATTGTTGGAAATCGGTAAGATTAAAGGGGATCTTCAAGGCATTAGCTACAAAGGTGAATGCTCTAAAGTGAATGATGGGAAAAATAATGCAACCAGATATGTCCAAGAAGAAACCTCAAGGAAGAATCAGAGGTTCATATCTACACGTCACTTTTTTGAAGTAATCGGGCACATAAGACCGAAATGTTACAAGTTGTTACAAATGATGTTTCAAATGGGTCAAAACCCAAAATCTAGACACTCTCCATTAAATTTCCAACAGCAACTCATATTATCAAAGCACTCTTGGGTTAGAAAGGGAAAAGTACAAGCATAAAGGCGTAGTGAAGGAAAAGCAAGAAATTGTCCAAGTTCACAGTTAGTTACTACTTATGAAGAAACTGTTCAGACAAAGGGTAAGTCAGTTATTTCAGATAAAGAAATCAACCAAATAGTTGATGACTAATATAATATGACAAGGAATAAGCCAAGGTTTGAATTTCTTTAGATGGAACAGGGACTGTGTGCTTTACATTTTTGAAGTATAGTTTGATGTTATTTATTACAAAAAATCAAAAAAAAAAGTTTCGATGTAGTTATCGTTTCAGCTTTATGAATTTTTATTTATGGGTTTTCTAAGGTTTAGTTGATTGATGTGTACATGAGGGTATGCTTGATGACAAGGTTTATGAATTTGATTAGTCTTATGAAGATGTAATTGAAGTGAGCAATGATATGTTGGCCTATGTATTAACTGTTAGTAAATTGTCATCTTGACTTTCTGCTATTGCACTACGTGATTATGATTCTTCTGCTACACTTACTACTAATTTTTATGCTTCTTTATTTACTGAGATTGGTCGCATTGAAGAAATTCTTCGTTTTGGCATTTTTTATCCTAAGGAGGAGTCATCATATTGTTTTTGGTGATTGTTCAATTTAGGGGGAGATTTTAAGTTATCTCTGTGACTATTAGTCTTGCTTTTTGGCATCCTTTTATCCCAAGGGAGAGAAATTTTGATGATTGGATAATTGGTCATTATTGTTTCTTTGGATGTTATTTTTAGAAGACATCAATCTATGTGGATGAGCTCAAGTTGGAATTTGGATCCAATTAAAGAAAAGGTCTTTTTTTTGGTCTAAGAACAACAGTTCTCACAACCAACTTGCATTTTTCAAATTGTTTTTCATTATTAAGAAAAGGTAACAAAGATAAAATATGAGCTTGTTTTATAAAAATAGTAATGAATCAGTGTTGTTTTAAAGTCAATCTATTAAAAAGGAATATCAAAATTTTGAGTGGTTGAAGCTAAAGCAGCTACTTTCGAAGTAACAGAAAGAAAAGTAACAACTAGTGTGCGAGAGTCAATGTCGAAAAGAGGATTCCTCACTTCTTTCTCTCATTCAAAACTGTGCATGAGACTTTCATCTCGCACGACTCCTAAGTGATAAAAGAAAGAAGAACTCATCTTATTCAATGCAGTTATGTCTAATATACACGATAAAACAATTAGAAAAAATTGACGGGAATAAAAGAAATAACAAATTCTTAGATGTTCATACAAATTAATCGACAATTTTGAACAACTAGAAAGAGAAAATGAAGCAAACATAGCAGCAAATCTTGAAATTCTTTCATGAAAAGGCAAAGTTGTAATTATTTTTACTGATAATCAACAAGAGATTGATACTTATCAAAATGCCAAAGATGCTTCTAATTCTGATCAAATAGACGACGTTACTTTGATACATTATTCACAACAATCCGACTTTTACCGAGACATAATTAAAGGATCCATAAGCACACAAAGACGAAAAACACCTATTTGGAAACTATTTCAAGCAAATATTTCATTTAACATATATATATATATATATATTGGATTGAGAGAGAGTATTGTGACTTTAATATTTATATATATTCGATTTTGTGATACAAGGGAAGTTTCTTATTTGTGATAAAAATGTCAAAAGGGGGAGATTGATAAGATATTTATTATATCTTGATTATTTAATTTTGGCGTTTTTTATTGTTGGGTCTTCAAGATAATGTTTAAAAATCCAAATCAAGATATGGTGTAAAGAAGTAACAGTCCTTATTTGACTTGGACTTTGGTATAAAAATTGCAGTGAAATTAGAAATCTATCTTTAATTAAAGTTCAAGTGGATTATGTCAGATTATGGATAGACATCACGTTTCTTTCTGTCGCAACAAGGTAGGCTTGCTTGAGTGATTTTTTGTTGGTGTCTTGAATTGTTGATTGAGAGTGTATGGGCACATCATGTTGTTGTGTGGAGTATACTGTGAGATGGCTAAAGTAGTGTGGTTATGTGTGTGGTTTTCTTGTCAAAAAGATTCATATGATTGTGACCCCACTTCTACACTTGAAACTTAATAATTTGGTGAATATTTTGGCTGGGCGTTCACTTGATAGGATGTGCGTGATCTTGCTTCTACTATATACACACGTGAGTTACTTGGTGATGCTTTCATTTGGGTGGTTATGGCAAGTGTATGCGTGAAAGGTGAACTTGAGATCTAATTCTTTTTTAAGGTGAACTTGAGATCTGATTCTTTTTCTTGTGGGCTAAATTGAGGGAGGCTTGCGTGTGACTTGGTCTGCATTTTGGTGTGGATTGATTTATGTTGAATGGGTAGATCACATTGTTGGGCATGCAGAAAATTGGAAGATGGCTGAAATTGTGTTGTGATGTGCATAAGTCATTGTTTTGGAAGGTGTTGTCATAGGCTGAAGGAAAATGTTAATGAGCTGGAGATTTTGTGATGGTTATTGCGTGATTTACTCCTTGCCTTTGTTTGGTCTAGTTTCTATCTTGTCTGGGTTTGTCATAGGTGAATGATAATTGTTGACTTATTTATTTGTGGCTGCAACATCTTGGAGTGGGTTGTTTACGTGGGTTGTCACACTTGGTGTCTTTATCCCGCTACTGTGAATTAATACTAGTATTTGTGTAGATCAACTCATACGTTGTGGTGACAACTTTCAAACCTGTTTCAGTAGAACCGAATCTATAAGGCAGTTGTTTTTCTATTTTTTCTTAAATGTTCTCATTTATGTTGAAGTTTGTTTAACCACTTGAGTTATTTATTTAGTGTTCTTTTGTCGTAAGATTGTCGAGAAAAATCCTCTGTTGAGGTTAGTACGAGGTGTTCGTACTATTGGGTGTGAAATTCTTTCACGACTACTGAGGACGAGGAATAGTGTCAAGGGTTAAGTGGTTTCGGCTCAGTAAGCCTTGTATAAAACTATTATCATTAGTGAAAGAATGAAACTGGGTGAGGGCCTCGCAAGCGTATGCAAGGTGTGCCAAACTGCATTAACAAATATTGGTATTCATTTATGTTTGTGCATTTAATTTTTCTAGTTTTTGATTGTGCTATAAACGACTTCGGCAAAATCTGAAAGTTTGCGAAACTAATCCACACCTTTAGATTTTTCATATTTATTTAGCTACTGTCTAAGCATCAACTTTGTTTTTACCTTTAGTCTTTATGTTAATAGTGCTTTATTCAATTTTTGTGCGTCGAGTGGGGAAACCATTCCCCATCTTTTGTGTGGCATGCGCAGTCAGTAGATAGAGCTTTGATTCATCAGTCCATTTTGGTTCACCCTAAGTCATGTGTCATCAGTCCAAGAACATGGTATAGAGAAGGATCCTGACTTCGACTGATACATTATGAGAAAGTTTGCTCACTAGCTATATGTTTAATAATGCAAATCGTAGTTGCTTACTTTCTTTTTGTAAGACCAATTAGGCATGGTTGTTTACAGCCTTTTAGATTTTTTTTAACCAAAACATAGAAAATATAAGACAACCTCTATCTTGCTAGTCTTTGAGTTAGGGTTGGCTTGCTCCTTTCGTGAAGATTGAGCAAGGCAAGGGAGAAAGGTGTCCCTACCAGACCTAATTCATTATATGTTGGTACTTGATTTTAAGATAGACATCTGGGTACTTCCAGTGTCTTTGAGGTCCTAGTCTCCTACTTGAGATGACGAAGGAATTTCATACATTGTGAAATTGTAGCCAAAACAACGTCCCATCCCTTGAACCTGTACATAGGGATGTCGATGGGTCGGGTCGGGCTTAGGTCGGTGATGGCCCGGCCCGACCCATTGAAATAGTGTGTGCCGGCCATTTCGACCCACGGCCCTCGCAGGCCGCTGGAGGTTGGCCCACGACTCGGCCCATGCGAGCCGAAATGGCCCGTGGACCGTTTTTGGCCCAACGATGGGCGGCCCGCGGTGAGGCTCATGGTCCAGCCCATCTAGGTCGCCCGCGGGCCATTTTTGGCCCGTCATATTAATAAATTTTTAAAAATAAATTTAAAAAATTGTTATTTTATTTTTAAAATTAATAAATTATAAACGTTTTATTTTATTTTTCAT
>JAOSBN010000179.1:50763332-50774062 GCA_027563595.1 Erythroxylum suave
TCAAATTTCCTTAAATTCAAAATTTTCTCACCAATTTCTTTCTCATTTAAATTCATTTTAATATTTCTATTTTTCACAAAAAATTCGGGGTCCAACAGAACCGAATTAGGTATTCCACATTACCTTTGTTTTTAATCCTTTCACATCCGATCCTGAATACGTAATAAGGTCTGCTCTACGTTTTACATAATAAGCTACTCTATTTATTTTCAATTAATTTTAAGATAAACTCTCAGTTAAGGTATATGTTAATCTAACTTTCATCCTTGTATGCATGTAGCCCATTGCAAATCTAACATTGATAAGACCACCTTTTTCCTTTCATGCGAAAACAATCCGACGTGAATATTCTCTAGTATTTACGGTAAGAGAAACAACATTTACCCAAAACTCGAGCAAAGGATAGGTATTTTAGTCAAAAGTACAGTAGCAATACGTCTACTGCTCCTTAGGAAACACCTGGGCATAAGCTCTTCTTGCAAGGCCTACGTTTGGGCCTAGTCGGAATAACAGATAAAAGGATATATTTGGATAACAATTAACATCTGGTTATTCATATTTATCTTATCTTTCTATATTAATTCGCTTAGTTATTTGCTTTTAAAGTAAGGTTTTTCCTTGAAAGTAAAGTATTTATTTACATTGTTGTATTATCATAAACTTTTTATCCTTCTAATTTGCTGCATGGGTTTCAGAATGCTATAGATGAAGTAGGCCTTTGGGATCTTCGGTTGGAAGGTTATCGGTTTACGTGGGATAATGGGAGAGTTGGAGGAGATCATGTAGAAGCAAAGCTTGATCGTTGTTTAATTTCTCAGAGTTGGAGGGAGAAATTTCCTATGTCTCGAGGTACAATTCTTGATTTATCTACTTCCGATCATTTGTCTTTATGGGTATAGATTAAATTGTATGTACAAAGGGAGCATGTTCATATGTTCCGTTTTGAAAATCATTGGACTAGGGAGACAGAATTTCGCGGCATTTTGGAGGATTATTGGAGGCGGGAGGGGCCGAATAATTTGATGGAGAAATTGCAAAATTGTAGCAGAATTCTTGATGAATGGGGGTTAGCTTTTGGTACAAAATTTAAGTGGGAGTTGGAGGAGAATAGGAAGGAAATTAGTCGTTTGAGAGGGAGGAGGAACGTGGAGGAACGAAGAAGGTTTTTACTAGCAAAACAACGGCTGGGGGAGTTATATGATCAAAGAGAATTGTTTTGGAAGCAGCACTCGAAGGAGTTGTGGTTTAAGGAGGGAAATCGGAATACGAAATTCTTTCATGCCAAGGCAACTGCTAGGTAGAGGAGGAATAACATTGAAAGGCTCAGGAATGATGATGGGGATTGGTTTGCTTGGGATAATGATCTTGATCATTTAATTTCTTCCTATTTTACCAATATTTACACGTCACATGCTTGTGATCCGGATAGCATTGTCAATTTGATTCCGAATTGTGTGTCTGAGGATGATAATCTATTGTTAGATGCTCCTTTTGTGTCTGAAGAAGTTAAAGATGCAGCTTTTAGTATGGGTAGAGATAAATTGTCAGGTGTAGATGGTTTTAATCTGGGATTTTATCAGAGTTACTGGGATATTATTGGTTCGGAGGTTATTGCTTTCTGCCTTAATTGTGCTAATACTAGTCAGTTTCCTGCAAGTCTTAATGAAGCAGCTATTATGCTCATTTTGAAGAAACAAAGTCCAGAATGTATGTCAGAGTTGAGACCAATAGCGCTTTGTTAGGTGTTGTACAAGATAATAGCTAAGATGTATGCTATCAAGCTTAGACGAGTTCTTTTTGGTATTATTTCGCCTACGTAGAGCGCTTTTATTGCAGGAAGGCATATTTAAGATAATTCGATTATTGTATATGAGATGATTCACTATCTTAAAGCGAGGAGGTATGGAAAAACTGGTTTTACAACTTTAAAGATAGATATTAGTAAAGTTTACAATCATCTTGAATGGGGTTTCTAGGAGGCAATCATCGTGGATGGGTTTCAGTGAACAATGGATTAGTAGAATGTTTTGTGTGTTTCAACAGTGACATATAAGGTTCTACAGCAGGGGCATTTGATTGGTCCGATAATTCCTGGTTGTGGTCTAAGGCAAGGGGATCCATTGAGTCCTTTCTTGTTTATTATTTGTGCTGAGGCTCTTTCTAGATTAATTCAGAGTAAAGAGAGGGCAGGTTTGATTCATGGGTCAGAATAATTTTGGGTGCACCGGTGATTTCCCATCTTTTCTTTGCGGATGACAGTATTCTATTCTTTAAGGCTAAGGTTGGGGAAGCTACTATTATCTGTGGATTGCTGGAGGAGTATAAGAGTGGATCAGGCCAGGCGATTAATTTCAGTAAGTCCTCAATTCTATTTAGCCCGAATACTGATAATAATACTAGAACCTCTATTTGTTCAGTGTTGCAGGTAGAAGAAAGGCAGGATATGGGTAATTATCTAGGCCTTCCTATGTTGGTGGGAAGGAATAAGAAGGAGGTTTTCAGCTTTGTTAAGGATCGGCTGTGGAAGAGATTGAACTCTTGGAAGATGAGACATTTGTCAAAGGCGGGAAGAGAAGTCCTCTTGAAATCAGTTTTGCAATCAATTCCTAATTATTTTATTATGCTTTTCTTGTTTCCTAAGTCTCTTTGTGCAGAATTGGAGAATATTATATGTCATTTTTGGTAGGGTTCCTCAGAAAAAAAACGGGGCATTCATTGGATGAGTTGGAAGAGGTTGTGTCGTTCAAAGAAGGACGGTGGGCTTGCTTTCAAATTGCTAAGAGAGTTTAATGTGGCGTTGTTTGGGAAGATGGGTTGGCATTTGCTCAAATATCTGGAGTCTTTAGTTGCGAGACTGTTAAAGGCAAGGTACTATTCTAATTTCTCATTCTTGCGACCCTTTTAGGATCTAACCCGAGCTATATTTGGCGAAGTATTAGAGAAAGTCAAGAGGTAATTCAAAGGGGTTACATGTGGAAGGTGGGGCGGGGAAATTCAGTTTCTATTTGGACTGAACCTTGGCTGAGGGATGACAATCCATACATAATGACTCCGTTTGATCCTAGATATGGGGTCTTTTATGTTAATGATCTTATAAGTGGGGGTAGATGGAATGTGAGCTTGATAAGGGAGATTTTTTTGGAACGTGATGCAACGTTGATAATCGGAATGCCATTCTTGCAAGAGGAAGAAGATGATGTTATATGGAGATGGGAGGACAAAGGAAGTTATAGTGTAAGGTCTGCATACAAGTTTTTAACAGGTAATGATAGGATGGAGATGAAAAATGCTTCGGTTAGAGTATGGAACAAACTCTGATCCATTAAAGTGCCTCCTCAAGTTATGAATTTTATTTGGAGGGCTGTCAATGGAATACTTCCAACTTGTAGCAGTCTTAAACAACGAAGAGTTGATATCTTGGACTTGTGTCCTTGCTGCAATCAAGGTTCTGAAACAGTTGATCATTTGTTGGTGAAGTGTAGTTTCGCTAAACAAGTGTGGGAGGCATCATTCTTAGGTTGGTACTCTCCAACTGTAAGCACTTTTGCTGAATGGGTGGGACGTATTTGTGGTCTATTAAATTTGAAAAATGTGGCTACTGCTTTTGTTGTTTGTTGGCAAATCTAGAACTGTCGGAATGATATTGTGTGGAAGGTAGGCGTTCATCACCTATGGGAGTTTGGCTTCGAGCATGGCGGTACCTTGAGGACTGGAAACGCGCTTCTGCTACTGTATGTTCAGGAGGAAGATTGGTGGTAGGGGAGAGATGGCAATGTCCACATAATGGGTGGGTGAAGATTATCACAGATGCAGCAAGTACGGCTCAAGATGGATATGCTGGCTACGGTTTTGTGGTTCGAGACAAGGATAAACAAGTGTTGGGAGTTGTGGTTGGGCATGTAGAGGCAGTTTTAACCACACGAGAGGCTGAAGTTATGGCCATTAAAGAAGCTTTAAGTTGGGTGGAGAGGAAAGCTTGGCCAAATGTTATTATTGAAAGTGATAATTTAATTACAACTCAAGCTTTATAGGACTAGCATTTTATGGAGACTTCTTTATTTGGTGATATAGTTAGGTCAGTTAGAGTTTTTTGTTTACAAAGCAATCTTGTTGTTGCTTTTAATCATGTTTATCGTTCATCTAATCGTATCGCCCATGGACTAGCTCAGGCATCTCGACCTATAGTGAACGTGGGTGAGTGGTCTTTGATCTTCCCTCCTTTTGTATTGAATCTTATGGGTTTGGATGATTAATAAAGTTTTAGTGGTACTGCCCAATATTCAAAAAAAAAATCATTAAGGTTGATATAGCTGCTTCTATCATAAGGTGAGTCGATTTGATGATAAATATTTTTAAAAAAGTAAAATTAAATACATTAAAGCATCATAACTAGTACAAAGCAACTAGAATGAAAATTAGTACAGGAGAAAACTATAGCGACTAATGAAGAAAACTAAGAACTAATGCGAACTTACTAGACACAAAAGTAAGGGCACAACTACCACACTCCGAAATGTTTAGTAAATTACGAGTATTGAATTACAATTAATTATTCCATTTAAAGATAGAGCGGAGTTCATTTTCAGATCTATGTTCTTCACCAAAATTCATTGCCTTAATCACAGAGTAGTTGAAGCTAAGAAACTTAAGAGAGATAAAGATCATTGTTAGAAAAAGTTCTTTGTTTTCATTCCTTCTATATACTATATACATGATAGTTGATCACTAACTTGAAAATAGCCATAGCTCCTTCATAAGTGAATTTTACACCTTAAACCCAATTAATAAAAGAAGAACCACTACAAGAAAATATCACATTGCCGACGGAAAACATTCTGTAGTAAATTATCGACAGAAATTGATTTTCCGTTGGTACATTTATCTAAAAAATTATTTTTGTGACCGATAAAATATCTGTTGGTAAACATGGAGGAAAATATCCCTGCGAGTTTCCCGATGGAATATAGCAACGGAACACATGTGTTCATCATAAAAGTAGGTGGCAATGGCTGGCGGAAAAAAATGAGCATCTTGATTACCGACAGAACCACATTTTCATCGGTAACTGCCAAATTGTTCATAAATTAAAACGACATCGTTTTGTTTTAATCCAAATGATGTCGTTTTATTCACGGACTTAACTCAACTAAAACCCCCCTTCTCCCTCCCCTATGTTTTTTTCTCTCTTCTTCCCACCATCAATGTCATCAGCCCCCTTCCTCCCAAGCTTCCACCATTGATTTTTGCTTCGTTTTTGGTCCATCGTATATCATTTTCAGGTAACAAAACTATTGGGTTTATTTTGTCTCCAAAAAATAAAGGTGTTAAATGCTTATATATATGACCAAGGGCCGGTGGGTGGGTTTTGTTTGGATTGTTAGTTTATGCATTTTTACTTTGAATTGTTGGATCACTTATTGTTTGAATCTACTGTTGTTAGTAAATAATGAAAAGTAAAATTGTTTTGTTATTAGTTAGAGATACCTCAGGTTGCCTAAGAATTGTTCGATGAAATGTCTCTTAGGGGCATATCAGTTAAATTAGAATTTGGGGCAACTGCAATGTTTTTAACTAATGCAATTTATCTTATTTTCTTAACAAATATTAGAACAATTTTTGAAAAATATAGAAATAATTTAACTAATGATTTGGTTTACTTCTATGTTATGTTAGAAATGTTAAAATTTAAACTCAATCAGTTGGCATTTGTTTTCCAAATTACATAACCTAAATTAGGACTCTCGAACACTTTCCTAAAGACTCATATTCATCTACATTGAGGTCAAATATTGTACGAAGAGATTTATTTTAATTTAGATATATGAATGCAGCTGAAAATATTAATTATATAATCTTTCAATTTAAATGGATCTTTTACTAGCTAAACTCAATTGTGAAAGTTTGAAATAAATATACGTAAGGACTTATTATTTTGTATGTATGTTGTATAGGATATCATGAATTCTTTACACGTAATAGAACTGGAATAGGTGAAAACTAAATTCATCATGTGGATGAACTCCACTGGGTAAGGGTTAGAGGATTTTTGTTGAGACTTTGTTGGCCTTGCATTAAATGATGGTATTAAACATAGTTAGTAGAATAAAGTTTAGCTCATTTATGACCTAACCATCTAAGTAACATATCTAAAGAAAGAATACAAAGATTGTAAAGAAATGTTCACAGTATTATGAGAAAACATATAAGGCACATAATTAAGAAAACAAAAACAAGAAGCACAACACCTTGAACTTTTATATATCTTGATATATATGGGGCTTTTAATATTTCATCTTTTAGAGGGAAAAGTAGTACATCACTTTTATTAATGATTTTACATTATGGATATGTCTAATTGCTATATGTGAAATCATAATCAATAAATGCCTTAGAGGTATTTATTAATGAGGGTAAAAATATACTTAGACCAAAAGGTGAAAGTTGTTAGGTTTCATAAAGGTGGTAAATTTTGTGGAAGGTAAAATGAAACCTATATGTTAAATTCTTAAAAAAGCATAATGTATGTACTTAATACATAATGTTCGTCAAACTAAAATACAGCAGTATTGCATAAAGCCATAAGCATCCTTTAATGGAATTGGTTAAGAGCATATTGAGTTATTCTTATCTTTCCTTATCATATGGATATATGCTTTGGAAATTACCTTATGTTTATTAAGCCTGATTCCTAAATTACAAGAAAATTAGGAATTAGTGACGAATTTTCATTAAAATTATCATAACATTGATTTTTAACATTACTTCCACTAAAAGTTAACATATTTCTATTTCAAAATAAACAATATCATTTTCTGATTTTCTTGCTTTAATATATTTAAAAATAAAAAAACTATTGAACAAGTGTATTATATTAAATACAAAATATTCTTTTTCGTAGGCCCTGTATTGTTTGCAGAGCATCACTCATCCTTCTTCTTTGTAGTCTGAAGTTATCTGTCCATCCAGGTAAGTCTTCCAACTAATCTCTACCATATGTATTGCTTTAATAATACGATTCTGATATTTTTTTTGTGTGAATGCAAAGGAGGTCTTGATTTTGTGTTGTTTATTTTGAATTGCATGCTTTGAGTTTGGACAATTTTCTAACATAATAATTCAATTTTTGAATAATCACTATTAGTCTAGTTTATTAGAAAAGTTCTCACTGTTCTGCTAATTTAATTTTAGGTTAAATTACACTATTAACCATATAGCTTGTTAATCTTTTAAAGAATATATTTATAATTTAAATTAACTTTACATTTTAACAATAAACAAAAAGGAACCGTATAATTTATAGAATTACTAGATAATATGTTAACTAAAATTCTAATCAACTTTAATAAAACTAATAAATTCCTATATTATTTTTAATTTATTATAGTATGTTTGGTTCAATGGAATAGAAATTCTATTCCTACATTATTCATAACGTTTACGTATTCTTGCGTTTAGTTAAAAAAAGAAATAAAATAGGCATTCTTAGGTTTTATTATTTCCAGACTATGGGGAACAACTAAATAACACCATACCTTGTCTTCAACTATTTCGAATAGCTGGGAATAATCTTTACCCAACTCTTTGACAGTTCTATCCTCATCAGACCCTCCACCCTCACTCTCGTCTTATCGCCCTTGGCTTTCATCTCTGTCGTTCTTCTCCTCCTGGCATCTCATCTTCACGCTTGGTTCTGGTCTCTCTTGCTCTTCATGGTGTTCTCCAACATTTCTCTACCAGTTGCATAAGTATGTTTCCTCTAAACCTAACTTCGTTGCTAATTTGTTAATATTTTTTGCTATCAATGTGGTTGTTTGGCTTACCTCATCAGTAGGTTTCCTGATTGAGGAATGCTAATATTAAAGAAAGGTAATCTTCTTTTTTAGGCTTTTTGGAAACATTCGAATTCAATTCATTAACGAATTGGATTCAATTAAATTAATGAGATTGAATTGAATTCAATTTACACTGTTTGGAACAAACCCAATAATATTAAAATTGAATTCAATTACACTATTTGTAACACAATCAAAATGAATTCAATTATTTTATATGACATTTTTACCCTTGACTAAGAAATAATCTTATTAAATAATAAATATTCACACTTACATAAAGCAAGTTATAAACATCAATTTCATTATAAGTGATATCATCAAGAAAAATTCATTATTAAAATGAAAAGAAAAATTATGAGAAATGCAAAAGAATGTAGACAGGATAGGAAAATGAAAGGAGAAGCTAAATTGAACGATGGATCTAAAGAGAACGATGATAATAGACAAAAAAAAACTAAAAAGGAAAAGACACCCATGAACAAGGAAAAGGGAAAACCTGGTTATGATAGGAGATGTTGATTCAAGGCGGAGTAGGTGTTGCTGTTCCGTTTCATGGTGGGAGGGGCTGCTTGAGGTGAAGAGATATATAGTAGGGTTCTTGCTTTTAGATGGGTATTATTGGAAGGATATTTTCAACGTTCAAAAGAAACATTGAAGTCCCAAGATGTAATTTAATTCCCATGCTTTTTCAGGTGAATTCAATTTTTAAAGAGTGATGAGTTTTAATTACATGCATGAATCAAACTCATCCCTTTTTTGTTTCCAAATGCCTGAATTCAATTCAATACTACAATTGAATTCAATTCATACCATTCCAAACACCTTGTTCGAGTTTCTATTGAGGCATTTGTTGAGAATATGCTACATTTGCAGACAATCTTGGTTAGAGTTAAGATTCGAATAAAACTCTCACTCACTACGAAAACAACCCACAAAAGGGACAAACTATCTTATTCGTTGGAGACCTCTCTTATGATGATAATTATCCATATTATGACAATGTAAGATGGTATACTTGGGGAATTGGCATTCGTAATTTTTAATTCCATTCTAATTATTTGGAATCATGCATTAAAAACACTGTTGTTTAGAATCTTTTTTTCTTATGTGTCTTAACCCTTTTCCTTTGCCATTATTAAATAATGTTTATAGGCCTGATATTTCTTGGAGCAACCTATTTTCTTACCTCTTTCCATGACTTTGTTAGAAGTTTGGGATTCGCATCTTTAATCTTGATGCACTCTTATGACATTTGCAGAGATTTGGTCTTGAAGTTCTGTTCATGTGGATGCATCTTTGAGACACCCATTCACAGCTTATTCTTATCAATTCCTTTTCTGTTTTACAGGATATAATTTCATTTACTTTTGGATGATTGGTATCCAACTTATTTAATCTGCTTTGGCTAATCATCCCTTTCATTTTCTCATTTGGACTTCATGGAACAACTTTGCTTATCTTTTTTGTTGTTACATTAAATCTTGGGTTATTTAGTTGGTTATAATTTAACCCATCTTGGTTCTGTATTCTGGTATAATATATATTTTTGCAGTAGCCATGTTATAGTAGTTGCCTGTTTGAACCTTCCTTAGGTCAGCTTTCTCAATTCATTATCTGGCACGATGAATATTCCTTGGATATGAAGGTAATTTAGGAATATGGGAGTTGCTCTTATATGGCTTTCTTCATATTCTTGTTCTTTATTCTCTATACTTTCTGATGTCTCCTTTAGTGTCCATGTGGCAGGTAGCAGAACATGAATCATATATCTTGGGTCTCATGTTCTCTCTGTTCTTTTTTTTTTAATTAAAAATGTTTTAACAATCATTACTCATTTCTGTTCATAATTTTTACTTTCTTGTTCTCAGTATATTAGTCTCTTAAATATTCTTTTTAGAAAATTTAGCATATGTTGACGATAGCCGTGTGTCATGATAAAAGGTTATGTGGGTCAATCTTAAATTGTCCAGTCATAGAGGATTACCACCCATTTTCTGATATGTACGTAGTCTTACATTCTGATCTCGTGTGAGGGTTTTGGGTGTGTTTACTTTGAAGTATGTCTGCAAATTTTCACCTATAAGTTAAACCACCTGATAGTTGCAACTTAAATTTCATTTCTGTTAACCATTATTCTGATTTCTTGCTTAATCTTGCATGACAATGTAAGATGGGATACATGGGGAGGTGCCTGGAGTATAGGGTGAGTAATCCAAAGACACTACTTGTGTTTTCTTCAACAGTTAAGGCATTTTACTTGATTATTGTTTCATCTGACTGTTCCAAATGTGAGTAGTTCTACTCGACTGCTTTAGCAAGTTAATGGAAGACCTTATATTTGACATGGTGGCCTATAATTCAACATGGATTATTTGAATATTACATCTTTTAGTATAAAAAATATTTAAATAGATACATGCTTAATCCCATGAGCTATCCATATACATTAGCTTTTGTACTAGGTGAGAGTTATTTATCAGTTTTTAGTGTCAAATTGTGCCCTCTAAAGTAGTTGATTATGGCTCGGATGCCTATTCATGTCAGATGCGTGTTTGCTTTGAGGTTGGGAGTTCTGCTAATGGTAGTAATCGCAGTATTGAATACTCTTTGTTATATCCTAATGGAACTCTAGCTTAATATGACAAAGATAGTGTATATTATTGATTATAATAAAGGATCCCTACCGCTATTACAAGGTGATTCTACTGAACACCTTTCCTTCCAGAGCTGAATATAGCTCCTCAGAGAGAATACATTCTCTCTGTCGAGAATATCACTTTTCTCTCTTCTTTCTAACTGAATGCTGCCCTTCTCGTCTCTCTCTGACCCCCTCTTAACTACCCCAATGTACATTTTGTTTTATTCCTACCCTTGTGCCCATTCAGCGCCCCCCCC
>JAOSBN010000179.1:50774162-50814272 GCA_027563595.1 Erythroxylum suave
TATTATTATTATTATTATTATTATTATTATTGTTGTTGTTGTTGTTGTTGTTGTTGTTGTTGTTGTTGTTATTATTACACTACTATTGTTGTTGTTGTTGTTGTTGTTGTTTTATTATTATTATTATTCTTACTATTATTATTATTATTATTATTATTATTATTATTATTATTATTATTATTATAATAAATGTGTAAGGTAACTTAAAACATACAAATGAGCTAATGTTGCTAATAGTAGATGACTTGTTTTGATATGCTATGTCAGCTTTTAATTTATAGCATAATGGTTCCTTTATGAGTCCTTACTTTTGTGTTGTTGTTTAGAATATTAGAATATTCTTATAATCATTGATGAAATTTATGTTCATCTTTAATAGTCTAAGTATTTACTGTATGTGAAGACTTTGAGATATTATGGATAATTCGTTCCATAATAAACTCCTGCGACGGTATATAGGTTAGAAATGATTAATTATAGTGATCAATTCGATCGATTAATTATAGGTAATTAATTTGATTGATTAATACTTCAATTTTGATGTAATTAATGCAAACATAGTATTAACACAAGGAATTAATACGTTTCATAGACAAGGCAATTCGTTCCATAATAAACTTATAGGATGGTGTATAGGCTAGAAACCCGTGATGCAGCTCCCGTGAGGCTTATCGGTGAAAAATTCCATGAGCATAGGAGTCAAAGCGAGAACTTGTTTTTTTATTCACAGATGTAAATAATGTAACGTACCATAGTTTTGAAATCAATTGTAGGTGATTAATTCAATTGGTTAATACTTAGGGGATGTGTAAAGTTTAGATAGTCTATAAATTTTGGAGTGTTATGAAGGATACTAACTATGGAATCACTGATTTAATTAACGATTCTATACATTAATTAGATAAATATTATTACATTATAAGTATTTATTGAATGTTTTTTCTTTTATTTCAGAAAGATTTTTTTTGGGATTCTCAGTTCGACGAGATCAACTATAGAGTATAGGAGAGATGAGCACATATAGGTTATCGCGACTTTGTTGCTGCGATACGTAGGACCGGTGTATGACCGCCTTACATTTCTGAAGAAATATGGAGCCGTTGGCTGCAGTATTAGACATCACCTGAGGCCATGTCTGTTTTAGAGCATAATTCGGTCAACAAACCTAGAGGACTATGGGGAGAGTGTCTTCCCATACATACAGGAGGATTTATTACCCACCATAAGCATGCAAAGAGACTTGTAAATATCTACATTTTACTTTTATATTCTCATTTCTGTTCTTTGTTATATTTCAATTAAATTTGATGTGTGAATTTTTGAATGAAAATATGTATTTTTTGTTAAGAATCATAATGTTATAAATATCTGGTGCCATAGATGGCTGTGTTGTTGAGTTATTTTCTTTGTTCAACAGGGGATAGATATCATAAAAATAGAGGATGCTCAGCTGAAATTTTTATAAATTCTAGTACACTAATAACATTTTTTCTTATGCAGGAAAAGTCTACGAGCATGAGACCTACACTTCGTCAGCCCCTTTTGGCACACTCATACTAAGAAACATGACGGAGTGACATTTGTTAGCAGCCGTTGTAGAGAACTAAATGTAAGTAAAATTTATAGTTTAATATTAATGCTTAGTAATTATCATGTACTAATATAAACACTGTCTTCTAATAAGACAAAATATAAGAGAGCATTCAACGACAGTCTCAATAGTTTGAACATAATGATGAGACTGAAACCTATCTTGATACAATGGGTGGTAAAGATCATCATGGAAGGGTGTTCGACTTAGGTTCATTTGCAAATACATATTATTCGCAATCCTCCATATCTAGTACAGTAGCATCTAATAAGCGGTCCACAACCAATCAAGTCTAATAGCTTCAAGCACAGTGGAATTATTGATGGAGTACATAGCTCAGCTCCAGTAATGGAATTATTGATGGAGTACATAACTCAACTCCAGTATGAGATGGATGAGTTGAAGGATAGAGGTAGCACCTTATCGCACCAACCAGAGGATCCGCAGTCTCCAGATCGATAGTTTGGTTTTGGTCATTTCTTTTATATTACAAAGACTTATTATGTAAAATGTAATTTTTTTATCGATTAAAATAATTTTAATTTTATATCATCAATCATATTTCTGTTTAAACAAATTAAATATGTACTTTTAATTTTACAACTGTTAAAATTATGCATCATCCATAATTTTAATTTATTAATGGTATATATTATATATTTTAAAAAAAACTTTTCTGATTCCTTTACCGATGAAAATATATTGTTCTGTCGATTATTTTAACTTTGTTTAACGACAAATTACTAAAAACTGTCGGTAATCACCGACAAAATTGACATATCCATCAGTAATGTTTTATCAAATTTATCAACGGACGGTGCTCTGCAAACTAAACCGTCAATATATTTATCGACGGATGATTGACCTTACTAACGGAAGGTGAATTTCTGTCGGTAATTATCAGCTATGACCGATTCTTCGACGCCATTATCCGTCGGTAAGTTCCGTCGCTAACCTTACGTGCCGACAAAATTTGGCCGTTTTTCATTGGTAATTTTCGTCGCAAAATGTCATTTTTCTTGTAGTGTGTTGTTATTATTATAAAGTAACTTAACTCTTTAGATATCCTTTTTGTGACCACTTCAAGTTCAAAAATCAATTTCCGCAAATCAATAGATAAATTCACTCCCATTGTTTTCTTTTTTTGACAAATCAAAAGTATGTTATGACTAATTTTTCTAAAAAAGTTTTAAAAAGTGAAATTCTAAGATTTTCTTGGAAATTTTAATTCCTGATAATTCTTCATGAATTATATTGATTTTTAATTCCAGATAACCCCTTTCAATTCTTCAGTAGACTAACAGAGATGGAAGGTTTTCTTGAACTGGTAGAGAGATGCTGAAATGTTGAAGTGTAAGGTTTAAATCCTTCCAAGTGATGTAGAAACTAAAAATAGTAAAATCTGCCGTGAAAAGTTACATGACTAATTGAAAAATGGACATCTCTATTCTCAAGGATAAGCTTATTCTTGCACAATTAACTTGTTATCTTGATCCTCGTAATGTTTCTCTTTGTGCTAATGGGAGAGGATGTCTTTAGGACTATATGGATATAGTCAGGCTCCAAAATTCTATACTTAGACAAAAGTCTATATTGAATTGGCTAAAAGATGACGATTCAAATACCAAGTTCTTACACTCTTCCTTACTTGCTCATACGAACACCAATAAAATCTCAGTATTAAAGGATAGTAGGGCTCAGTTGTATTCAGAACAGACTCAACTCCTAGATCTCGCAAAGACTCACTTCCTTGAGTTAATGGGTAAGGACTCTTCCTCAATTCCTAGTCCCAATGTAATCAAACTATTTGAATTTGCAATTGATACTAGCAGCAAAGATCTTCTGGTGATCCTGTCTCTCAGATGGATGTTAAAAGGGTCGTCTTAAGTACGAAATCTTTAAAAGCTCCTGGCCTATATGGTTTTACTGCGATATTCTTCCAAAAAAATTAGGACATCACCGGTGAGTTATTCTCTTCATTTGTGTTAGAATTCGTCATATATGCGAAAATGCTTAAAGAGTTGAATCATACTTTCGTATTCCTGGTTCCTAAAAGGCATAGCCCTCAGTGTGTGAACGACTTTCGATCGATATCTTGCTGCAACATAATATATAAAGTCATCTTTAAGATTCCAACTAAGAGACTTAAATTGGCTGTCTCTAGTATCATTTGTAGAAAAACGTGTTTTCATTAATAGATCAATTATCTGTTTGCAACTAATGATTGTGTTTATATACAGTACAAAGAGGTAAACCGACTTACACTAATTAACAAAGCTTAAGTAGATGAATAAATAAATCACCATAACTAATATAGCTAATAGCCCCCCTCAAGCTGGAGAGTGAATAGAACACAATCCCAGCTTGGACAGATTGAGGTGAAAAGGAGCAGCGGCAAGAGCTTTGGTGCATATATCGGCGAGCTGATCTGTGGTGGAACAAGGAAGAAGTTTGATAACACCAGTAAGCACCTTATCGCGAACAAGGTGACAGTCAATCTCGATATGTTTGGTCCGCTCATGAAAGGTTGGATTGGCAGCAAGCTGGAGCGCATAAGCATTGTCACAAAATAAAGTCGTAGGACTGGAAACAGGCAGGTGCAAATCATGCAAGAGATAATGAAGCCATTGAACCTCACAAGTAGTAGAAGCAAGAGCACGATACTCAACCTCAGAAGAAGAGCGGGAAACAGTGGATTGCTTTTTAGCTTTCCAGCTAATGAGAGACTCACCAAAAAATAAACAATAACCAGTGACTGAGCGTCGAGTCACAGGGCAGCCAGCCCAATCAGAGTCACTAAATGCCTTAAGAACAGGCTGTGAAGTAGCAGAAAAGAACAAACCAGTAGTAGGACAACCCTTCAAGTAATGCAAAATACGACGAGTCGCCTGAAGATGAGTGACAGTGGGCTTGTCCAAAAATTGACTCAGCTGCTGAGTAGCAAAAGCAATATCCGGGTGAGTAGAAGTCAAATAGAGAAGGCAACCAATAAGCTGGCGAAAAGAAGAAGCATCAGGAAGCAAATCAGCACAAGCATATCTTGGCACCTTAGTGACAATAGGAGTTTTCGCAGGCTTGCAGTCCAAAAAACCAGTCTTCGTCAAGATATCTAAAGTATACTTTCGTTGACAAAGATAAATACCAGAAGAAGTACGAGCCACTTCAAGGCCAAGGAAGTATTTTAGGTCACCGAAATCCTTGATACGAAAGGAAGAATCTAAGAAAGCCTTCACCCTTGCAATTTCAGTGATGTTATCACCAGTTAAGATAACATCATCAACATAAACCAACAACGCAGTGAAAGAAACAGCATCCTTCTTGACAAACAAGGAAAAATCAGAGGTGGATTGAACATAACCAAGAGAAAGGAGAGCAGAGGTAAGCTTAGAAAACCACTGCCGACTAGCTTGCTTAAGCCCATACAATGATTTCTGTAGCTTACAAACAGAAGTAGAACTAGAGGATTCAAAACCCGGAGGTAAAACCATGTACACTTCCTCATAGAGATCACCATGCAGAAACGCATTATGAACATCAAGCTGATGCAGAAACCAATTCCTAGAAGCAGCAATAGCAAGCAATAAACGAACAGTAGTGATCTTAGCTACAGGAGAATACGTAGCAAAATAATCAACGCCTTCTGTCTGTGTAGCCTTTAGCAACCAGACGAGCTTTGTAACGCTCAATAGAACCATCGGCCTTGTACTTAATCCGGTAAACCCATTTACAACCGATTGCAGACTTCCCCGGAGGTAAATCCATAATGACCCATATATTATTTTGCTTAAGAGCAGCGATTTTAGCCTGCATTGCTTCCCTCCAATGGGAATGTTTACTGGCCTGCAAATAAGATTTGGGTTCCGTGGAAGTTGATATAGCAAGAGTAAAATGCAAATGGGAGGAAGAAAGATTGGAATAAGAAATAGAAGAAGATAAAGGACATGGAGTGGTATGACGATGAAGATGATTGGCATCAACAGAACATAGGTAACAATAGTAGTCATCAAAACGAGAAGGAAACTTACAAGAACGAGTGGGTCGGGAAGAGGGTAAGGAAGAATCAGGTAAAGAAGGAGGCTGAGGAGGTGGGTCGGATAATGGGTCAAATGGGAAATCATAGACAAGAGAAGAATCAAACATCAAAGTGGGAGTAGAAGAGAGAAGAGGTTTTTGAGAAAAGGGAAAAATTGACTCATGAAATACAACATTTTGGGAAACAAAGACAGCATGGGAAGAAAGATCAAAGAGAACATAACCCTTGATATGTGGTTTAAAACCCAGAAAAATGCATTCCCGTGCTTAAGGATCGAACTTATAACGATGAGCAAGGAGAGTGATTGCAAAATTGAGACAACCAAAGACTTTTAAAGTCTAAAAATCAGGTTTAGTATTATAAAGTTTCTCAAAAGGAGTAAAATTGGTCAAAAGAGGTGTTGGAGTTCGATTAATAAGGAACACAGAATGAAGAACAACATAACTCCAAAAATGCTCAGGTAAATAAGAATGAAACAACAAGGCGCGAGATACATTGAGAATATGCTGATGTTTTCGTTCAACAGTACCATTTTGCTGGGGGGTTTCAACACATGATGTTTGATGAATGACACCTTTTGAAGCATAAAAAACTGGGATGTCAAACTCAGAACCATTATCACTCCGAATCACTTTGATCTTGGTGGCAAATTGAGTTTTAATAAGAGAGTAAAAATTCTGAATATGCATACGAGCTTCAGATTTAGATTTCATAAGGATGATCCATGTAAACCGACTGAAATCATCAACAATAGTCAAAAAATAACGATGACCAGTAATTGAAACAACAAGATTAGATCCCCAGATATCAATATGAACAAGATCAAAAATGTTATTTGATACTGAAGTGCTTACAGGAAATGAAGTTTTCTTTTGCTTTGCCAAATGGCATGCTTTACAAGTAGAATGATTAGTTAAAGACAAAGAAGGAATATAAGAAGTCATCAACTTCAGCCTAGAATCAGAAAGGGGACCAAGACGCTGATGCCAAAGGTGAGCTGAATCAGTGATAGTAGATAAGGCTGTAAGAGGAGAAACAGAGAAAGTATGTACTCTAGAGCCCAAAATGTAGAGACCATTGAAAACCTTAGCTGTACCAATCATCTTCATAGAGGGTTGGGCCTGTATGGAGCAATGAGATCGATAAAAAAGAAAGGAACAAGACAAAGAACTAGTCAACTTGGTAACAGACAACAAATTAAAGGTAAATTGAGGTACGTAAAGAACATTAGTGAGATAGAGACTGTTGCTAAAAATGACAGTACCTGAATATTGGGCACAAACTTTAGAACCATTGGGAAGAGTAATGTGAATAGATTTAATTTGTGTGTAAGAGGCAAAAGAAGACAAGGAGTATGTGATATGATCAGTGGCTCCTGTATCGATTATCCAACAATGAGAAGGAAATGATGTAGAAGAAGGAAAATATTTACTATCAACCAAAGGTGGAGTGGAAGACGCAGTAAGAACCTGGTTACTAACATGAGGAGAAGAGAGAGTAGTTGAGGATGGAAGCAATGCAAGTAACTGTTGTATCTGCTCTTGTGTCAAACTAACACATGGATCAGATGGCAAGACTGCAGTAGATGGCAAAGAGGCAGAAGGACGTGCAACGTTATCATCAAACACATTATGTGCACGAGAAATCTGCCCATGAGATTTATAACTAGGTGGATAGTCATGCTTTGCATAACAAGTATCAACAGTGTGCCTGTATTTACCACAGAATGTGCAGTAGCGTGAATCAACAGAAGACTTAGCCTGAGATTTCTTGGAAGAATGTGGAGAGTTCTGGCGAACAGTGTTGCTGACGAACACTTGAGAAGAACCAGCTACTAACTGTCTTTCTTGTTGAATAACCAAAGAAAAAGCCTTAGTGATCGTAGGCAAAGGATCCATCAACATGATCTGAGACCGTACAGCAGCAAAACGATCATGTAATCCTTTTAAAAACCGAATCACATAATCATTATCATGATATTTCTTAAAAATAACAATTGCTCCACAAGAACAAGGAGTGCGACAAGAACAACAGGGAATTGGCCAAAAATGCATCAATTCATCCCAAAGAATCTTGAGTTCAGTAAAGTAATTCGTAACCGATCGATCATCTTGTTTGAAAGCCGAGATTTCATCTTGCAGATCAGAATTGCGAAAAATGTCTCCCTGAGAAAAACGTTCAGGGAGATCGCTCCAGATCTCGTAAGCAAAATCAAACCAAAGCACATTGGTTGTGATTGAAGGTGATATAGAATGATGCAACCATGAAATCACCATTGTATTGCATCTTTCCCAAGCAGAAAACAACGGATCAGTGACAGATGGAGCTTTAATGGAACCGTCAACAAACTTGAGTTTGTTCTTGGTCGTAAGAGCCATTTTCATTGCTCGAGACTAAGAATGATAATTCGAGCTTGTTAAAGCTGGAGAAATGAGAACCGAAGATGGATTCTCATTAGGATGAAGGTAATATGGACTGGAAGTGAGCATAGGATCATCATTCGCCATTGATGATCAAGAAAATCAAAGAAGAAAAGAGAAAAACAGAGTGTTTGGCAAACGGTTATGCTCTGATACCATGTAGAAAAACGTGTTTTCATTAATAGTTCAATTATCTGTTTGCAACTAATGATTGTGTTTATATATAGTACAAAGAGGTAAACCAACTTACATTAATTAACAAAGCTTACGTATGATGAATAAATAAATCACCATAACTAATATAGCTAATATCATCAACCCTGGTCAATGGTTTTTCACTCCAGAGAGGAATACCGGTGATAACATACTCCTCATGCAGGAATTATTAAAGGAATACAACTCGAGCAAGAAAGTTAAGAGTTAATTAAAGTAGACTTTTTCAAGGCATTTGATACTGTAAGTTGGGGTTTTATTCGAGTTTGTCCTGAGACTCTTCAGTTTCCATCCAGATTTATTAATTAGATTATGGCTTGCATCCAAACTCCTACTTTAAGTATCCTTGTTAACAAATTACCCAAAAAAACTGGTTAAGATCGCTAAAGGAATTCGCAAGGTAACCCTTTATCGACTTATTTATTTACATTAGTAACGGAAGGATTCTCTCGGTTAACTAGTAAGCTAATCACTTGCAACAAAAATTTCTAGTTTCATTACAAATGTCATGCCCTTCAACTTACTCATCTTATGTATGCTAATGACTTATTGATTCTTTGTGCCATTGATTCTTATACCATCTTTATGATGATGAATGCCTTGAATCTATTTGTGGATTGGTTAGGATTAAAGCTCAATCATGATAAGAGCTGTTTGTATCTCTCGATGGATGTGAGAAATGTTGATATAATGCAAAATTTAGTTTGGTTAAATATTATTTCTTGCCCTTTTTGTTATTTAGGGGTCCCCATTTCTTCTACTAAACCTATGATGCAGGATTGCCTTCCTCTTTTGGAAAGCATTAAGTCAAGGGTGAATGCTTGACATAATAGCTTCTTTCTTATGCTGCTAAACGAACTCTTAGTATCTCCGTCTTAAACAGCTTTCATCTTTGTTAGGTAATTCATAGAGCTTTACGAAAGAAAGCCCAAAAGGAAATTGACATAATCTTGAAAGCATTCCATTGGTCTGGTAAAACAGATAATTTTAAGAATGCCAAGGTAAAAAGAAGTGAAGTGGCTATACCGAAGAGACTAGGTGGACTTGGGATCAAATCAAATTACTGTTATGTAGAAAGTCTTAATATGTAAAAGATTTTGGTGATTATACACTGATCTAATTGGGTTGTGGGTTAAATAGATGCATGAGTATCACATAAAGAATGAGAACTTCTAGCAAGTTTCTTGTAGAAAGGATTTCTCTTGGATTATGAATTAGATGTTAAGATTGCGTAACTTGATTTACCCTTGTATTAAGCACATGACTAGGAATGGTATCAGAACTTGGTTTTGGTTCAATAATTGGTTACAATCGAGTCCTCTTATTCTTAATCCTTAGGTAAACCACTTGAGCAATAAAATTCCTCTTCATTTCAAGGTTTCATCTTTGATCTGCAATGGACAATGGTGAGATAATTTTAGAGGTTTTGATACTCTAACCCAAATTTTGCCCTCTTTAGGTAATGAGCAAATGGAGGACTCCATCATCCGGATCCCCAAATAGAACGACAAATTCTCTAATAAATCTTGTCATCAGGTCTTAAATAAGAGATTATCTTAGGTAACTTGGTTCTGTTTATTATGGCATAATTCAATACACCTAAAGGCATCTTTTATAACTTGACTCGCGATTAAAAAAAATTGGCTTAGGATGAAAAACCAATGAAATGGTAATGTAGACTCCACTTGTATATATATCATGTAAAATGGATATGGACGAAATGGACCATCTTTTTTCTTTGTACCTTCTCAAAAGGGTCTAGAATAGGATCTTAAACTTGATACTAGAACTCCATACACCCGGACCTAAGCTCCCAACTGGGCCATTAGTTACTCTTGGAAAGGTAAGTCCATCACAAATCTTTATAAAGGTGCTTTATTATCTACTACTTACTGTCTCCGAAACGAGAGAAACTTGAGAAGATTTTCTAATCACGAAGAAGGGAAATACCAAGTAACTGACAAGATTATCAACTACGTTAGATTTGCTTTAATTGCAAAAAAAAAAAAAACCCTCATCTCACTGTTTCCCTATGTGACGATTAGTTGGAACCTTTAACTTGAGTTGTTTTTGCAAGTATTATTAGTTTAACGTAGATTTGTCTACAGTACATGCATTACTCATTTTTCAAAACAAAAAAGCTAAAACGATAGCGATGGTGACTGCGATTCTCGTGGCCTAATTGGCAACAGCAACTTAGCTCTCACAAGAGCAGGGATGGATGTTAGAAGGAAAATTTTGTTAGACAATTTTAGCTTCAAAGGGTAATTTTGTTATTGTCTCTGTTTTTGGACGGATATTAATTATGATTTTGCTTTTAAATAAATTACTGGTTAAGGAACGCAATTTGATCCAATTGAAGGTAATAAGGTGGCCCGATTAATTATCAGGATTGATGGGCCGAAGTCCGGGTGAAAAATGGATCCTTTTCAGTGTAGACTTGATCCATATCGGCCTTGTGATGGGGAAGCCCGATATGAAAGTTTAAAAACTATAAATAGGTCTTCTGTGGTTACATTTCATAAGACACGAGCATTACTGACAGCTCCGACCCATTCCGAGCGCCCGTGCAAAATGGAAACCACAGAAAGACCTAAAGTTCGACGTGCTGATCAATTCTCGTATAGGTGCCGGGAGCAGAGGAAGCACAAGGAGAGAGAAAAATCTGATTAAAGACTGATGGAGCCCAAAACAGGTATTCTCCATTTTCTTCATTTTTAATCCATTCACGGGTAATCCTGGGTGCGTAGTAAGGCCAGCTCTACGCGTTACAAATGTAGCAACGCTTAGATGAGATACGTGGCAAGTATCTGGTGCTGGTCCCTATCCTGGACCTGCCCGCTTCAGAACAATATTTTCTTTGGTTTTACGGTACGGAGACGTGTCACGCATTGAGTGTGGGTCCCATTGGGAAATGGTTACTTCGGCTTTGTGTGGACTTGACCCTTTCCTTCAACTACAAGCCATCCTTCCCGATTTTTCGGGTTTCTTATTTTATAAAACTTCTATATTTAAAATTATTCGACAAAAATCCCTACTTTTATTTATTTTATGGCCCGTAATTCACTACAACGAGATATATATATAATAAACTATAACTTCTGGACTTTAGAACTTTTACTAGACATAATAACATTTTAAATATTTATTCAATAGTAATATAGGATATCATGAAAGAATGCGGTTGAATTTTATTTCCCTATTGTTATGTTTTCTAAATTAAGTTTTGCTAACGTGAAGGATATAACACTGTTAAACAAAGCATTATATAACTTGATCACTGATGTGATACTCTTACCTTAAGAATTTTTTTAATTTGCAATGTATAATATAAAAGTAATTTCAATAACTTCACACTTAGGTTTGGATGAAAATTTCATATTTACAGAAGTGTTTAGAATTATGATTTTTATATAGATGCAATTGAAAGTGAAAGGAATAATTTTTTTTTTCAATATATATATGGAATAAACTCACTTCTGTATCCATTTTTATGTACCAAAAGTTATATTAGTAAGGACGATGAATACAGTTTTAATTATAGAAAGCTGCAAACAAAGGCATGATAGGCCAACATATCCATTTACACCAAATTACAGTGCTTTCTGTCACCATAATTGAATTAATCGTCAACTTTGCTAAAACTAGTTGCATGTTCTCGCACTTAGCAACCAAAACAGCATAGATGCTGTCGAAATACAAAAGGGTCACTCATCTCATTTATCGTCCACTATGAGAACAAAAGAAATTAGTATGTATCTTTAATTTTCCAACTCTAAGGAGCAACCTCGCAGACACTGAACTTGCCTTTATAAAACCAAACTTTATATATGTGAAATGCTGGACATGAGGCTTTAGTTTCTATGAGGCGACTATAAGTTGGAAAAAAGAAAGTTCAAAACGTTAGTAGATGGATAAGTAGTGATAAACTAAGGGTGGGTATTGAGAGATGACAGGGAGAACATCTACAAAGGATAACATATTCAGAGAGCATGATAAGATAGGTTACGGATTGATTTAACCACTTCTATCCAACATAAGAGTACCCATTAGGATTTGCAAGCCACTCAAATTTTTCTATAAGTAGTAATAAAATTGTAAATGGGACTGCAAAGTGTCGATATTTGGAAGAGGACAGAGACAATCAACAAAGAATCGTATATAATTAAGGAGATCAAGATAAGATAGGCAACAGATTAATTTCACCTCGTTTTATCCATCATAAGAATACTTTTGAGCTTTGTAAGATGAAATTGCAAGTTGCAACTATTTAAATACTTTTTCCACTTCGGGGTATTGAATCATTGATGTGGAACGATGATTTACCACCTCTAAACTGAATAGTGGCCAATAACTACTGTTAAGCGGAAAATCTTGAAGACAGACCCACATCAAAATGATACAGTACCCTTCTGCACCATACCGCTATGCATATTAAAGTAAAACAAGAACAGAAGATTAAGTTTTCCCTTATCTTATACAAATGCAACTTTTGTTCCTTTTTTCAAATTAATCTGAAAATAAAAAACGTTTCAGGAAATTCTGTGACCCACTTCACCACTATTATTGTCTCACTGACCTCCTAAAGAAAACACACATGCTTCCCACTAAAAACTGATTTTGTTTGTTTTCACAGAGAGAAGCAGGAACAGCCTCTAATTCTACCTTATCTGTCCAGCCCACACCAAAACAAAAGTTCCTGCCCGATCAACAGTTGTCGTCTTTTGACCCCACCCATGAATTCCAGGCGACTTTCAGGGCCGTAACAAGGATTGGGTCCCAGGTGACACCACTCGCATAGGTCATACACGCCTACATATATACGACTTTTGTGGCAATTTTGTTTTGCTCCACTCCACACTCCCTTACAACAAATCATGAACTGTACCGCTACAAACAATGGAACAGATCTCTGTTATTGTTACCTCCACCGTATTCCCTCTGTTCCAAAGTCTTATTAGCCATCCAATTTTTCTTTTATTTATTACAATAAAGGGATGAAAACACTTTGAGACAGGAGAACCAAGATTATAGAACAGAAGATCTGAAGTGTATCGATACTGTACAATTCAATAATATCGATGTAAGAGATGGGGTCTATAATTTTTTTGAAATGACATACTATACCTGTGTAGCTAATAACATAGGTTATTTAAATGTCAATGACTCTTCACGTCAGAGAGAGAAAAAAACAAACTTGGTAGAATCATCCAATTTTTCATTTCTGTATAAATTCTACAAGGTGACCAACTAGAGCAAGCTACTAGAATGACGAATTTCCTACGTTGGGCTGTCGATAGCGAACCAAGCACGGATAGAGCACGAGTTTCCTATGTTGTGTCGTATAAGATATATCTCGCGTTTTATAGGCTTGAATTTGGCTTCCTAAGTTGGAAGAATATCACTATGAAGGTCACTCTTTGGCAAGCTGAGATAATCTTAGATGACCTGTGTATGAAAAATGAGATCCCAACCCCTAAAATAAGAAAAGCGATGTATTTGAGCCGAAAAAGCTATTGAGTGTGTTCCAAAATCTTTTTAATTCAAGAAGTATCATAAGATGGATAACATAATCCTACGCTTATAAAATCATTTATACAACATATGTTCCATAGTAATCTTGAGAGTGGAAATGCGGCCGTTTACTCTAGAATTGTTGGTAAGCTACAGGTCCCTTGGGCTAATTTAATGGAGTTGGACATGTTAATATTGGACAGAGATTCCTCAGTGAATTTAACGCAATCTCTATAAAAAAAATGAAGTACTTTATGCTGGAAATAATCTGAAAATGTGGAATTTCATATAGGTACAGCTTTGTTTAATTGCTGCCGTTTTAGTACTACAAAGAATCCCACGAGACTCAAGTGGGCAGAAATATTCCTGCCTTGAATTAAGAACAGAAATTCCATTAAATGAAATGATCCATATTCTTTGGAACAAATGGAAATCCAATGAGCCACAAAGAAACAAAGTTAGAAGAAGAAGCTTTCCTTGGTACAGAACTGTTTTTGTACATTACTAATTAAGCCAAAGTTCTACGCCCATATCAAACATCTACTAAAAATTCCAGGGAAGTAAATAAACGAAAGAAAAAGAAAAGAAGAAAATATTAGAACATGATCAGTTAAATTAAAAGAGAGGTCTTTATTTACTTTTTTTGAACGAACACAAGAACAGTCCTCGCGAACCTCCATAAAAATCAAAAGCTAGCGATTGACAGCAAAAGGGGAAACAAAGAAGTCTCCTCATATGAAACTCCACTTCAATTCTTGATACCCCATTGCTTGTGACCAGGAACCCATCTAGGGCACTTGGGACTGAAATAGCTGGACACAACCCTGGAGTTCAAGAGCTCCACGATTGGTGCAAATTTCACACATCTTGGGGTTTTGTACTGATTTATTGATGCACCTAAGCTAATGGCGTAGTCCATGAGCTTGTCAAAGGTCCCTGGTACAACGATCTTGATCTCAAGTGACCCAATGGATCTGTCGGAGACACGACCTTGACGATAAACACTGTTAAGCGACTCTTCAACGGTCAAACAACAATCTTCAAAAACTGAGGGAGGAATTGGGGTTGATCCATTGAGGCTAAGTTCCCAAAAAAGCACATAATGGCCCGGAATTGTTGTGGTATCAGCATAGCTGGTGTACTCTGCCAGAGTTGCATCAAATGGAAGCAAATGGTTCACAGCATTCTTCACTGCATTTTGTAGCTCAACCTCGTCAGTTTTGTCTGCATCAATACTCAAAACCACATTTTGCCTGCATATGAAATTGAATTGTGGTGCTTTGTTCTTGAATCCAGCCACCCTCAGCACATCACCAACTCTATAGCGGTACAGGCCTGCAATACATGATTACTTTGCGAGTTAATGCAAGTAACATTATAGTTAGTAAGCAAAGGCAAAAAGAAAAGTTAAAAGTCAAATTTTTTAGTTTGATGTAAATCTACGTACCAGCATAAGTGGTGACAACAAGCTCGTACTCTTGACCAAGTTTCACGTCAGTAAGATCAACGAGTTCTTGTTGCTCCTTCTCACTAAGTGATTTTGGCACGGAAATTGAGTTATTAATTCCATAGTTTCTCTGGAGAGGCAAGAACTCGAAATAAGCCATGGTAGGAATGAGAGTATAGGAGACTTCACTTGGCTTACAAAGAGGATTCAGATTGACGCCAAAATAGCACTCCGAAGATGCATACATAGTGCACACTAAGGGCAGGCCATTGCTATAGTAATCAAGAGTTGGAATATACTGTGACATGGTCCCTGTCACAATTACATCTACATACTTTGTGTTAGGCCACAACCTTTTTATGATTCCTTGCCAATAGTTACTACATTCAGCCTCAATAAAATCAGCAAGTTCTGGATCCGGCTTAAGAATTTTCATAACAGCTTCTCTTAAGGAAGGGTCTGTGATTTGGGTGTCAATTGCGCCAGTCCTAATATCATTGCTGAGAACTTTCCAATGCTTTTTCAAAAACTGAATTGCCCTTATGAAACCTGAGGCAAAAACAGCACCAACACGGAGGACCTCTTTGTTTTGGCAAAGGCCACAGAGCAACTGTGCGTACATGGATTGATAGGAATCAGAGCAAAGAATGGTTTCATTTGGGCTGGTGTAGTTAGTGTAAGGGTCATATGGCCTGTCCTTGAAATGAGAACTCTTGTAGTAGCTAGTAAGGACTGGTCTTGCCAGAAGGCCACTAGGTGTCTTAGCCTCAGATTTTATGAACAAAAAGTACATTCCTTTGCCTTTTTCTAGGCCATCCACAAACTGGCTCATAACAGGCATCAATAGGCTATAGAGCAGTGACCTCCGTTCTTGATCCTCTTCAATTGTTGGCATCAATTTTCTCTCCCCGCCAGATGTCCCAGAGCTGAAAATCAAACCATCATAGCAATAAAAGAACTTAAGATGAGCGAGAGATTGAAAGCAACCCAACTAACCAATCTAGATGGAGAAAGCCGCAAACAAGAATAGACAAGCTTGAAAAGCTCGTAGTCCACGACAGGCAAAAATTAGTTAGACAACATACAGTAAGAAGTAGGACACAGATTTTATCGATGGGAAAACGAAAAGAACACAGACCTCGTCAAAAACTCAGAAATGGGCTGTGAGCAAAGAATTGGTGACGTATCGCCATTGGCTATACGTTTGATATCAGGATATATATCCTCATAAGTGATCACAGGCATGAGTTTCTTGAAAGTGTCGCGGTCAGTGTGGCCATGAAGACCGTGCCTTTGCAAGTACTCAACACCAGCATTGCTGGACAGGATTTCCTCAAGAACTTTCCTTTGGTACTCATCAGGGCTATAAGTAACATCTTCAATGAACAGGAGAGCCTTCTTGTTCTTGTCAGCAACCCCATAGTAATTATCTGTGGATTTCAATGTATCTTTTGGTGCCTCAGGCATGTCTGAAACTCAAAAAGTGTTACTCTGGACAAACAGAATTGGAGAGAGATTGGTTTGCTTTAGAGAAGGATGGTAGTGGCAGTGGTTGGGTGGAGAACGAAAGGCTAGAAGAGCGTTTATATACAGATGTAGGCGTGAAGGTTCAATTTCATTTTTCATTTTGCAGGGGGTGGACTTTGGATCGTGGATGCATCTCAAATATTTTATTCCAGTAAATGGGTGATAAATTTTAATAAAATATAATAAGAAAACTATAATCCGAATAGAAGATTAATCCCTCGTGAACGATGGCACTGGTGTAATTTCATTCCCTAACTTTTCGCAAAAGCATTTTACATCTTATGCTTTTTACGATCAAAACTCGAAAGGCGGGATCAAGAACATATACAAATATTCCTTACTCAAAATCTACCCAAAATGTAACATGTATACTTGCACTTACTACTGACATCTGGCTTCTCTCTTTAACAATTAAGGGATTTAAATTTTATAATATAAGGGTGAGGACTAGGAGTGTCTACATCCAAAAAAAATATTTTCAATATAAACATTATATAATTAAAGAGATGCTTCAAGCATTACTTCGTTGAGAAAATTGTTTATAAAGATACGGGAAACATGGTGCATCTCAGAAAAGTAGGTCTCGATTCTATATTTGAGATAGATAAAACTTGAATAATAAGGTGACTAGTAGGATACTTCATATTCTTGAATGAATAAATCTAATTGCCTCACATATACCTATTGACACCTGTAACAAGCAGTCAATTTTTATTGCCATTAATTTAAGAAAAGAAATGGAAAATTAAGAGTTAACTCAACTCCGTTATTGTAATTGAGCTACCATCATATATTATAGAATCTGCCTTCTGCATACTTAAGCCAGTAATCCTTTTCATAGCATTCTTTTTATGGGAGTTGATGCTTACCGTACATGCACTCTGCAGCCAATAAAGGCGTCAGCAACCGGCAATATCCGGTTTAACATTGTCGCACTGATGCGTCGTACCCGGTAAACACGCTGTAATTTCACCGGTTACTTGCGCGCGGCTGTCCCATAAAATGCCAGCAGTCTTAGTTTATAGATTACTACAATTTCCCGGTGACAGAAAACGGCGTTTCTTCCCCCGTTTCTCGCGATATTTTAAGCCAAAATAGCTCACAGACCAAAAGTGAAGAACGAGCATGGGTACAAATAGAAGTTTAATGCCTTCACGTAGCTTAATTTTTTTTAATTTGGTTCACAATTTGATCCGTTGGTCTTTTTTGATTGAAAAATTATCTATGGGAACAAATAGATTGATATTGAGTCACATGAAAAGGAGTAACTTGTAAAATTGTAGCCGAATACGAATCTTAAAGTAGGAATAGCACAGGGAGGTGAATTTATGTAGGTATATATAACAAATAAAAAACATCTTATTGTTAAGAGATAGTTTTGACTTCTATAAATTTTAGTTTTTATTTTTTGAATAAAAAATATATTTGAATGTTAAAGTCAAAATAATTATATTTTTATTACTGACAATAATTAAATATTATATAAAGTAAATTAATTTTATAAATTAACTATGTAAATGATTTTATTATAATTTTTATACAGCATTTATTAATAGCTATTAGTAAAAGATTTACTATATTTTATTTATAAATTAATATTTATTTTGTAATATATATTTTAATTGCTAAAACTAATTAATCTAATTTGAAATTTAGGCGTTTTCAGATATTTTAAACTTAAAATATATTTATTAAATAAATAAATTGAAAAATCTCTATTTTCGTTTTGTAAATTAAAATTTAAAGTAATTAAAATAAATAGTTATACTATATTAAGTATAATTATTAAATTATAAACTGAAAGATAAAGTAGTGTTTGACATTTTTATGAACGCGTGCAGCTAGTGTATGTATTTGAACATACGAAAAAGAAAATGGTTAACCTAACATTATACTAGAGTGGGTGAAGAAATAGACCCGTAACCGAATTTTGCACTTTGGATCGTATTGTGAATAGAACATGGACATGGAAATGAAAAGGCAAAGTCAAAATGGAAATGCAATGCTTCTTCAGCAAGTAAAGTCGGTGAATTCTTTTCAAAAAATCTTAATTAATTAGCATTAGTAGTTCTTTTCAAAACCTTGTAAATTAGGGTTTTTTTTTTTTTTGGCTTCTAAGCTAATAAGCATTTGACCTTTTTTATGTTTGCAGTTCACCATCCATACCTTTGGAAAGATGAATAAAAAGTTACAAGTTAATTTCTATCAAAAGCAATGATTAACTTTTCCAAGATATATCATATTTTGTATGCAACTTGGGAAATGCAAGCCATTTAGCCATCAAAATTATAGACCTAACTTGCGTTGAATCAAATTTATATGTCCTAATAGTCAATGAGATTGGTACAATATCACACGCAATGCAATGCTTTTAAAATGAGACGAAAAAAGTCTCATGTTGTTGTCTTACTTTCGTATAACGTATGAAGTCGTACTTGGACTGTGAGTTAATGATTTTTAGTAAAGATCAATTGAGATACCTAAAACTTCGGACTTCAATTAAATTTAAAAATTGAAGATTGAAAAGGATTTTTATTGGCACCGAAAGTTCACTCCAGAGACAAATCACTCGTGCCCAGAAATCAAGAGAAACTGTTGGGTAAAGAGTCAGCCAAGAAACGTCAGCACCTTTTTCTCCACCTTAAGGAACGTCACGTGCTACACAGTGGACCACTTTGACCGGTCAACCAACCGACCAGTCATGCTAAAACCCTAACACAAGTTAAGAGTGGGAGATTATATATAATCACAATTTTTACAAAATTTTAATATTAAAACATAAAAGTTGAGGTGATAATTCAATAAAAACAAAGGTCAACGGACCAGCCGACGAGCATATCATATGATCTGATGGCTGGGAATCTAACAGCATAAAAAATAAGATGCTAAACGGATGATATACAGATTGATAATTATTTGTCTTGTTGAGAAAACAGATTCATAATATTGATATCTATTACAAGTAAATAAACAATATGGGGACAAAAGAAAGAGGTCAATGGACCCTCGGCTCATGCCATCGGGCGGCTAGGAACTTGCCAAAGATTGGGAAGAGAAGAGCGTAGTAGTTTCGTTTTCTTCGGTCTATTTAAGAGAGTCAAGTAGCACAACTGATAGTGGATTTATACCATCAAAAGACTCAACATATATCAAATTGACCAGGAATTAATTAACAATTTTAATATTTCGGATTCACATAATTTAAATTCTTTTTAGAACTTCAAAAGAATAGGAATTTATCTGTTTTATCTTCATGGTTTTCAGTTGACTGAATCGAATGACGCTCACCTTGTACACGTTCGTTCTTTGTTGGGGTATAGGCTGGTGCACCAATATAGGTAGGGCCTAATGCAGGTGCGGGTGCACAGTGAGCGAAATTAATGTGCAGGAGACAGAGACAGTAATGAAAATCTTTGACCGTTGACCTGCATTCAGATACTTTTGTTTATTTATTTTAACATCTCGAGAGAGAGAACGCAAAATAACAACATTTATTCACACACAACAATGAAACTAATAAATTAATAGACCATTAAAGATAATGGGTCTGTTAAATTGCTAATATAAAATCCCCCGTCTATTTCCTTGTCTCCCATTACCCCAGCTTGCTTATGTTGTTGATCGCCTGTCAGATATATGGATTGATAATTGAGTGACTAAAGAATATTTAAACAATTAATAGGCAACTAGAGGCTTGGTTTAGATCAGATTAATTGTTCTTATAAAGCCTTTCTGGTAAAAGTGTGTAAGAATTTTCAATCATTTGTAATGTTTCTTGTTCTTGAAGACTTCAATTCCTAAGGGTTCATGATCATGCGACCATATGTGACTTTCAACTGTAGATTGGCATTTCAGACATTGCGCTTTCAAGTTCTAATACACGCACAAAACACTCATTTTCTTTGTCAAAAACGGAAAGAAAAACCTGTAATCTTTCTAATTAATACAATATTTTTGTCTGATCCACTATATATAAACGGATATGCTCTTTTGATAGATAACATGGATACAGCAAAGCTTTAGGGGCGAGGAATAATACCAGAATTTGTAACACAGTTAAGTTAGAAACCACACAATCAAGTAAAATGTGGGTGTAATTGGCCGGAAGCGCATTGCACTCCATTTGAGACTTGATTACTTGTTTTTTCATAAAATAGATTTCACCTTTGTTATTATTGTAGCTAAATTAGCCCCGCTGTATAAGGAGTGACAATCCTTTCTTGTACCTTTTTATGATCATCAAAGTTGAAGCATTATATGAACTATTAGTTAAATATAATAAGTGATAAAAGTATCCACCCGTATATTCATTCTTATTCTTATTACCATTTTCTATTTGAACCAATTACTTCTTTATACTTCTTAATGTAAAAAAGAATGCATTACTTATAAGGTTCTGCTGCAGTTATTTGTAATTGTATCTTTCAGTTACTAGATATAAAGTAACTGTATCAGCAACTGTTAATTTTTTAGCACAATCGAAAATAGAAAAATGAATACGAAATTAATCATATCAACACCAACATTTGATAATGTAGTTTGACACTCTTTGCCTATGTCTACCCTCACCCAACTTAATTCTTTCACTAATGATAATAGTTTTATACAAGGTTTTAATGAGCCGATACTACTCAACTCTTGACACTATTTTTTGTCCTCACAACCTATAAACAAATTTCACACCCAATAATACTACTGTCTCGTATTAACCTCAACAGAGGAATTTTCTCAACAATCTTTTGAAACAAGAACAGTGAATAAATTACTCAAGTAACTAAACAAACAACTCAACACTAAGAAAATACTTAACAAAAAAACAAGAACTAATTTATGCACAATCACGAAATCAAGAGCAACTAAATAATCACGTGGAAACACCCAACAAGAACTTCACTAAGTTAGCCACGATTCAGGTGCAGGAGCTGGGTCACGCATTCATCAACAACACCTTTGGATGTCTTTAATTTTCTTCACACTTGGTAACGGTACACACAAGCCACCCTTGAAGCAACAAAAACATTCAGTTCAAACAACACACCTTTTGCTCTTCTATTCACCGTGAATACTCACCAAAAAAACATCATCAAAACACTCATATATTTTCTACAAAACATGGACAACACCTAGCGACCCACGTAATAAGACTAACACAACAAAACAACACCCAGTGACCCACGCAAAAGGACCAAAGCCTAGAAATTTACACCAACATCTACATAGAAGAAAAATCACCCAACAAATCACGTGTAGCCTTCAATCAATAGTATAACATGACAGTAAAAATTCAAGACCACAAAACCTACACATGTCACCTTGCTTAATCCATATCTCCGGAAGAAATGTATCCACATAAATCTTCATCTAAAATAGAGTTCTATTTGCACAACAACTATATCCAAGAAGTCAATTCAAGTAAGACTTCTTGATTTATATTTTTAATCATTATTTGAATAACTAATAATTAAAAATGTCATAATAAACAAAAAGATATATAATTAATATCTTAACAAATAATTTAGGAAATATTTCTTCTAATTTTATTTCACACTTTAAATTTAATTATTTAGATTTTTTATCGTTTAAGACACATGCATGTCATTTTGTAATTATTATATTAATAAAAGATATCAAGATTCGGATTAATTGGAATCCAATTTATTATTAAAAAAAGTTATAATGTTGATCACGAGTATCGAGTAAATAAAATTTATTATGTGGGGTAACTATATAATCAAGGTTATTAAGTAAAGCACTATTGCGAGCTACTGATCAAATGCAAATTTAAAAGATTTCTAGCCACAATTTGTTTTTGGTATAGTTGATTAATTGCGTTTTTCTAATTGACTTAATGGTTCAAAAATCACACTGATAGAAGAATTATAAAACATTTGAAAATTTTCTTGTTGCAAGTGTAAACTGCCCTTTTCAAAGACTGACTTGATCCACGTGAGTGCAAATTAATCAGAGTACCAGAACATATACCACCACGCTGTGAGAAAAGAAAAATCCTTCCAACAAAGATTATCTTCAGATTATGTAATGCCTTTCAATTTATTATTGGTCTGAAGAAGTGGATTAATCAATTATATGGAAGTCTATTCGAAAACAACGTTACCGTTAAACAAATATAAAGATTTTATGTAAGTTACATGGAGAAAAAGGTTAAAAGACAAGCAAGTTCTTTTCACATTTGATCTGGATCATTTGATATGGATTTGATCCAGATTTGGGCATAGCAATCGTGACACTTTGGACTACTAAATATTTTGTATGAGACCTTGAAGCAAGAGACATGATGGGAATGTTTTTAGTTTATACACCAAATTACAGGGCACGGTACATAGAGAATTAGCTAGCGTTCTTGGCCTTATGGACAACCCTAATTATATAATTAACCCAGTTATTTTCTTTGAGAGGCCAATGATGTGGTCCCTAATGACAAGTTTCCTGAGAAAATGTCCGTGATTTTAGTGACATGGAGACATTTTATCCCATGGAATGATCATAGGATCGTTAATTCAGGATCCTGATTTAAAGTGGTATTTTTATTTGCTAATTATACTAATTAAGTAATATCAGTGTACGTGGTCAGAAGATGAGGTTAATTAATTGGTTAAGGGAGATTTATATCAATGTAGATATAGCTAACCAATGGATAATCACATGCCGTCTCTTTCTAATATTATATATAAAATGTTTTTTTTTTCATTCAAAAATATGGAGTCAAGTTTTCAGTTATTTAAAATTCAAAACATTATTTGGAGATTGTGTTCCAACTTCCAATTTATAAATGATCATATATATGTATGATGCTTATTTTTAGGTGTAAACTAATCGGGGATGAAGTTTTAAGTGGATTGATTATCTTTCCCGTGCACCAGATGGTGTCTAAATCATATAGCGGACTAGTAATTTTTTTCTTTCCAATTGAAGTTGCTAGATATTCAGTTTACCGAGTTCTTTTTCATGGTCTAACGTGTTAGACTATACGCAGTCGTTAATGATGACCAGAATATATCACCGGCTCAAACGTTAGCTTCCATCAGTTTTATATAAAAATTTTTGGATACGTACTATATTTACTATATGTAATCACGGGACAATAGTAACGTGAAGCTAATTTACAAGCAGTACAATAAACGATTTCAGTTATATGTAATTGGACTTAAGATTTTTGATAGAATGAAACAGTTTATAATGAAATATAATATAAATTGATGTAATATAAAAAATTGTTATTTAAAAGTGATATAAATGTTTATAATGTAATATAGTGAAATATTCTTTGGAAGAAGAGATTATAATGTAAAAGAGTGTAAAGTTTATCATTTTACATTTCATCCTAAATTCTCGAAATTGGAGATTTTTTATTTTTATTGGTCAGGATGGAATGAGATGTAATATGAAACCCTACTCTTCTATTCTATTCTATTATAAACTCTCATCTTAAACGATAGAATAATATTACATTCTATTTCTTTCCACTGTTCAACCCCTAGCCAAACATAACCTTAAGAAATCTTTGAAGCTTTTATAACAAAAAAAACCCCCTAATTTTGTAAGTTTATTATTGATTACCGTTTATGAGCTTCAGAAGATTATTACAGTCCGGAAGCTCCATGACTGATCACGTAACATGTCGAAGAGCAAAAGGCCAGGTCAACCTTTCAGGGCAATGCATATGTCCCAAACATGATCTAATCTCTTTACGGAGGCTGCTTTCACATATAGCAGCCGATGAGCTTCACCTAGGAATCTTGGTGGGTCAAGACTGTTGATCTGCTCTTTTGTAATCTTAATTGTAGAGCAATATGCAATGACTTATGCAATTCCTCTTCAACTTTTTAGTTCCTTGTGCACTTTAATTTGGTAATTAAGGTAAATATAAATACTTGATATAAACCATTATCAAGTTTTCTTTTAGGAAAGAGTATTGAGTATTTTTGGAAATACAATTAATTAGATGTAACTTAGTTAAAGATTTAGATTTTAACGGTGTTAAGGTTTTTAAATTTTTTTACTAATAATAAATTAAAACCTTGCACTTCCATCTAATGGGAAACATTTATGCATGTTAAGTCTAGGTGCAAGTTTTGTCGTTCCAAAGCACTTACTTGCACGCTACGAAGCCTACGATGGCCTGAGTTTTATTAGGTTTAGTGTTAATCTTCCATTGACGACTCATACATAATCTTCCTCACCGACACACAAGATTTAGTGCATTTTGCCGACACAAAGATCATGATGATCACCACCTTCGAAGGATGGAAATTGAAAATGACAATACGTAGTAATGCTACGCAAAGAGGCAGCGTGATACTCGGTTCGTACGCGCACTCCGGAAATGCCCTTTGCACAGGTGAAACGAAAAGAAAAGAGAAAAACTACACACAGGGAAAGCCATACTTACATACCATTCAATAAAACTAGGTCCTCCTACTTCTTGTTTTTTTTTTTTCCTCTCAACGAAAATGGTATGAAGTGAGGAAGATTTAGGAATTGCAATAAACATTTTGGATATTTAAACTTACCTAACTGATACGGATTCTAATTAAAATATTTCAATCGTTGAAGTTAAGTAGATAAATATATTGGAATTATGGAAATTGTAATTAAGCTATCATTTTTCCAACTTGGTCCATTTTAAAATGTTAAATATAAATGTGATTCACCTTTGGAAAGTTTGGAAGTTGGAACTAAAGAGAGATCAACCGTGACCGGATTACAGTAGCATTTTTTTTTACAATTGTTCAAAACATCATTTTAATTGAATAACTTAAAAAATGAATAAAAATAAAAGTAATTTATAATTATGTATTAAGATTGACATTTAACAATATATTATGGTCATTTAAATATTACAAAAATTAAAGTCCTTATACTTACCCTATCTATGTATGGTTGTAATATATAATTAAATTCTTTAGTCATATATAATCTTTCAATTGGACATAGAGTATGAAGCTAATGTCTACTATATTTAAAGTTAATTATGTTCACTTTTGTTAAATAGTAATTGATTCATAATTCATATTTGAAAACATTATCTTCAAATCTCAATTCGTTTGGCTAGAATTCCTTATATAATTACTAATCAAGATTAATGAAATATTCTTCCTAATTACTTTAAGAAGATGAATCCTAATTGACTTATTTAACTATTTCTATATAGTTCATACCATATCTAAGTACTATCAACTGAGTTACTCTAATTATAACATGTGATAAGTACTCTCAAAATATCGTATTAATTCATAATTTAAGTGTCTCAAGTCTAAAAATCAATTATACATCTATCATAGTGAGAAAATCTACAAGCACCATTACAACAAACTGTTGAATTGACTATTTTTTTTTGGCTACAAATTAGAAAGCTAAAAGTCAATCTTTCGCTATGAAATTTCAAAATCGTAGCCAAAGACTAATTTAACGTCTAACTTCTAGCAATTCGCGAGTTACTTAACATTATTAGCTAAGTTTAAAATAGGCTACATTTTATATTTGTAACTAAAAAAATTTGGCAACATTTTTTTACCATGAACTCTATTTTGTAGTGAAAGGTTTTTAGTTAAGAAAAATATTTTGAGTTGATAAAAACATTTCTCTATGAAAATAAGTTAAAAATGTCACCAAATCCTTTTTAACAACTAAATATTTTTAGTAGCTAATAATGTTTGGAGACATTTTCTAACTGTTAAATTATTTTCGTATCTAAAAACATTTCACTATGAAATCATTTTAGTAGCTAAAGTACACAAGTCCCCTAACTTTATAGCTTTCACCACTTTATCACATTGCCTTGCCAGTTATTGTATCACACCATTCAAACACAACAATAATTCAAGACCTAATTCATGTATACTATGCAAGAGGTTCACATCAACAATTTTTTTTCCATTTATATTTTATATCTAATCAGAGCTTGAGTTGTTTAATGTTCACAATCTGCTAATAATAACCTTGCTTGGGCCTAATTTTTTTTAATGTTTAATAATGTTCATAAATTGTTGAGATCATCTTACGCGTGTTCAATTAGAAAACTTTAAAAGCTCTTGTCTTGCACTTTCTACTCAAAATTTTTAAGTTAAAACATTCATTACATCTCATCTACACAATGCCTGTCTATAGATTGTATCATAGTTGTCTCCAATGGATGTGCTATAAAAACATGTCAATGAAGTCTTCCAAGGTAGGATTTGTACAAATTTCTTAAGATTGTTTCTTATGGAGGAATTAAGAGCATAGTTTATCGCCTGATTGTCACAAACATGGTGAAGTAGATCAGCTTTACTTATAGTATCAAATAGGAATGTTGACATGATCATAGATAGCAAAGCCAAAAGTACATTCTTCCCTATCTCATGAATCGTATAGAAATGTTTAAGTTCTAAAGTCTCAATTTTTTAATTAATTGAAACAAGAAATGAGATTAAGTGAAGTTAAAGATTCTATCCTAGTATCCTAATGTTGATACTTAGGTGCAACTACCAGATAAGAAAGGTAGGTGGTGTTCAAAGATGACTCTTCTTATTTCGAGTTAGAGTATGTTATGTGTAATTGACTATTAAAAGTTTTAATCATTCCTTGGTATTGACAAAATGGAGAAACAATTTTTTTCTATATCATTTACAATTTTCACTCGAACAAACATTGGCTTGGTGAAAGTGGATGTCTTATCAGGGTTATGCCCTAGAAATTTATATGCTGGAAATGGTAATTACTTTAGTAAATGGAGCTTCTATTACTTTAGTATAAACCTATGCTAAGTGTTAAGGCGTTGTTTGGGGAATAATTGGCTAAATGTATTTATTATGAAATGATGGCACCTGCACTGCACAATTTGTTAAGGTAATAAAAAGAGAAAATATCAGCTCCCAGTATATAGCTCATATGATTAGCATATAACTGCTAGCCCTCATTGATAATTATGCCACATAAAAGTTGCAAGCCTTGACTTGAGTTTTATTCCATTTCCATACACTCATTGCTAATGTAACTCTCAATTTGGTTACATAGCTAATCATAACAAATAGCATCACACACATCATCAAACTTTTCTGGCAAGTCTTCAAAATTCTCCTTCTTGTAATCAATGGCCAAATTATCTTCTAGGCTTTTCAAGAGTTCCAACTTTGCATTGCTTGAGGTTCCTACAACTTTGGAGGCACCAAAAACATGTTTTGTCAGCTACATTAGTACCATCCAAGAAAAAAATGAACGAAGAAAATAGTTGGCAAATGCTTGTATTGGACAAACATACTTCTTTGTATTTATACAGTAAACAAAGACATCATTTGTACATAGCTTGTGATGCTTGTAGAGATGAACTAGTGAGGCCAATCTGGTTGTAAGAAATGTATATACGGAGATAGATATAAATGGATGAAAAATTGTATGCACATTGCATATAATTACATATCTGAATCATCGGGCTTTCAAATCCACCAGCATCATTGAGAACGTGATTGTATTTACTAGCTGTGAAACTTGTCCTCTCCAAGCCTTCATATGCCATCTCAATTGTAAAAAGGAGTATAACAGCCTCAACAAAATCCAAATTCTTGGGTTTTAAAGCCAATAACTTCTCTTTAATTATAGTGTACTCTATAAAAGATCCACACTATTTAGGCCCTTCTAGTGCCTTCTCATTGATGTTACCATATACTCCATGCCCTATAGCTCTTTCACTTGACTACCAACCTTCACCACTACACCTGTTCTTTCTATTGTTATCTTTTTTGCTTTTGTAAGTAAATTTTCTTTTATTAGTTTAAGCATGCCTATGAATTATAGGCCTAAAGTTAAAATGTCAATTTGATTACTTATTTTCATAGGAAGACTTATTTGATTACTTTTTTTTTAGAGTACTTTCTAAGAAACATAAGGTAAGTTTAGGTTATGAAATGTTGATGTTTGATTCTTCGTTGTTAAATATTTGTTTGACATGAAAAGAGATGAGATCATCAACATCTTGAGTAATTTTATGTTCTATAAAAGAGAACATAGTTGAGACTTTCTTTTATTTAAGTTAGATGTTGGTGTATTAGAGCTTGGATGTTTGCATCTTTTGTTCAATGATTTTGAGTTTCATTAGTACTTACTCCACACTCATTGCAAGTATAAACAAGTTTGGGCTATGTATTTGGTCTTGGTTGATTCTTTCCTAAGATTTATATTATGCTTTTTATGAATGATGATATTAATCCTTTAATTACAAATGTAGTCCAACAAGAGGTGCTGAAGCTCCTAATAACGGAAACACATATTGAATCAAATCTTACAATTCTTGCTTTAGAATTTAGACTCATGTTTAAATCTCACTGCTTGACATCTTGTGAAAACTTAAGTAAAATCTTAGATACATGGATTATAGATACATGCTTGAACACTTTATTAACCTCATTACAAACTATTTAGGATGTGAATGCAAGTGGCTTTCATGTTCTTAGTCTGTAAAAATGAATGTTTATGTGGGTTTAGAGATGGGTTCATGCTTCCTATTCCAAGCTAGCTCATATTTCTTAATTACAAAACCTCATGTTGTCATATATCTTATTACATAGTTTGTTATAGTCTACTAATCAATTGGATTCTTTGGTAGAATTCAAACTTGGTATGTTAACTTAAATTGATTTATCATTATGTTATCTAAACCTTAAATTGCAATTTACTTATAATTTTATAGCTATATGGACAAAATTTGGATGACTCATTAGAAATGGTCAAGCCAACATTTAGAAGGAGTGAAGACTTTCATGAAATTTGCAAAAGATCAAATGGGTTTAGAATGTGAATTTCATTATCTTTGCATAGATTGCTTATATTTCAACATTCAAACTTAAGATGTGGTATATAATCACTTGCTAATCCAGGGCATAGATAAATTGTATAATTGATTGATTTATCATGGTGAATGTTTTGAATCAAGTAATGCTAGAAGTGTTAATATAGGTGATGATGGTGATAACAATAATGATGTAGATGATAGTGACATTAATGATGACGTAGATGATGAGATTGGAGAGATGATGGAGGATATGGAGAATTATATAGAGACTATGAATGATAATGTGTTCCCTAATAAAGTTGGTAGAATTACAGAAGATAATTTTAAGAAGTTATCAAAAGTTTCCTAAGAAGAATTATATCCAAGGTGCTATAATTTCTCGTAACTATCTTTCGTTGTCAAGTTGTTGTAGTTGAAGATGTATAATAGGTGGAGTAACAAATCTTTTGACACGTTGATTGAGTTGCTTAATGATGCATTACCGATTGGCTACAAATTGCCCAAATCTTACTATGAAGAGAAAAAAATTCTTAAGGAACCTTGGATTAAGATATATATCAGTATATGCTTATAAGTATGATTGTGTTATCTTTTGGAAGGACGTTAAAGATCTTGAAGAATGTCCTATTTGTGGTAAATCAAGGTGACAAGTTGACGATCAAAAAGGAAAAAAGATATCTCATAAAATCTTGAGATACTTCCTTTTCAAACCACGACTAAAAAGGCTTTTTATATCAATAAAAACCATCATAGATATGAAGTGACATGAAAAGAGACATTGATAATAACATAATGAGTCATCCAATAGACTCAAATGTATAGAAAGACTTTAATAGAAAGTTTCTATGGTTTGCAGAGGATAGTCATAATGTTCGACTTGGGTTAGCCTCTGATGGATTTAATCCATTTAGTAACATGAGTACTTCTTATAACATGTAGCTGGTAATTCTTGTGCCATACAATTTATCCCTAGAGAAGTGTATAAATGATCTTTTTTTGTTGTTGTCTTTACTTACTCTAAAACTTACTGCTCCTGGTAACGATATCGATGTCTATATGCAACTACTAATTGACGATTTAAAACATATGTGGGAGGTTGTACTATATTGAGGATGAATTATATAACAATGATGATACTTTGACTAAATATAATAGTGATGAAGAATCGAATCATAATGCAATTAGTGATGATGATTTTGAAGATCTTGATTATAATGATTGAAGGTATCATAAAAGTTCTCTTTCTATTGTCTTATTATAATGTTGGTAATATTTATGTTGTTAATGTGATTAATGTTGGTGATTGAATGTATGTTGATTATAATGATTGAATATATCATGAAAGTGTCCTTTATATTGTCTCAAACGTAATGTTGGTAACATTTATGTTGTTAATGTGTGTAATATGACAGTTGACTATTGTTATTGCGATAAATGTTGATGATAATGTATCATGAAGTGCTCTTTTTATTGTACCAGACGTAATGTTGGTAATATTTATGTTGTTAATGTATGTAATATTGATGATTTAATGTTGTTAATGCTATTACTGCTAATGATTGAATGTATATTAATTATGATGATTGAATGTATCATGAAAGTGCTCTTTATGTTGTCTCAAATGTAATGTTAGTAACATTTATGTTGTTAATGTGCGTAATTGATGATTGAATTTATCTTGATTATGATGATTGAATGTATCATAAAAGTGTTATTTTTATTGTCTCAAATGTAGTGTTAGTAACATCTATGTATTTTTTGTTGTAGATATTTCTTGAAGGATCTACTTAATTGAATAACTTTAAAAATATGATTCATAAATAAAGGGGTTGAAACATAATTGATTTAGAATCTTGTAAAATTTTTATTTTCAAATTCTTAGACACGAACTATTCACGTATCCAATCTCTAATAGTATTCATAGATTAAAAAAATTCTATGTTAAAAAGGAAAAAAAGATATGGGTGCTAGCTCCCTAATGTTCTTTTCTTATTTATAACAAAAGAGTTTAGGTTTCTTTCCAACTAAAATTAAGCTATTCATTATAATTAAAATTTAACTTATTTATAATTATAATTATAATTTAATCTTAATAAAAATAAATATCTTATATCTGATTCATAAATTAAAATTGATTCTTAATCTATTTAATTAGTGTTTTCTCCTTTTAACTACTTTTATGTATGACTTATTAGGTTTCTAATACATTGGTAATTACTATAAATTATAATAACTATTTTCTTTTATCATTAATTCTCTAATTGAACATTCTACAATTGTAGATTAAGATTGACATTTAACAACATATCATGATAACCAAATATTAAGAATGTCACAAGTGGTTTTCTTAATATGTCCATGCATTAGTTATAATTTATAATTTAATTCATTCATTATCTAATGTTTGAATTGAATATAAAGTATAAAATTAGTGTCTACTCCATTTAAACCTAAGCATGTTTGTTTTGTTAATTAGTAATTGATTTATATTTAATATTTAAAAACATTCTTTTCAAATCTTAATTCACTTTGGTTAGAGAATTCTTTGAATTACTATTAATCAAGACAATGGAACATCCTCTATAGTTAATTTAGGATGATAAATTCTTTGTTAACTTACTTAGCTATCTTCATATAGTTCATATTATATCTAAGTACTATTGACTTAGCTAATACTAAGATTATAATAGGTCAACTTTCCTTCTTTGTTTGAATGATTTTCTACTTAAGTAGTCTTAAAATATAACAATTCCTGTATGAGATACTTTAATAATTTCAAGTTTAAGAATTAATTTAAAAAACTATAATGAGAAAATCTACGAACATATATCATAATGAGAAAATTTATGAACATATAAGGTAATGTCAGCTAAAAGTGTGATTCACTCAATGTTTTATAAAACGTTTAAGTAAATCTCTACTGTTAGGACCACTTTGCTCCCTAAAATTACTAAAATAGTATTCACTGTATCTTAATGTTACTAAAATAGTATTCATTGCAACCTGAAAGTGGTAACAAAGAGAATGATAGCGGTTAATTTAGATCTTTTGTGAAATATTAACATGAAAATTATACCTTTAATAAGTGTTGAAAGAAATTATTTTTAAGATCACTTCAATCTCTAGTAGGTCCAAATTGTCTAGTTATGACATGATGTGGGCTAAATTTATAACCCATATGCTAAAATTGTCAAAAAGTTAACTTAGTTAGAACTTAGGATGTTACTAATACCATTTTGAAAATATTAAGGTATAATGTGATACTATAAATAACCGTAGAGCCTAACTTAGATTTTTTAAAAAACTTTAGGCAACAATTTGTACCTTTTGTCATGTAATATTATATTTGGAATCTTTATAATTGATTTAGTTTAGTAAACTTTTTTCTAATAAGTATCTACATATTTGTTTAAGCACCTTTATATTTTAATCTATTAGATCGTTTACGTCATATAACATGTACTAATTTTTTTGCTCTATTAATGTTAGTTTTAATAGAACAATGACTAGTAGTAACTTATAGATAATACTTAAATACAATATAAATTTCATAATTACAATCCTACCATATTTTTATTTGCAAAAATATATTTATTTTTGAGACCTTATCTTCTACGTTAGTTAATTAAATAAATGCATATAAAATAAAGAGTACCTTATATCATAAAATCTATAATCAACTTATATAAACCAATAGTGTTCAGATTTGAATATCCAAACTTAAGTCCACACCTTTGTTCAAAAAAATGATGCCATGTTTTCTCCCCCTCCATGCACGACCGCATATATGCTGCAACAGCAAGCACTAATAAAAACCCTCGATACAAAATGTGAAATTGATACCAATTATCTTCATTGTTTGAGATGAAACCGCATTTGCTAACATCATTATAAACTTGAACACTCCTTTGTTTATCACTTTATTTGGTTGCACGAAGTCCTATCCAACATTATCTAGCATTATACCCTCAAATGTCTTATCAGTCAATTGTTGCGCGATCCTACTCCTGTATCTATATGCAATGTCTTCCTCTGTAGCAACTCAATAAAAATGTCTCCCTTTAACTTTGAACGTGGTTGTCAAATGGATCTTTTTTTCTCGTTACTTCCCTTTCATTTTCGGGGAGGAGAGTAAATGTAGATCTCCAATTGATGGATATATTAAAGAGACGTGTTTTCAGCCTCTCTTTTCTAGTACGTACGTGTCACTGCAGGTTATTATGGGGCTTTACTGGTACAGATTTATCCATGCGCTCTTGTCGGTCAAGTGGCCCCAAAGTGAAGGTATGCTGTTCATTGTTCATGCTTCTATCTGCAACTCCCTGTCTGGAAGTGCAAGTAGCTCCCAGTATTGAGTTTAATGCTCCCAGTCACTGACTGACAAAGGTACCTCTCTAATTATTGTCTCACTATATACATAAAACTCAATTTCAAAAGTCACCATTAATTTCTCAGGTTGAAGCATGATTTTGAATATTTTATTGACACATGTAAACTACTCGTTTTACCTTATTAATACATGGGTATGAAGGAAAGCTGAGATTTCAGAACCCTTTTCCTTCCTGTTAAAACGTATATATGTGATCGAACTATGAATAGATGTGAAAACAGACCAAGGATTTATGATGATAAGATGGATTAGTATTATATACATACTGTTAAGATTTGTTGGATATTGTAAGTAGTTTATATATAGTAAGCAAGTAATCCACTTTATCCTAGTATGATAACTACCTAGGCCGGCATTTTTTATTTTCATATTTTATGTGCTAAATTAATTTTAAAAAATTTATAGCTTTCCAATTCATATTTCGCGCTTGCATCTTTTTCTTTTCCCCTTAAATCTTTTAAAAGCAAAATAGAAAGATAAATGTTTTAGGAAACTAATCTTTGTTAAATAAACGATGATGTTTTGTGACACTTTCTAATTACTTAACTGTCAAGTGCTGCAATTTCGTCAGACAAAAGAATGTGATCAATTGCCAAAAAGGAAACAAATCTATTACCCACAATCATTTCAATCTGTTACAATCTTGATTAATGCTAATTCGGTAAAGTGAAGTCCATCTCTCTTATCATATAGATACAGATGCAAAGGGTGACGGGGATTTACATTTTTCTTTTATTTTTCCTATCTATCAATGGTACTTAGCGTTAAGTTAACTGAGGAGGGAAGGATGAATCGAATCAATATCCGTTGGCAGTTGACAAGATGTGAAGAAGTTACTCAACAGACATTGTGAGACTGTTCGTGCCGTGTTAATCACAGTAAAACCCTAAATAAGAATCTCCAAATAAGAAAGACCGGGAAAAATACGACTTACTTTGCATGGATAAAAGCTACAACAGTACCTAGGCTAGGACTTAGTTGGACAAGATGTCATGGAAATGCATAACAAGGATTACTATTCAAATCACTGTTTTGAGAAAGCAGAAGTCATTCAAGAGAAAGCGTCCAGTTAATGGAAGTAAGAGGATCTAAAGCAACTGGGTTACGGCTGGACTCACTTTAATTTCTAGACCTTGGTGACATGAACTGTGTGTGACACAGTTCAAAGTCAGTCATTCTTCCACATAGCTAGTAGGTATATAGCTTTTTAAGATATGATTACCTGTCACAAAATTATTGTTTAACTCGGAGGCTTAGATTGTAATCATGTTTGTTCCAAGTTTGTGGAGCATACTACAGCATGATCAGAACTGTTTAATATATTTATATTAAAAGGGAAGAGGAGAGCGCCAGCAAATTGTTCAATGGCTACATGATCTACAATAGAAAGAGCTTAAAGGGAATATTTCCTAAACGGGTAAATGAAAAGGAGGTCTAAACAAAATCATGATCGTGCATTGAATATTTTTTTCTCGTGACTAGAATCTAAGAAAAAACAGCGAGAGAGATAGAAGAAAGAAGAACCAACCAAATGGCTCATGACTTGTTAATGGCAAGAATCACGTAGTCATAGCAATAAAATGAGTTTGTCGGGTCACTTTTGAAGGCCAAGATTGGAAGGAGGTAGTGATGTGTTGTACACTTTTTGTCGAGGCAGAAACATTTCGATTATGGCCTAGCACGTAGCAGAGGATGTAGCAGAGGAAATGAACATATAGATGGAGAGGACGTGACAAGACGGACCTAAAAGTGATGACACGACTCAAAGAGTACCAAGAAAAATGTCAATTAATAAGTGAGAAGTTCTCTTTTCATGGGGGTTTAATTATAATTAAAGGCATAGAATAAATTTCCATGGTTTAAGTGTAGTCTTAGATTCCTTTGAATTGTTGTTTCACGGTCCCTAATCACTAGGAAGAAAAAGTGTATTCATATGCACTAAAGTGATGATTTAGACGGTGTTGAGTGCATCTCCAATCTTAGATATCAATCTCTTACTGCTTAGGTTAAACCTTTAAGCACATTGTTTCTTGTCCCCAGTTAAGGCAGCCAAGGGTGACCCATGAATGCGAACGCCCCGCTTGACCACAATTACATTGAAGAAAAAACATAATTCTTCCTCTCTTTTAGATATTGTGATTGCACTCATATGGTTGTGGGGTTTTTCTTTTTTCTGAGCTTTCCTTCCTTTTTGTTGACTGTTGTGCCATTGGTGTTTCATTTTGTTTAGCTGAACATACTTTGTTTTTCGTTTTTTGAAAAGTTAGGAGATAGGTAACGGAGATAGACAGGAAATGGAGGATGCATGAGAATTGGACGCTGGAGACGAACCAAGGTGGGGAACATATTCATATGGAGTCTGAAAGAAAATACATAAACACGAATGTATAGGCTAGATGGGCAAATTGGGTGAATAAATGCCTTCCATCAGTTAAATGGGATTAGCGGATTAGCAGATTGTCCAATAGGCACAGTTTTGTGGTTGTGGACCATCCTTATTTTTGTTGAGATAGTGCCCGGGAATATGGAAATAGAAGCATGTTTTCATATTCGTTTTTCTTTCTCATTTTATTTGACTTGTATTCATGAGGTGATGCTGGAAGATGGGGGCTTGGAGCATACTAGGTCCCAGCAGCGAAATCATATAAAAAGGAGGTGGTATGTCTTGTCCCCTACAATTGACCCCCTTGACGAATGGAAAGGGCAGTGCATAATAATGTCTTGCTTAACTACAAATTCTTTACTTTCATTTTCTCACGAAGCAGAGGTGGATCAACATGAGCTAGCACAGCATTGCAGGCATCCTCCTCTTCAATATATTATAACTCTTCTATAACAAGTCAGGTATGGACTAGGAGCATCTAGACTAGACAAAAGGGCATAGTACTAGTAGACTTATACCATAGCCAGACTAGACCCCCTCCATCACCCTTTTAACTACTGTAATTTCCTGCTCTTTTGTCTTCCTTTTCTCTCAAGCTCATTAACAAGAAAAACCATAACAAAAGGGAAAAAAAAAAAAAAACAGACTGAAACGGCTGTGCCTTCAATGCCACTTTTCACTCAATTTGTAGCAAAGATACAAGAGTTCAAGTTTCTCCAGGCACAAGAAACTTCAGACATTTTGACAACCAGTGATGTGGTTGAAAGCCGTATTCTTTCATATGAAATCACCTGTGTCTACTTTTGCTGTTCCAACCTGTGTGGATGAGATGATACTTAGAACAACAAGGTGATCTGTTATCGTATGCTTTGATGCATACTTGAGGAATTGTTCCTCTCAGGGTTTTACGTGAGGCATTGTTCCTCTCAAGGTTTTACGACAGGGACAGATTTCTCGCTTGCTGAAGTGAGTGATACTGACATGTATGTCACTTTCTCTGCTGCCCGACATATTGAAAAAGATAAATGCATCATCTTTTTTTAACTGTATCAGAAACCAGGCTGCGCACGCCCACCGTACAAATCAGTGTCAGCATATTTGCTTTCAGCTTCCGACAAGAGACATGTGGAAGCCCACAGAAATAACTTCAGACCTTACATATTAGTATTACGCCAAGTAACCATTATGCTACAAAGTTCGAAGAAATCTAATGAAATCAAGAAATTGCAACAGATCCAGTCCAACAGCACCAAGCCATTACATTTCTTCGTTTGCCTTCATTTTCCTGATTGGTTCTGACAATTGATAGCTCGATGGAACTATCAGAGGGGCCAGAGGCAAGTATCATGCCATCCAAGCTGAAGTTGCACCTGACCCGCATGGCCTCGATATCTGTTAGACTTGTCTAGCTTAAAAGGGGACTTCTGGAAAGAGTGCAATATAGTTTACTGCGGCTAAGAAATCAAGGCCAGAAGATTCCACGTAAACTTAAAAACAAAAAAAGACATAGGGCACCATTAGTAATGAAGACTATTACTATACCATTGTTGTTTAAATCTTATAAACATACTGAAAAGAATCAACACAATTACTTGTATCTTTGAGGGAGAGAAGACACTAGAAAATTATGTGGCGACCACTGTACTCTCACCTTTATTTTTGTGATTAAAACTTGGATACTTGCTTCTGTCTTTAAAATTATCTCCTCGGGAATTCTATGCAGAGATTCATATACATCAACCTAAGAAAAAGATCCATGCATAATACCATTTTAGGCTATCACCTTGTATTCATAGTTCACTCATTTTACAATAATCTTTCCCGTTAGAAGTTCTCATAATTTGTCTAACGTTAACTTCATCAAAAGATCTTAATCATACCTTTAGATTCGGAGAGCTTTATTGTCGAATTTAACAACAGAACACTTCGATAAAAAAAATTCAAAGTGCTAGGACAGTAATGAAAAGGTAAAATAGATAATTGAAATAATTTTCCCCTTGAATTAAAGTTAGGTTGAAGGACTTCATCGTATTTTTGAAGACCATCATGACTGAAGTCAAAGGCTAAAGTAGGAATGGTATAGGGAGAAGAAAAAGTAAAAGGACTGAAGATCAGCTTGATTTCAAGTATCATCAAGTAACTGAAAGGTATGACATCTAGCTATGCACCCGAACACTGACAGTTAAGTTTCGTCTTCAGATTCATTTGTTCACAGAAGTTTTGTGATAAATAAAGTGATTGTCCTGTGGGTAAGATGACTGCTGCTTCACTCTTTTTATGAATGTTAAACAGAGGTAACTAGTTATTCTGAAGAACATGCCGCTAATGTCTACTAATCATCTGATAACTTCACACTGAAATAGCAGTTAACATGGCATTCATTTTAAGAGGCTTAATCTCAGATGCTAGACAAGGAATTGCTTGTGCCAGCTTGGCACTGTAATCTTTCACCAAAGGCCGGAAAATTGCACAACTATCACTCTATGACTTTTAACTAGATAACCAGTTTCTGGGTATTAAGTATAAGGCTCAACAAACCTCCCATGCAATCCTGAATAAATAACTAAGGTTTTTAATTCATTTAAATAGGAATGGGTTAAAATTCATAAAGTTGAGTATGATTCATGACTTCAGTTTATCCACACAAAAAATAAAAGGGGTCAAAAAGTACAAGATAATCACTTGAACTTGAAAACATCGCCATGATTAAAACCACTGACAAGACCTGGAAGCTGTATATGCATTATCTAATCAATGAGATCCCTTACATACATGAGCTTACGTATGAGATCCCTTCATATCAGCCATCATACGAAACCATTATTTGCATGCAAAAACAATTTGTTGAGTTGGTGAACTTGCCTATAAGAACATTCTAGTTTTACAATCCACATACACACAACATATTGCTTCCATCAGATCCAACATAAGTGACAGAGTTGAGAAAAGGTCATAGACAAGTGACAGATACTTTCTTATAAAATTAAGACTTCTAACAGAACGGGTAAATTGTGAATAGCCAAAATCACTATTTTTTTTTGTCTAAAGGAATTAGGAGCTTTCTTAAAAAGCTTAAACTAAAAGGGATCACTTCTCCTTTATCCTATTAACTATCAAAAATAGAAAGTCAACAATTTACTGAAGTAGGTCAGAGAAGACCCCTCAAACTTCAAAGTAATATAAACATCACTAAGACGTCCTGCCACTCAGACCATGACGCAATAGATACAGCCACATAACGGTAGTGACAAAGGATGCTAGGAACGGATATAAGAGGATGTAAGATGTCAAGAAAGAGAGTATACCATGATTATGAGGGATATTTAGGCATTAACAGCATCGGTATGACCGCACAAAGCTACGGATGGCTTTTAGTTAATTTAGCTTAGGACTGCACAGCACCATCCTTGCTTAAAAATGGAACGAACTCATGGATAGCTTTGGGTTAGTAATGCTTCCCAAAACCGAACAAGAAGAGAACACCTCAGCTTTTGAAGAAGGATGCTTCTGGGTTTCAACAAGGATAAGAAAATTTAAACAACTGATTCCGAAGTTACTTGCATAGCTTATGAATGTTAAAACATACAAGAGACTTCACAATAAATAATGGGAAAATATTACTAGCAAATGCACATTACCAGAAGTAAAAAGGATATTGAAAAGAAATAGATATGATCTGTAACTACATATAAACAGTTTGAGTGATAAATAATGTAAAGAATACGTTAGTATCTTTCTCCAGTAAAGTGATGATATCAATCACTCGGCAATCTCGGAAAAGAATAATATCCATTTTACCATTCCC